>OX401410.1:5634446-6076889 GCA_947846245.1 Cerastoderma edule | reverse complement strand
GAACGCTTTATGTCGAACTTGAAACATTGTGAGAAAAGCACTTTGTTTCATTTTGGTTTAATAACTCGACTTTGTAACTTTAAGGGATTAAAATCTTTATTATTCCCTTTTACGATTTTGTTATTTTTCTTGTTAGGCTCCAGCTGCCTTAATTGTCATTTAATTTAAAAGCTAGTGGTGTGATCCTGACTAACTAATTGTTTAACCCGAGTTAGACAATTTTGAGCCAGAGCCCGAACCCGGTAAAACTCGCTACCCGAGGCGAGGTTTACGACACATGTATATAACGTCGTCTGCAAAAAACCCCCACAGATTCCTCTTGTTGTCTGGTAAAGGATTGATGATAATAAGCTTGAACTATTTATCCCCACCCCTTCTTCAAGCACTATAAACACTGTGCAACGACATATTGTTATGAAGGTGTTAAGTAAAATATTCATTATGTCAAAATGTGTTGTTTTATTCCTTTGACATTATATCTACTGTGTAAATACGTGATAGAAAGGCTTTGGTTATGCGGTTTTCACATGCAGGTCGCTGATAGCGTGTACCCGATGAACACCCAACGTAATACTTCATGAGTAACTTTTTAAACACTAGTTGCAGTAAGTATATGTTTGGTGTTCATAGGACTGACCATCACCGATCCAACACAGGTGAAGGAAATAGTTTGTTTTAGTTTCAAGGAAATCAACTACAAGTTTTATCGGTCAGACGTCGGGCGTTTTACGCTATACGTTTACAAATATCGCCCCATCACAATTTTATAAATTGAACTTTTAACCCTTTCCCAAACAATAACGACATCTCACCAGTTTTTTGCAGACAATACTGGAAACTATTGTGGGAAAAGGATAAATTGCTTGTATAGAGCAGTTTTTCCTTTTCCCACTATGTTTTCTGCCCTATCAGAAGATTATTTTCCAATTTCATCACATTTTGAAATGTCGTCTGCAAACTCTTTCAATTTGGGAAAGTCAAAAATTTGTTCTTTGGGAAAGGGTTGAATGATCCTTATTCCTGTTAGCTTCGATTCAAAACAAAACATGAAATGATTTCCGTTCATTTTGAAAAAATAGAAAAATAAATATATTTATTTTTGGTAACACTGCAATCATGTAATATGCCTACTTAAACAAAATAAGCGAATTAATAGATAACAAAAACAAGGATGTTATTTTAGAAAAACCATAACGGATTATGCTTCAAATGCTGGTTTGCAAAAGACATCTTATCCAAGCATATCTTCTCTGAATCTGTATGTGAAGAGAGCTCAACTAAGTACAACTCGACATTAGGTGGAAGACGCATACTTCATCCCAAACTGTAGACATAATGCGATGACCTATGACCCGTGAGAATCTCACAGCCGGTGGTAAACAACATGGACGGCGATTGTTTATTTTTGGACATCGTTGATATTATTTGATGGATAACTCGCATATAAGAGGCGTACCGTATACTTATGTGGACTGAAACGATTCATAAATTATTTATGTATGTATTTCAAGTTTCCGGTTATTTTTTAGACCATTTGAACACAAAAAAGCACTCAGTCGGTCGTATGAAATTTTGTAACATAAAAATCACGTTGGACTTAAGACGTAGCGAAGCACGATAAATTAATGTCCAAATGACGAAAAAAGCTTTGTTCACGGATCATTATTGAGACTAGTTGTGTTCCTTGATAACCTAAATTATGTTGGTAAATTCCCCATTTCGCCCCCTATGGAGTTAACCTCAAGAAAGCGGCAAATTATCCACACATTATACCATCTTACAGATTAATACATTGAAAGTAACATTGTTCAAAACAATTTGTAACCAATGAGAGTCTAAGTGTGGCAACAAATGCAACAAGTCTGCAATTGGTCCCAACCCTGACCAACCGTATCATACAGTAGATTTAGAGGAGACATGATTGAATGTTTTAAGTTATAAAACAACAAAGAAGATCTCAACTATAAGATATTTTTCGGGAAGAAACTGTATTTGAAATAATCGGGCGTTGCAGAGTAAGGTTTGAATTTAGTGTTATGAGACAACCTTGTTCTAGAATATGCTGGGACGAGGGAGATAATTCTGTCAATTTCTACTAAGAGATTTACAATTTTGAAAAACAGAGTTGTAGTTTTTGTCGGCGATGCTCCAAGGTGTTCCATTGAAGGCAAATCATCATATCTGTCACGCTGCTGGTATTTTGATAGCTGTTTGTGACAAAGTGTGCTGCCCTCCTCTGGACCATCTCCACCTTGTTAATGAGAGTTTTGTGGTGGGGATTCCACACGGTGCAGCAGTACTCCAGGTTAGACTAGAGCGTACCAGTGCATTGAATGCTCTTGTCTTTGTTTCCTTGCTGGTACGATTTCGGTAAAATTTACGTTATGCCGGTAATTTCGGTAAATATCAGACAGTAGCGAATGTTAGAATTTTGCTCCTAACTAATGATCGTTAATAACTGCATAACCAACTGCACTCAATTGATTTTGAAAATATGACGCTGGAATGGGTTGTTATAAGGGTGAACAACTCGCTTTAAGAGTTATCCGTAGAGTGGGTACTCTACACTCCATTCTATCCTGTGATATCCTTCAGGTGTCGCATTCTAGTAAGATAGTTTTAGTCAGAAAGTAGAGACAACTCTAAAATTAATTAACTCTAATACTAATATGATTTCTTTTCCCCCATACATTTTAAGTTATTTGCTGAAGACCAGTCGAGCAATTAGTGATAAGCCATTCATATGTATTTCAGGCTGTAAATAGTGTAACTGGAAAGAGACAGAAAATAGAATTAAATGGGTTAACTATGACCTAGTTAATGCGTCAAACAAGCCCTGCATCTACAATGTCAGATGTCAAGGTCAATATGGAGGAAGGTCAAGGTGATATTGGTGGAGGTCAACAGTTGGTAACAGTAAAGACTCTGGATGATGAACAGCAGGTCATAATGGTCACCATCAACCATGCAGCAGGTTCAGGTATGGATTTTTTATATATAATTTCGGAATGGGTTCCATACCGAACAAATTGGAAAAAACCATAGCCTTTTTCTCTAAAATCTTGAATTTTTTCAGGAATAGCTATATTCAAACATAAGCTATATTGGGAAATTGGGGAAATAGTCAATATATTTGATTGGGAAAGGGTCCTTTTTACAGTTCCAAACGTGTAAGGAAAATAATGGCTGGATGCTATAGCTTCCATTTCTTCTAAGATTACAAACCAACCCATACTCTGGGACTTTATATTTCCTCGTATTTTGAAAAAAAATCTTGGGCTGTTAGTTTTGGGAAAACAGACCACTGAAATTGCTGATTTGTAAAATTTATCAAAAATCTTGACTGAATTTCTGGGGAAATTTGCATGTTGATATTCATTCATGATTAATTGGGCCATGTCAAAATAATTATTGCTGAAAAGACACTGGATGAAAAGGCCCCTTAACCAAATAAGCTAAGCTCATGGCTGCGGTTTATTAATGTGTTTTTGCGAATTACGGGATATCCAACAACAGACACATGTTATACTATGCGAAAAAGGTTTGATTTTAATTATTCTTGAAAAACTTCCGATTATAGTGAAAAGGTCATATACCCATTACCAAAATCTAATTAAGAATTGTTGCTAAATATCACAGCATGACACTGCTTTCAATTAACCCATTACCAAACAATAACAGCATTTGACCAGTTTGTTGTAGACAAATTTCTCCTTTTCCCACAATGTTTTCTACCATATCAGAAGATTATTTTTCAATTTCATCACATTTCGAATTGTCGTCTGCAAACTTTGAATTTGGGACAGTCGAAAACTTGGTGTTTGGTAATGGGTTAATGTCTTGCTTTCTTTTCACCATTTAAGGAGAGCAGATAGTAACAACGGAGGCAGGTGGTGGGCTGTATTTGAATGTTAAACCTGAGGGAACAGCACTAGTAGAGGAGACCGCTATAGCCTCAGAGGAAATCAGCGACGATGGTCTCTCGCGTAACAGGGCCACACAAACGGAAACCGTCTTTGGTCTAGAAGATCTTCCAACAGTCACAGAGATCGTGAAGAAGACTCTAGCGAAAGCCAAACTTAGAGAAGCTGAGGTAGTCCAGCCTGCGACACCTAATTATGGACCAGTGAACGGGATTTATACTTGTAACATCTGTGGAAAGGTATTACTCTTATTGAGATTTTACTTGTAAGTGTCATACTTTTGCATCACAGTGGATCAATGAATCAATTGCTGCACTTGCGATTAAAATAATGACAAAATGGATTCAATGTATAGCCCAAAAGCTATACGAAAGATCTGTGTTGGCACTTCCTACATTGAATACCTTGTAAGTTTATTGCTGTCTTTATTGATTTTGAGAAGGCTTTTTGTGTAGACTTGAACCTAATTAAGTTGTGCTTAAATAGGGCAAGAGACAAATAAATATTATATCACATTTGCGTGTGACATTTGTTAGAGATAATGTAGAAATCCTTTGCTTGTGAATGGTCTTGCTTGTGTATTTACATATCTTTTCCAGATTTAACATGTTTCCTTTACCATATGATTTAACTCCTGCTTTTCCTAAAGCACTAGAAGTCACTTGTTTAATGCCTTTGGTTCTTTCTATTGATTGACCAGTCCATATGAGTCCATTAAACCAAAGGGTGTTCCTACACATCTTTTGAGCCTGTCAATGCAATGAAACAGAAATACTGTTGAATGATGCACAAACATATTCAAAACTTCTATAATCTGTTTTCACTATAAGGACATTGTTGACATGATTATCTCAACTTTGTTTTCTAACCATTTATAATAGGTAAGTATTCTTCTTCTTTTAAAACAAGAGGAGTGACTTGTTTAATGCCATTGGTTCTTTCTATTGATTGACCAGCCCCTTATGAGCAATTAAACCACTTTTGAGCCTGTCAGTGCAATTAAAGAGAACAATTGTTGAATGATGCACAAACATATTCAAAACTGATTAGTTGTATAGTCTGTTTTCACCATAAAGACATCACAATGGTTCAGTGCAATACTATAGTAAGTGCTTAATGTTTGTAAAGCACTTACTATAGTCTTGCATTGAACCCTCGGCTATGTATAGATTTATAAATAAAAATCACACAGGGCCAGGTATGATTATTTCAATTTTGTGTTCTATTCATTAGGTGTACAGGAATAAGATCAGTTGGCAGAACCATCTAGTGTCCCACAGCGGACATGAAGTGTTTATGTGTGGTGTGTGTGGACAGTTGTTTAACATCCGACTCAACCTGAAAGCTCATCTTGACATTCACACAAGGGAGGTAAGACATACAGAACATAATAATAATGATAATAATAATAATGATAATAATAATAATGATAATTAAAATAATAATAATAATTAAAATAATAAAGACTTTATTTAACGAGGAAACCTATTTGACATTTTAAACTGACTATCTTCCATAAGATGTTCAACAATGAACAAGCGAACAAGAAAACTAAAAGACTAAGGAAAATTAAGGTAATTTGACCCATATGACGTCTAACAGTGAGGTATCAAAATGTTTGAGAAAGGTATGAGGAGAACTGAGGAACAGTCTTATAGTGAAGCATCTTTCCTGGAAGTTTGTGTTTACTTGAGTTGCGTGAGAAAATGTGTATCACACAAGCACGACGGTCGAATAAGATGTAAATTTTTCTCAAGCAACAAGAAGTATATTTATGTAAACCTTGGGAAATACATATATCAATCTCGGGTAATACACTACACCATGACATTCCTTTTATTATAGATAGATATTAGATAGATATTTTTTTTATGGTACAAAGGCCTCAGGCCCACAAGTACAGGCATATATCATTTTAAATTTCAAAAACAAGTCAATAGCAAGGTAATATAACATACTTCTTAGTTGTTGTTTGCTAAGAAAGTGTTAACTATACTGTTTTTTTTTTTTTTATCCTTACAAGAGGAAAGTGCCAGTCATTGATTGTGTCATCTTATTACCATTATTCAAATGCATATGCATTATTATATACATTATATACATGATTTCTATCAACATAAAAGTAGTATTTTTTTACTACAGTTGTTGATTTAAAGAAATTAACTCAACAAGATACTTGAATTGTTAAAATGTTTTAGATTCATGAGTAGAAGTTGAATATATAACAAAACAATTTTTCTTATTTACCTTCATGTTAATTCAGATTATTTTTCTGTTTCGTAATTTGTTCAGTGTAAAAAGTGATTGAATAGTTTCTGGTATACAGTTGACCCGCGATAATCCGAACGTCGTTTATCCGGAATATTCACCATCCGAACAGAATTTTGAGGGAACGGATCTTACCTTCATCAATTTAACTGTTTAATGCGGAAAATCCGCGTTCCGGAACCGGACAAAAATATTCGGGAACCAACAGTCACTTTTCATAGTATATGCGTATGGCTAGTCCGGAAACCAGTAAAATCGTTTATTTTGCGGTTACAGTTGCGAATGAAGGGATCGGTCTTCTGTTGAAAACGGCATTCACACGTTTTGCAAACTGTCACGTATGCTTGACCATAACATGTCACCTAGTGTAGTGTATTGGAAGGTGTTGATTGTTTGTTAATCGGTCATTCTGTCAGTTGATTGGTCTTATATTATTGTAATTACGGTCGCATGTCGATAGTTGAGTTTGTAAAAGGTGTTGATTGGCTGATTGGCTGCTTAGACAGCGATCGGGAGACAATGTCTGGCAATCATTTTCAATTATTACTCAATCGATATGCTCCTTTTCCCTATAAATAAACTCTCGACAATCACTACCTATCTCATTTCTCGATATTGAAATAAGAAGATACAACTTGAAGATGTCTACACCCACAGCCAAACGAAGACAGTTCTTTTCAGAGCTATCTTAAGGAAATTTAACTTCTCGAAATGCATTGCTTCAAATTGTCATTTTTTTAAAAATCCGTTTTGACCAAATAAACACTTCCTTAACACATTTTATATTTCCCTTCATAAAAAATAATTGTGTATTTCTTACTTCATAGTAATGATCATGATACACCGACACCGTGTAAAGGTAAACATTTCGCTGTAACTCGCATATTCTTTATTCCGGAAAATTCGTTAATACGAACATTTCCCCTGGGAACGAAAGTGTTCGGATAAACGAGGGTCCACTGTATTACAATACAGGTTTATCTGTTGGGTTTAAAGTTAGCAAAGTGTTAAAATATGATATGCAGGTATGCTTGTAAAAAAAAAAGTAAAAAAGTTTGGGCTAAAAAATCTAGTGACCAGAATATGAAATATAATATAAAATATATAAATATATAAATATAAAAACACTTTGTAACTGAACAAGAGTTATGCACCAAGAGTAATATCAACCTTTTCTCACAATGTATTTCTAAAACCTTGGGATGCATGTGCCTTTGAATGATAACAGTTGGATAATTATTGATAATCTCTTGAAAACATTTATTAGCACATCATGGCATTCTGTGATGATTGGAAAGATTATCAGGTTTCATGATACTTATTAATGTTACCAAAGAGTCTCTCAAGTTTGACAAACCCATATCATCTCAGTGGGCTGGTCTTGATAAACCCAAATCATCTCAGTGGTCTGGTCTTGATAAGCCAAAATAATCTCAGTGGTCTGGTCTTGAAAAAGCAAAATCATCTCAGTGGTATGGTCTTGATAAGCCCAAATAATCTCAGTGGTCTGGTCTTGATAAACCCAAATCATCTCAGTGGTATGGTCTTAATAAGCCCAAATAATCTCAGTGGTCTGGTCTTGATAAGCCCAAATCATCTTAGTGGTCTGGTCTTGATAAACCAAAATCATCTCAGTGGTCTAGTCTTGTTAAACCAAAATCATCTCAGTGGTCTGGTCTTGATAAACCAAAATAATCTTAGTGGTCTGGTCTTGATAAGCCCAAATAATCTCGGTGGTCAGGTCTTGAAAAACCCAAATCATCTCAGAGGTCTGGTCTTGATAAGCCCAAATAATCTCAGTGGTCTGGTCTTGATAAACCCAAATCATCTCAGTGATCTGGTCTTGATAAACCCAAATCATATCAGTGGTCAGGTCTTGTTGATCCCAAATCATATATGTGGTCTGGTCTTGATAAACCCAAGTCATCTCAGTGGTCTGGTCTTGATAAACCAAAATCATCTCAGTGGTCTGGTCTTGATAAGCCCAAATAATCTCAGTGGTCAGGTCTCGATAAACCAAAATTATTTCAGTGGTCTGGTATTGTTGATCCCAAATCATCTCAGTGGTCTGGTCTTGATAAACCCAAGTCATCTCAGTGGTCTGGTCTTGATAAACCAAAATAATCTCAGTGGTCTGGAATTGATAAACCCAAATCATCTCAGTGGTCTAGCATTGATAAACCAGAATCATCTCAGTGTTTTGGTCTAGATAGGGATGGGAAGGGGTGTATTTTATGTGGGCAATATTGTGTTTGACAGGTGCGCTTTTCACTTGCCTTTGTACTATCGCATAAAGAATTGTGGGTAATTCAACCTCTAAATAGAGACCTTGTAGTAGTTTTGTTTCGATATGACATCACAAATTATCACTCAAACCAACAGGTGCACATTTGCACCAATATTGTTCTTCTACGAAAAACTCCTGCATATTTTTCTGTTTGCTAGTTTGATATTGATTCAAATGTTAGATTAATCTGTTTTCTAGCTATTACACATCACAGTCAATTACAGGGGTTATAGTCAAAGAACTATTTCTTTGGGTATTGTTCTCCTGTGGTGCGGTGGGTAGGTACACAAAAAGCCATATCATGCTGTGATGTGTTGTAGTACAGGGGATTGTCGTTACTGATGACGTAGACCCCTTAACAGGATGTTTAAACAGGGCTCACCATGGCTGAAAAAGTCTGTGTCACACAAAAAGGTGCCAAATTTAAGTAGGAGCCAAATTCTGAGCAAATGGCTCCAAGCAAAATTTCTTGATTTTAAACACTACTTGTTACATGTGTTAAAAACTGGTGCATCAGCAAGGGAAGCAAACTTTCAATTTTAACATACTTTACAAATTAAGCTTCTTTTAATTCTTCCAAACTACCATGCATCATAACACATTAGACGGAATGCTGTAAGTATATTTATTTTCGTTGATCCACCGTGTTACATCTCTCAATCAAGCATGCAAAGTTGTTATCACATAATTAAGGCCAGATCTAAACACGCCTCAGGGATTGTTTGACACAGGGATTACAGTTAGTGGATTAGATTAATTAGGTATTTGATACTGTTAAGTGTGTCAAAAGACATATCTGTCTGTAATATCTGGAAAGGTTGTAATAAGGTATGTTTGAATGAAAAAAAATATGCGCCAACCAAATTAGCCAAACCAGGAAATCCTTTGCCAGATAGAAAAAATTTACGCATTTGGTACCCGCAAATGTGAGTCCTGGTTCAATATCTTAACAGCTATAAGACATAAAGGATAATCAACTCCTTTCACTTGATATCAAAAATATGTCACGAGAATGGATTGTTATCAGGTTGAAAAAACGAGTTTGAAGAACAAGTTTTTCGACAAGATAACAACCCATTCAAGTGACATATTTTTGATATCAATTGAATGGAGTTGATTACTCTATTTATTTTATTCCACTATAGTTAATATATTTGCCAAAATACCTTCATAAACGCCAAATGGAATATAAAATGGGAGGAGCAAAGCAGTTAACAACGCCCATGACGTCATTTTTGCATCCTATGACGTCATTCGTGCGTATGGATACAATTTAGAATACAAACATTTTAGTGCCGTGTGGAAAAGTGCAGCCATTACTATAATGCAAAGGAACGGTAAAAGAAAGTAGTTCCGTCAAAACTGATATCATCAAGTGATGATATGACTTTTTGATATCATCACTAGTGACGATATTCACTGTGACAAAATTGAAAATTAATGCACTGAGAAATCCCAGTATTTCACTTATAGGAATAAAATAAAACCGCAAGCGTGAGTCCTGGTTCAATGTTTTAACAGCTATAAGACAAAACCCAATCATGAGTCCTGGTTCAATATCTTAACAGCTATTAGACAAACCCTATTTTGTGGGTACTGATTGAAATTTTATTGAATAGTTATTTCTTATGAGGACCCACAATATTGGGTTTTAGAGAAGCAATGAAGAGGTCCTCTTTTGAAACAAAGAAAAACCTCCGCTTATCTGGACCTCTTCTGTCTAATTGTTAGGAAAAGAAATTGAAACGACAGCGCAGTTCATTTGGTACGGCCGAGATGAAGATAGGTGGTGTGTTCATGCCAGGGGACGTGGTACCCCGCGACGAGATTACGACAGCGAGAACCACCGGTATGACAGACACCAGTGAACTGGGAGCCAACGAGGAAGTGGTGCAAGTGGATCACGAGGCAGATCCTGTTGACTCAATTATACCTACACATTTTGGGGAATCCCCAGGCAAATCTTCTCCCTCCAAGCTTGAGCAAGTCGAACCAGAACCCGAATCAAATTACATTTATGCTTGCAATATCTGCGGGGAGCAGTATTCCCAGAAAGAAGACTGTGAAAACCATCTCCGAGTGCATACAGGTATGTACAGAATCATAACTGTGAGATGTTTTTTGTTTATTGAATTAGAAAAACAGGTTTAACCCTTTCCCAACACCAAATACAATAACAGCATTTGACCAGTTTGTTTCAGACAAGTCTGGAAAACATTGTGGGAAAAGGGGAAATTGCACTTAGTGAGCAAATTCTCCTTTTTTCCATGTTTACTGCCCTATCAAAAGATCATTTTTCAATTTCATCACATTTTGAAATGTCATCTGCAAACTTTCAATTTGGGACAGTCGAAAATTTGGCATTTGGTAAAGGGTTAAGGGCTTTCGGTTTTACTTGGCCCAGTGGTGAGGGTGGTGGTGTTGTAACTGGTGAATCCAGGAAAGCCATAACTGAAATACTGATGACATGACAGTAAACCCATGATAAATAATGGACTAGAAAAACAAGTTTCAGGTCAAAAAGGGACATGCTTGTTGTGATCAAAGGTATTCCTTAGTATAAATAATAATTAAAATTGTGGCCTAGTGGTTTGAGTACAGAACCTCTCTGCGTGGGTTCAAATCCCAAATCCCGGTTACAGCATTTGGATTTTCATGAGTCTCTCATCTGACTTACAGAATGCCGACGGTTCTGTCTGACTTGACAAGCCCTCATGGGCAGATGAGTATGGGGTCTACCTTCATCATTTAGAGTCAGGCATCGTAACATAGCTTATGACGCGATGTAAAACACATACAAACAAATTAAAATAATTGAAATTGGAGGTAAGCATCAAGCCAATTGATGGAATCAGTTGTTTGTATACTGCCCAGCTTATCCAAAAATATAAACTAACAAGTGGATTTTTACTGAACTATACTATAGAACCATTATACGGACAAATGCCATAAAAGATTTGGTGTATGTGAACAAGTGAATCAAAATCAGATTTCACCATACCTGGATGGGATAGAAACTATTAACAGAAATTTGGATTAAGCTTATATTTAGTAAATTCTCCAACTTCCATTTAATTCCCATCTTTGAACCATCAGATATCAGGTTGATTGGAAACCATGTACATTTTATTCTGTTCTGGTTGTCCATATTTCGTATTTATGCTTACATCAACAGATGGAGTGGATGTGCCAACTGAACCTGTAAACCCGCCCAAACCTCCTGCCACGCCCCCTACAATAGTTCTTCCCGGGTCAGCAGAACCCAAAGACGTCAGCACACCAACACCCAGAAACAAATTTAGTGCTTATATATATGCTTGTAATGTCTGCGGAAAACAGGTAATTATTCTTTAAACATGTGTTGAAAATCATATTGGTTATCAAGAGAAAGTAAATTTAATCTGCATTGTTTGTAAAATACTAGATATTTCACAAAAGTAATATTTCTTAATACGATTGTGTAAGTGAACAACAAGGATTTTTTCAGATGCTTTCCTTTTTGTTTTGTTTTTGCATCACTACTATTTAGCTTATGAAGAAAGTATGCTGACTTTGGTTAAGACCTTTAAGAAAACTCCTAGAATAATTTTGGAATGAGCAGTTAACACATTATTTCTTGTGGTCTTGTTTTGAACATGTGTGAAGAATAACTTATACAACTATGCAAAAGAAGGAAGTAAAGATTGCCTCCTCAATTTTGTTGATGAATTAAAACTGTCTTATATAAAGTATCACATTATGTTGTTGTGAAAACGATCAATGTGGAATATATAGCTCCTCCATTCTTTCAGTATACCAATAAGAGTAACTGTAAACGGCACATGAGAATCCACACCGATGAGGAGAAAGTGTTTGAATGTGAATATTGCGGGAAAAGGTTTGCTCAAAAATACGAAGTGAAAATGCATGCCAGAATTCATACAGGTAGATATGATTTTTAGTTTCTTTTAAATGGGTTCTAACTGTTGTTGGTTATCAAAGTGAGAATTGAAAACTGCTTTATTGAATTTTTATCAATTAAACCTTTACCAAACAATAACAACATTTAACCACTTTGTTGCAGACGGCCATGGAAAACATTGTGGAAAAATGAAATATTGCTCTAAATGAGCAATTTCTCCTTTTCCCACGATGTTGTATAACCTATCAGAAGATTATTTTCCAATTTCATCACATATTGAAATGTCGTCTGAAAGCTCTTTCAGTTTTGGACATTCAAAAATTTGGCGTTTAGTAAAGGGTTAAGTTTTTGAAAGGAGATTTTGCTGAAAGGGTGCAACATTTCTTCAAAAACGGAAGGCTGTTCAAACAATATTTGCTAAATTTGAAAAGAATTTATTCCTATTGAGGATACATATTTTAGAAATTACATGTTTCTTCTTTCAACAGTAATTTCCCAAATCTGTTACAACAAAAATTAGACAATGTGTGAAAGGATCTGTTCTAATATATCTGTAGGTGAGAAGCCATTCAGTTGTGCTGTTTGTGGTAAGACATTTACGGAAAGGGGTAACTGGCGTCGTCATACTCAGATCCACGTCCGTCCCCAGGAGGCCTCCCCGTACAGGTGTGGGATATGCTGTAAAGGGTTCTTCCATGCAGAAAAACTACAGGTGAGGGGATACAGGAAGTTCAAATAAATTATCCAATTATGTGCTCCTGGGTTGCGGGTCCTGCTTGGCCCAGTGGTTAAGGTGGCAGACTTAGAACTCGGGGTTCCAGGTTTGAGACCGACAGACACCTCTAGTTTTGCTGGAGTGACCTTTGGCAAGTCACTTCAGAGCCCTATCCTAGTACTGGTGGATCCAGGAAAGCTGTTACACAACTGAAAAATTGTTGATAAGACGTTAAACACCATACTTACCAACAAAGCTCCCTGGTTGATTTTAGATTTTCTAGTTGTTTTTACATTTCACAAATTTAAGTAACACATTAACAATTTCCTCATGAGGGAATTAATGAATTCATATCTCATCCTGTTTAAAAGCAATATCAGATGCAGCGGGGGTTTTCACCAATTGGGAAAGGGTCCAGTGCCGAGGCAATTGGGAAAGTTTGGGTCATTTCGGTTCACTTCTATAATCGGGAACTTTGGCATTTTTTTCAAATAAGAGAAATTCTTTCATAAGTAGCTTATTTAGTCTTTAAAACTTGGCTTATGGAGATGTCAAGCAATTTGATGTCAATGATTTCAAAGGTCATCTGCAGCAGAAGTTTATATTTGTGGAATTGTTGGTAAAATGTTAATTACCTGTAGACATTTTAAGAGCAGAAATCATAGGAAATGATGCATGTCAACTTTGAAAAGTGTTTTTACTCTCTATTTCCATATGAATTTTATCATAATCCTTTTATGTTGTCGTTTCACTGTGAACAAAGGCAAAACAGCACTGATATTTCATCTTGTTGGTGTCTGAAGGTTTAGATAAGTTTACAGTGACAGTCCCTGTGAGAACTGCATATATCTGAAATAATTCTTAATTTTAAGGTGTTCCACCCCTAATGGAGAAAAGTCAGAATAACAAAGTCAAAGATTCAACCCAACAAATGCCATTATAAAAATCAACTTTTATATCATAGAATTGTTTAACAGTTTAGATTTTTATTTCTATCCTTTCATTCATGTAATTTTAATTTCAATATAAAAAATGATAATTATGGATTTAATAACGGAATTCATTGATATTCATTTTGTAAAGTTTATATACACTCAAAATCACAAATTTGGAAAAGTGGCTTGGTGAATGCCTTTGAAATGATAAAAACTTCTATGATTTATGTTTCAATTTATTCTTTAACCAAAGCAAATACGAGTTTTCCATCAGTGGTACACTACCTTAATATTTTGATCCTGTCCTTTAACCTCTGTGACCCATACATTACAAAAGCAACAGCAGGCCACAACTTTTACACATATCTTTACTTTGTTTGGTAGAGACTACTATGACATATGTATAAACTGCTTTTGGTACTGCAGTTTCTTATCACATTACCAACAAACTCCACATTTCTGCATCTTGCAGCAGAAGGCTTTCAAAAGGATTGAGGCAAAAGGAGAAATTGCTTGTCACAAGCAATTTCTTCTTTTGCCACAATGCTTTGTAAATCTATTCACATGTCACAACAGCAGAACTGAAATTTTTCACATGTTTACAAAACTTTTCTCAAGTTGTTTGCTTTATGTAAAAGAATGTCGTCTTCAGATGGAAAAGATATAAATGATCTCATGCAAGTGCATTGAAATCAGTCTTAATGAGGTAAGGAGTTTAAATATCATTTTGTATTTTCTTACGTTTGTACCTTTTCTCTGTTCAGATTAGTGTTCATCTGCATTATTGATTGTAGATTTTTCTGTCGGATATTATAGGGCTTAACCATTGTTATAAAATGAAAAAATAAATATTTTGGGCAAACATGCACAATTGTTTAGGTTGTTTAAAGCTACCTATGACATAATACAATAAAATGTTCCTTTTTATTAACCCTTAGATTGCATGGTATTATCTTAAAATAGATTTTTGTGTCATCCGCCATCCAAAACCTTAAATTTCTGCTTCATTTTGATGAGGAAAGATACTCAGTGTAGCAAACAGGTTAGATTACAGGCCAGCGGCCAATACTTGGCGGCTGGCCTTGATCCAACCTGTTTGCACAAGCAGGAAATTGGTTCCATCACTATAAGGGTTATGGAAGTGATAAAACTCATTTACTTTTGATATAAATGTGTGGATACTAGAAGGGTAATATAATTATATCTGTCTATTTTAGGTTCACCTTCAAATACATTCTGGACAGAGACCATTTATATGCACTGTGTGTGGTCGACGTGTGAAGAAGATTGGAGACATGTACAGACATCTTAGAACTCATACCGGGGAAAAACCATATAAATGTCAGGTAAGCTCTCATTTTGTGCCTGCTTGAATAAGCCTCGGGAAAAACCATATAAATGTCAGGTAAGCTCTCATTTGTGCCTGCTTGAATAAGCAGACTTTAAAAGCATACTAGCACCCAGAAAAACTGCAAAAACTGGTTAATATGAGTAATGAATTATAATAGAATATGCTGAAACATAACAAAAACCCAAAGATCATGACATTTATTGCCTGCACTAGTTATTATCTATTTTCTAAAGTGCTATTTTCAAACATTTGGTGCCCACCAATTTAACTTCATTGTTTATATTTGAGTAATATCGAAATTAGCAAAAAAAATACAGTCATTTATCCAATATTAACAATGTGGACATTCAAAACAGAGAATTTCTTGGTTTTATTGGTTCCCATTGTTTCTTGCCTGACCTTGTCTATTGTTAATTGTAAACAAACCTTATAGTATTCACTCTTTTAAAAGCATCACATGAACATGTTACAGTGTCAATTCCTCTGTAAAAGGGAATTTAGAATACTTTTAAGGTAGTTTTCAATTATTCTTGAACTCTCACAATTTAAGTGTAAATGGAACCCAAGAAATTCTCCATTTTGAATGTCCACTTTGTTAATATTAGATAAATGACAGTATTTTTTATGTCTTTCACATGATTTTTCTGACCAGGTGATTGCTACTCATTAATCAGAGAGTACCTTGCTATTTTATATGTTTCTCGAATGAAAACAATGAAGTTAAATTGGTTGGCAACAAATTTGTGAAAATAGCACTTTGAAAAATAGATAATAAAAAGTGCAGGATTTATATTGTCATGATACTGAGATTTTTCACTTTGTTTCAACATATTCTTTCATAATTTATCGTTCTTATTACCCAGTGTTGCAGTTTTTCTGAGCGCTAGTATGCTTTTAAAGATACAGAATTCATGTTCTTCCTTTAGATATGTTGTTATGGGTACACTCTTTTTTCAAAACGCCTTAAAAAGAAGTTTAAAAGAAATCACAAAAGGATAAATTGTTTGTAATGAGAAATTAACGTCTTTTATTGCTAAGTTTTTTCACAAGTTTTAAACAGCTAATGCTTTTCCTTAGTTTTTGTTCTCTCTTATTGCTTAAAGGTTTGACTTGGCACTACATCCCTTATGTGAATAAAGAATTTGACTTTTTCTTAAAATCACATCTAACTTTCAAAGGATTTCCGATAGATATCAAAAGATTTTACAATAGAAAAATATAATGTAACCATATTTAGGTTTTATTCTTTGCGTTTCAAGAAGCAAAAGTTTTTGATGACATATTGAATTGGAATTAGTTGTCTTAAGGTAAGACCTTGGTAATGGAAAACTGACAATTGCTTTGATTAAAGAGTAAGTCGAAATGTAATTCAGAAGAAAAATATCATTTCAAAGGCATTCACCAAGCCCATTTTCAAAACTTATCTGATTTTGATTTTTTTTTATAAAATGAATATCAACAATTTTGTTCTTTATTTCATATTAATTACCTCGCTTTAATTTTCAATTTTCACATTGAAATTAAAAGTACGTGAATGACGTTGGCAAATTAAAATTCCAATCCATGAAAGATTCTTATAAGATTCTTATAATATGAAACTTCACTTAAAAACGCCATTTGTTCTGTTAAATCTTTAATTTTGTTATTCTGACCTTACTCCATTACCCAGGTCTTACCTTAAATGTTTATCTTTTCTTATGCATGCAGCAGCAGATAAGCAAACCATGCACCAAAATAAAGAATAACTTATGCCAAAAAACTTCTTTTGACAAAATGGTATTAACCCTTTCCCAAACAACAAATTTTGGACTGTCCCAAATTGAAAGAGTTTGCAGACGACATTTTAAAATGTGACGAAATTGAAAAATATTCTTCAGATAGAGCAGAAAACCTTGTTACAAGCAGTTCCTCCTTTTTCCACAATGTTTTCTAAAGTCGTCTGCAACAAAGTAGTCAAATGTCGTTATTGTTTTGGAAAGGGTTAAATAGGTATCACTACAGATTCCTTCATTCTATTTGACTGCCCCTTCAGTTGATTTCAGTTTAAATCAATCAGACAACGGTATTATTTAGTATGAGTGCTTCTATGGTATTCTCTACTTTTATTATCCTGCCTGGCCCAGTTGTTAAGATGGTGTTATTAGAACTTGAGGTACCGGGATTGAGCCCCACTAGGTCCTCTGATTTGGCAAGACACTGAACTTGAGGTACCGGGATTGAGCCCCACTAGGTCCTCTGATTTGGCAAGACACTTTAGAGCCCTAGCTTAGTACTGATCATTTCAGGAAAGCTGTGACATAGCATGAATTATTGTTGACGTGGCATTTAAATCCAAATAAACAAAATCTCTGGTTTAACAACAGGTATGTGGGAAAGGATTCGCCCAGAATGGTAACCTTAAAGACCATATGAAGATGCACACGGGGGAAAAACCACATGCCTGTGACTTATGTGGGAAAGACTTTGCAAGAAAAGTCCTGCTCAAGGAACATGTGAAAAACCATCATAAAGGTAATTTGTCTGATTAACAATTTCCTTTATATATATTTTAAAGCTGCTTTATATTAACAGATGTGAGAAAATTAGGAAGTTTTATTTCTTTGAAACTGGTGAAAAGCTGAAATGTATGAGACATACTAGAAATGGATTGGAAGTAAAATTAATGCATATTTGAGTATTTAGAGCCTATATATAATGAATAATCACGAAGTTAGATCTAAAAGCGTGACAATGATTTTGAAGTCTATCACATACCCTCTGTACATGCTGATAAACACTGGAATACGTTTCTATGCTGTCCTCGGTATAAAGCGGGTCAGCCGTGTCCCTCAACATTTCGTAAACACTGTAATTATGTCACTGGCTAAGCTATTAAAGTTTGCATCAGGTATATCGTTAAAGCAGTACCACGTTAACATCATAACGCTGTAATTGCTACACTACTCTTTAAGAAGTTAACACAGTTTTTGCAAAGAAATCATAACACGGAAATAATTTCAAACTGTAAAAAAAAAACTTTATGGAACGAAAATGTGTGAATAACAAAGTTGTATTCAAAACAAAAGCTTGGCATATTTAGGTATTATTACAGGTCATCTAATCAGATGCATTGGTGAAGGAATCAGTGTCACAGACAGACATCTGCATTATATGTTTACATGTGCTTACACTCATTGGTACCACTGAAACTGACTGGTTCCCATAAGGGAGAGAACCCAAGCACTTGGTAATCATATACAAGGATGCAAGAGTTACCTCCCTTAGACCATGGTTATACTTTAACATTAATTATATCTGACAAAGAGCCTCTGACTACTTGTCAGAAATAAAAGGAAAAAGCAAAAAAAAAAAAAAAAAGTTACTGTCAACTAGACAGAGTACAAGGAAAATTATAGTGGAGGTGAAATGTTGTTCCTGAATGGCTTATCAGCTTTCTACATAAAATCCTTGATCATTTGTCCACTTTTTAATATTTTTAGTAACATAAAGCCTGATGCACCCTGTTTAGTCATGCAATTAGCTAACTGTTTAGCACCCTCACACCACAAAACATTATTTATCTCTCCTTTACTTAGACTCCCTGATTGCAGCTATATCAATGTGAAGTCGTTTATCATCAACAAGCTTGACGACAAAGCCTCAATCACGCTTTTGTTGTCAATATAGGCAGTTATTGGTACAGAGTGATGTTGAAGACACAGAATGTCCTCAAGAATCTCCATGTAGTAAAAGCCATCCTCTAGCCCTTCCTGAAGGCTTAATGCCTCTGCAGCAATGGTGGATCTTATAACCCTTCTAATTTTGTTAGCCTGCCAAACAATAGGACAACATTTACCTCTCTTGTCAACTAACCATAATATGATGGCTCCTATGCAGCCTATTCCGTCATTGATGTTGCCCAGGGATGCATCCGTGAACAAGAGCAATTTCAAATTGGACACATTTTTATCTAGCATAGGAAATTTCATGAAGGAGCCAATGTCTTTTAATCTATTTATCTGTTTAGCTGCCCGCAAAAGATCACCAACTGTTCCCTGTTTCAATTTAGTACTCAAATAGACCATCTCAAATGCTAGATCAGGTCTTGAACCTTGTACAGCCCAGTTGATTTTTCCAATCAATTGTCTATACAAAGTTTGCTCATCTGTGCTCAGTTGGTTTCCCTTATCAAGGAGCCTTTCAGTGTCCAATATCACATCATCTATCTTTTTCATGTAATCACTTTGATTGATTGTAATATCATTTTCTTTTTGTTCCAGTTGAAAACCTATATATGAAAATTGTTTCTCTTCAACCTTTCCTGCAGTGAACCTTTTTCTTAGCTTATCCATTATTGTCTCAAAATGCTCATCCCCCGCATGTAAAAAGTCATCTACATGGCAGCAAATTACACCTCTCAAATTGTTATCATGATGAATGAAAATCACAGCAGGATCCAACCTACTCTGCTTGAAACCAAGTTTAATGAGTTCTTCTTGAACACTCACATAAAACTGCCTTGCACCATCTTTGAGCCCATACAATCCTCGATTCAATTTCCGCACCATGTTTTCGTGAACCCCACTCTCTTTTAGGTGGCCTTAAGAAGACTTCGCGATCAAGAATTCTACTTTGCAGAAAGGCCGACTTCATGTCTGTAGTTTAAACCGTCCATTTCTTCAATGCTACTACAGATAAAAATAACCTTATACACCCCTTTCCAATGGTTGGACTGTCTCAAGTTATTTTCTTCAAAACCGCGCACAAGTCTTGCTTTTGGTTTGCCATCTTTTTCTGTCAAAACCCATCTAGTCGAAAGAGTATGTCGGCCATTATATGGTACTTCTTCATATGTGTTGAATTGTTTGAGTTTTTCAAGTTTAGAACTTTTGGCTAAGGTGAAATCTCTTTGTTCTTCTGTTTAAACATTTGATTCGTCGTTTCTAGTTTTTCCCAGGAAATTTCACCCAAATCAACACTCTTCTGTTCTTTGCTTTCATTCTCAACATTATACCACTGTTTGTATATTCCTGAACCCTTTCCCGCTCTTCCCAGAATTCTTGCTTTGATCCATGTGTTGTCTGTTTTGTATTTCATCACATCGTTAACTTTCAATTTGGGTTTTTTATTTTCATCTTTTTGCACTTGGCGTTCAGTCTTTTCATTTGGTAATATCTCGATTAAATGCTGAGCTTTTTCACTACATTCAGGGTTGTTAAGTTCAGTTTTGTCATTTTCGGCTATATTCTGGTTTCCGCCAGTGTCAATGAACCCTTTAGGCACCACTTTATCCTTAGTCTCTTGTATCTCTGTCTCAACAGAATCTTGTTTCTCTGCCTTAATGAGGCAAACAAACAAACAAACAAACAAACCTCTTTCAGTGCGAGTGCTAGATCTGAAGGCACGACTTGTACATCAAGAAGGGTATCCAGATTATTGAAGATCCGGAACTGGACATTGTCATTTTCCCTGATCAGTAGTCGTAGTAAGTAAAGGGTCTTCTGGAAGATCACTTTCATACCACTGTACTGCTCTTTCTGAAAACAATAAGGTAATCATTCTGATTTGACCCTAAGAATGCTGGGTAATTTACTAAACATAGATTTTTGTGTCCTCTGCCTTCCAAAACCTTCAATATCTGCCTAATTGTGATGAGGTATGATACTCAGAGCAGCAAACAACTCAGAACACAGGCCAGCCGTCAATTCATATTAAACCAAGACACTCAGATAATGTCACACTTCTTACGTTATCTTATTTCATAGCAATGTAACAAACAAAAAAGCAAGAATACATAATAAATCAGGATTTGAAAAAAATGTTACATTGAAATTAACTGCTTTTGAAAGTGTCACCTATAATTATGTTATTCCCATTACAATAAATCGAGACTTCTTCTACTCTACTCACCAAAAGCTTTGCATCGATATCTTGAGACAGAATATCCAGGACTATATCAAGGATACCTTAAAAGATAAACAAACAATAAGAGATGATATGAATTTATTTAATATCTATTTTCTTAACTATGGTAATTACGGCAATACCTACAGATTAATTATTCAGGCGAGATATAGTCAGCTGATGGTATCATTACAATTAACCAAAACGAACCCAACTAATTATATTTGATAATACAGTCAAACTTGTGTTAAGAGGCCAGCCTATTGGACAGAGTAAACTGGCTGTTTAAGACAGGTTGGCTGCTTAACACAAATTGATTTACACTATAAATCTAACAATGGGACTTTTTGTAGTGGCTGTTTAAGGCAGGTTGGCTGCTTAAAAGGGTGGCTGCTTAACACAAGTTAGACTGTACTATGAATACTTCTATCTCATATAATCAAAGTAAAGTTAAGTCTATATCATACTGTACCTATATAAAAGTAACAATATAATTAACATATAAAACAAGGGCTAAGAGTGAGTGAAACTCTTAGAAGTGTGTTTTTAAAAAAAAATCCGAAGAAAGAACTGTTTTTTCTTAACAAATAAAGAAAGAGATATATAATTCTTTTAAGAAGTACTTACCATGTGAAATCATTATGTTCTGGTTCATAAAATGAGGTTCATGTGAGGTTTTAGGCAGGTGACAGAATCTGGAACAGAAACAAAAAGTGATGGTTTTTGACATCTTCTTGACATTACGTAACCTTGTTTGTATACACCAATGCTTATGGAATTTATTATCTACCCTAGAAAAATCTTGACATATATATGCATCAAAGTTAATGATATAAAGGACAAAGTTAATTAAAGAGGGGTGTTGGTAAAAAAGAAACATGAAAATACCTCTGAATTCAAAGGAAGAATACCATAAATGGATATTTTTTTACAAAATGTCTCTTGTATCTCTGTCTCAACAGAATCTTGTTTCTCTGCCTTAATGAGTCTATTTGGGGAAAGTCGGACAAATACCCCACCGTGTCTAACGAACCCCACTTTACCGTCCTAAAACACAACTTTGCCTGGGCCTAACCAACGATATTTTCCTTCTCTCTTGTAATACACCCTGTCTCCATGATCAAACACCTGTTCGGCAGCTCTCACTTTGGTTCTTAGTGCTCTCCTGATCTGTTCACAAGCCTCAGTCTTAATATAGGCTTTACACGTGTCATGAAGAGCATTTAGGTGTTTTGCGAACGCAGCACTGCTTGTGGACCCTTCAAGAGCTGGTAATGTGTCAGTTATAATACCAGGTAAGTTAGGATTGTGCCCGAAAACAAGCTGGTGGCTACTAAAGCCATTCCACATTTGTAATGAATTTCTTGCCATGTTTGCCCAAGATAGCAATGTTTCAGGTTCATTTTTTTTTATTTTCATACTCTAATTTTAACAACATCATATCTGTGACTGCATGCACTCTTTCACATAACCCATTTTGAAAAGGACTTTCACCTGCAGTAGTACATACCCTGATGTTAAGAATCGATGCAACTTCCCTCAACTCATCAGAACTAAATTCACCCCCATTATCAGTCAAAATAGACTTCATTATGCCAAATGTACCCACCCATTTTTTCATGACAACATCAATTACATCACATGGCCTTTTTCTATCAATAAAAGCAGAAATGGTATATCTTGACCACATGTCAATCATGTGCAGAATCCATCTACCTTTCCATTTTTTCAGATCCATTGCAACTCTCTGGTTAAATTCATTTGCCATTGGAAGTGCCACACTTGGTCGAGGGGGTGCTCTTGTATGAACTTTACACAAATGACAGTCATCTGATATGCTTTTCAAGAGTTCAGTGTATTCTTCTTGCCATGCACCTGCATTTTTCAATAACAAACTTAATTTTTGCAATGGTGGGTGTGCAAACTGCCTATGTAATTCAACCAGTGCAGCCTTTCTTTCACTAGGTTCCATGTGTCCAAAATTTACAGAGCACACATTTTCAACCTGCATTTCTGTTTTTCCAATAGGAATGCAATAATGGCCAGCATTTGTCAAATTCAAAAGCACCTCTCGACCAAGAATGTTGGCAATATCATTTTCCAAATTGAGTCTGACTCCTGCCTTTTTCATAGCTGTTCTGGAAAGCAATAGAGGGATGTCTGAGTCAACCACATCCGTTTTTATTTGAATGTGTTTACCGGCAACAATTGCAGGAATTGTATATTCCCCTTTTGACTTCAATTAGGTCCCCCCTCCAAATTTAAAAACCCTTTCCCCGTCATTTTGGCTAACGGTACTCTTAATGTGACTATCTAGAGAACTAATATATTTATTGAACCAGCTTTGGCCACAAACAGTGCCGCTACATGCACTGTCTAATACCACACAATTTCTACCATCTACACCAAGTTGGGTAATTTCTGTCTTGTTGTACCCCGTAAATAGAACAACATTCTCTTCTTCTTCTGTGATGTTTACTTTTGACATGTTCTCATAACTATCCGGACATTCTGGTAACAAATGTCTATACGAGCCACACAACCTACAGACTAGGGATTTGCCATCTGCACCAACAGGATTGATCCTTTTTACCACATTTTTTATGCTTCCTCTCTGATTCGATCCCCTATTAAAACCTCGCCCCTTTTGGTTTCCATGCTTTCCATTCGAAAAAGAGTTAGGTCTTGATTTAACATACCCTGCAGCCAGCAAGATATGCTGGCTCAAATTTGATATGCATACTGTCAAATTTTGAACTTTCAGTAGTATCCCCTTTAAACTTCTTTAGGGACTGTTTTGCCTCTTAATAAAGGGTTGCTTTATTGTTGTAATTCATCCCTGTCAGTACCAACATTTTTTCTTTTTTGGAAATATTTGCTTTTCGTAATAGTTTGAATGCCAAAATTTCAGATGGTAATGTCATGTCCTTTTTAGCAATTTTCCTATACTTTGCATCAAAAGTGGCCACATACTCAGAAATACTTTGCCCTTCAGGTCTTTGGAAGTCATCAACCTCTTCGAATTTTTCCAAACTGTCTGTCAGGTCGTCTTTGGCCAAATGTTTATCAAGAAATTTAACAAGTGTTTCTAAACCATCATCTTTCTTCAAATCTTCAAGGGGCAATTGGTAAAATACTTTCTCTCTAATATCATGGTCCTCTGGTAAGGATAACGCTATTGCTAGGCCTTGTTTCTTTTTATCTAAGTCTGTTATTTCTCTCCAGGCAAGCAACTCTTGTTTGTATAACTCATAGTGCTTTGATTTCAAATTTGGAGGATTGATTCTCATCGTCATTTTCACTGGTATTTTTGGTCTCTAACCTTTATACTCTGGTAATTAGGACTCTTATCTTGGAACTTCACTCTGTAACCTTTTTATTCTGGTAGTTGAGGACTATAATCTTGGAAATTCGCTCTGCTACCATTTTTTACCCGTGCTTACACTCATTGGTACCACTGAAACTGACTGGTTCCCATAAGGGAGAGAACCCAAGCACTTGGTAATCATATACAAGGTTGCAAGAGTTACCTCCCTTAGACCATGGTTATACCTTAACATTATACAGCTTGTAGCCCTGATTCATTTTCCATCTTCAGAACCATTCTGAAACAGTTTTGTGTTCTATAGGTTTTTTACCATTTGATATTTTACTGCAATACAAAAGCTGTATTGTTTCAACTACACTATGTAAATGACTTTCAAATTTTATCATGTGTTTACGAGCACCTTTAGCACACACCAAGCAGATGACTCAAGAAACAATTTTGTTCTATGGTTTATACACAAGACTCCAAATTATCATAATGGAAACCCTTTTCCACACATTTTGAACTACACTGGAATCCCGTTTCAATGCAATCCTCTATAAGGGGGTTTGGTATAATACGGGCAGAACCCCCACTTAACCTTGTAACTGCTACAGTACTCTTTTAAGAAGTAACAACAGTTTTTCCCAAACAAACGTAAACACTGTAATTATGTTTCTGGCAAACCTACTTAAGTTTTCATCAGGTATAATTTTAAATATCTGTGAACAAGCAGCTTGAAACAACACAGGAAAATGTTAATGTGTGTACAACTATTCCCTAGGTACGACGTTACAAGATTTGACGGAGGCTGCCCTAGAAGAGATTGAGAGACAGGAAGCTGCAATGGAAGCCCTTGATGGTACCGAGATTGTGGACGGGTCTGTGGTACAAGAGATTGCCCAAGGTACAGCAATCCCTTTCATATCCAGGGTTCACTTCAAGGCTATAGATTGACTCTTTACATGGGTGAAAGTGTTTAGGATTATTCCTGAATTTCAGGTTTTTGAGACTTTTTGTCCCTGTATAATGCTATAGTAAACATGCCTTTTCAGGATAATAAACAACAGATTTCAGGTTTTTGAAATTCTTCAACCCATGTCTTTACCACCTGCAGACAATATTTTCTTTCCGAGAAACAGACTTCTTTAGAAAAGCTTTGTAGACATGTGAAAGACCTCGATGTTCTGCTGTTGTGACATGTGAATAGATTGAGAAAGCATTGTGGCAAAAGGAGCAATTGCTTGTGACAGGCAATTTCTCCATTTGCCACAATGCTTTTTGAAAGTCGTCAACTGCAAGACCCAAAAATGTGGCGTTAGGTGGTAACATGTTATAAGTCAAAACATACAAACATCAAAAAAGAATTTTACTTGTGTTATGTTAATCTGCTTGGACCGTTGCTTAAAATGCGGGCAATGTGACTCTTAAGTTGACAGCAACAGGGGACTACAGTTTAAGATCATTAGAGATACTCGGCTTTTAATATAACAAAGAAACATTTGTGACACAAGATGAAACATGAAGCACTAACTATAGTCTTGCACTGAACCCACAGTGTGGCTATTGTGATAAGTAAAATAGTTCTAATGAAAAAGCAGCAGCAGATAATTAAAGGAAATGTATAAAATCTGCATTTCTTTGTGAGATAAAGTATGTAACTATTGTGATAGAAGGTCACATTGCTTGTTATGAGCAATTTTTGATTTTATCAGAATTGCTTCTTAAGTTTGATTATGTAGATGTGTCGGAGTGAGCCTTTATAAGATAAGTGGTGAATGCCCTTGGATTATTTAATGTTGTTGACTTGTAGTTGAATTTAGTTGAGCACTGGCTAGATTACTATTTATAAGCCTTCTCACAGGTGATTAAATGGCAACTGTTTGTTTACAAAATTAGAAGAGCTTCAATAAATCATCACGAAATGTTGCCTTTCTATAGTCTGTGGGTCTTAGTTCTGAGATGCTCAGTAAAAGCATATTGGAACAATTGAAAATATCATTCGATCAAATGAATATTTGGATGAAATGGAGAATTTAGCCAACATTGAAGTTTTTTTTCTGTGTTGGAGAGAGACTTGAAAGTTGACAGGTTTGAATAAAGCTGTCTACTCCTATTGATATTTCACAGGAAATGGGCCAAAGATATTGTCAAGTACCAATCTTGGTAAGACGATAGTGATAGATGGACCATCTAACCAAAACGCTGATGAGGAACAACTTTTACATGAAGAACAAGAGCTAGAATTGAGCGACGTACATGTGAGTATACAAAGTTATGTGTATTCTCGTGTTGGGAATAGGGTCTTAAGTTTGATATTCTGACTCGGCCAATATTCATCATTGTGTGCAATAAATGTGTGTGTTTGTGTGGGGGGGGGGCATTTGGAGCATGGATAGTTGCTTGTGTTCGTTGACTCCTCTATATTGGGTTTTACATAGTGTCTACATTATTTTAGTTATGTTGCAATGCCTAACTCTTAATGATGGATGAAGACCCCATACTCAACTGCCCTTAAGGACTGGTCAAGCCGGGTAGAACGATTAAGCATTCTGTAAGTCACTAGAGAGACTACCTTGCATGAAAATCCAAATGCCGTCACTGCTTTGTTTGTACTAGATGTTTTTGCAGTCTGCAATTGCTTGTGTAACGTTCGTTGAACGTTTAAGCAAATTAGGAACCTAATGCATTGTTTGAGAGAACATGCTGGTATATATATAGACAACACAACCGCTCAGTGAACGGTAGTCTTTCACTTATCATTTGCTCGGTTCATTACATTGGTGGCAGCGGTGGGATTAAGACTTCTTCTTTCGGAGTTGCCTTCCCCACATGTTTCCCAAGGGTCAAGACTCGGGACGAGTCTTCTTGGTAGTGGGAGTTATGTAATGTTCGTTGAATGTTTATGCAAATTAGGAACCTAATGCATCGTTTGAGAGAACATGCGGGTATATATATAGACAACACAACCACTCAGTGAACAACAGTGAATTTCACTGATCGGATGTGTTTGTGTCGTAAAGAGGTTCATTTGCTCGGTTCGTTACACTTGTATTGAATAATTTTCTGTTTGAAATTTTAGTACTTGGATGTTGGTTGTAGATGACACTATATTATTTATTGCATAATGTTGTTATAATGTTGTAAAACTGAATATAACCTTCCAACATGTCTGCACCCTTCCTTCTGCAGCAAAAGGCTTAGGACACCATTTTAATAAGAAGAGAAATGACTCAAAACAAGCAATTTGACATTGGATACAGGATGAAATAATAATTTTTTTCTGAAATTACAATTTCTCTTTATACCACTTTTATTGCTTAAAGTTGTCAAAATGGAAACGCTGTTCTTAAGAACATGAAGTTGAATAATATTTCCACTTGAACATTGGGTAAAATCAAACAGAGTAGAAAACACATTCATGGGGCCTCTTAATGGAAATATTATTCAATGGGGCCTCCGTGGCCTAGTGGTTAGAGTACAGAACTTGAAATCACATGGCCCCTCTCCGCGTGGGTTCAAATCCTGAGAGGGATATGGATTTTCATGAGAGGCAGTCTCCCGACTGACTTACGGAATGCCGATGGTTCTACCCGCCTTGACCAGCCCTTGTGGGCAGTTGAGTATGGGGTCTTCCTCCATCATTAAGAGTCGGGCATCACTACATAACTGAAATAATGTTGATGTGATGTAAAACCCATATAAATAAAAAAAAAAAAAGAAAACACATTCTTCTGATGAATAATATCTTCTTTCATCTCATTGTCTCCATTCATCTGGGGCCCGTTTTACTAAACAACTTACGGAAAATGTTTGCGCAAGTCATAATTGATTAACATGGATAACATCTTCAATGAAAGTACAATATTGCAATGTGACACGTCATTGGAAGCGTCTCGGCGAGACGCTTCCAATGATGTGTTTCTTTGCAATATTGCTTTGCCAAATATTGAAATAAAAGGACTTATTGTTTTAGACTTACGCAAATCTTAAGCGTAAACTGTTTTGTAAAACGGGCCCCTGATGCTTTAAATTAGTTTTTAATAATTCATTTGTTTACACAAATGTTTATAATAGACCCTTTGTGTTATTTGTAGACAACACTAACAGAGAAAGAGCTGGAAGCTGCGCATGTGTTAACGGTCGTTCAGGACGGGGATAACACGATTTACGCGTACAAAATGGCACCGGACCAGGTACAGCAACAGATCGTCGTCACATCGGAACACGGGGAACCTCAAACCAATATTATACAGGTCACCATGGAAGAGCAATCAGAAGAGGAGGGTGACATTCGACCACTTACAATGATGGAGACATCCGAACTTGAAGTACAGAATTCATGATATAACAGGTGTTATGGTTATGTTGAGGTCTAGATACCCTCTTGCAGAAAAGAATTATACATGCACTTATAAAAGAAGTTGTAGATAAACCCTACATTGAGGGTACTTATTAACAATTCTAATAAGTACCTACAATATAGGGTTAAGAGATAAAATGAAGAAGTTGTCAACAAGACGAGTCTAATGAGTACCCATGATGTAGTGTTGGAGATAAATTGTTGAAGTTTGCCAGGGAAAAAATTCTTGTGTTTTGACCTCTGGTTACGGTTTTACCACGACCTTTGATAAGAAATTATGATTGGTTGACTATGAAATGCATCAAAACCACATTTTAAGAAATTAATAAGTGATGCTTTTGTTAGAGTTGAGGTTAAAAGAAATACATGTAGTTGTTTCTGAGGATCAATTTCCTACTTTTTTGCTCAACTATTTGAAGAATAAGGAGAGCTGTACTACTCACCTGGGCGTCGCTGTCGGTGCCACGCCTTGGTTAAGGTTTTATGTGCAAGTTTGTATCTCATTAACTACTGTATAGAATGGGTTTATACTTTACACATGTGTTCAGAGTAATAATTTAAGGTCCCTGACCAAGTTTCAAAACTCTTGTTTCCAATTTAAGCAAATTATTCTGCCTTTTGTACTTAGAATTATCTTAGTTAAGTTTTTACATGCATGTTTGTTTCTGAACAGCTATTGTAAGGAATCATTGTTTGCACCCTCATATTTTAGAAACAATAATATTTCTCTGGCCTATACCCCTCTCCGACATTACCGAATAGTCGATCATGCTGTCTTAATGACAGCTCTTGTTCTTTAAGTTTTTTACTGTTAAAAGGATTAATTTATTCCTTACTTCATCTTGTTGATTTCCTCCCCCATTAGAGTCAGGCATAGCAATATAATTGAAATAATGTTGATGCGATATAAAACCCCATGTAAATAAAGTCATCTTGCTAATGAGAATTGAATAAAGGATTTTGACAAAAGGAGGAATTGCTGGGGAAAAGGAATTTTCCCGTTTGGCATTAGAGTTCTTATCATTATCGCAAAAAAAAAAATGTTCGTTCTTCAGTTAAAGAAGAAAGTATTTTAAGTGATCCATTATTGTCTTGCCTATCTGAACTCATTGGATTAATCTGATGAAAACACCTCTGAAGTAACATGGAAGCCGCAAATTTGTTTCTCGCGAGACTTCCTTTGTCGTACATTTATTTCCAAAATATAACAGTTATACATCACAACTTATAACTGTACTATTATGTATGAGTTGCCAATAAAAAATAATGATTTAAAATGATGTTCAACACCATCATTGAACTACTCAACATGGATGAACATAGGAAACATGTTATTAGCTGGGGACGATTTACCTGAAACATTGTAACCCTACACTTACTTACGAGATGTATTTCTCAGCTCACGGAAATACTCGAGTAGTTACGGTTGTTGTCTTGCCCCTGTGAAAACCCCCACTCCATTACAGCTCAATTAGACACATCGAGGGTTCAGTGCAAGACTATAGTAACAGCTTCATAAACATGAAGCACTTACTATAGTATTGCACTGTACCCTCCTCGACATCTGCAGTAGAAGTCTGTTAAAACCATGATGGCAAAATAATGAACTGCACCTAATGAGTAATTCATCCTTTTGTCACATTTGTTCCTTCCCTATATCATAAAGAGAATGCTCTATTTATATACAGTGTACCATCTCTTGCTGTCTGCTCTAGCCTTTGTTTTGGACCAGTCACAAATTCCCATATATTGACTGTATGAACAGCATTCAACATTCCTTAAAAAATGCAGATGTTTTTTTATGGATGTATTAAGATTTAAGGACAAAAGGAAAACTTACACAAAAGAATGTTACTTTATTGATATTTTTTCATGTTTGATCTTAATATTGTTTTCAATATTTACCAGCAAATGTATTTCCAGTCTTTTCATTTGGAAATGGCAGTCAATGGTGAAACCACCTCTGGGCGGCGGGGGCAGGGGGGGACCTGCATGGCCCAGTGGGTAAGGTGGCAGTCCTGGGTTTGAGCCCAACATGTATCTCTGGTTTTGTGAGAGTTTTGCTTTGGCAAGACAACACCTCAGAGCTCTAGCCTGGTACTATTGAATGGAGGAAGACAGTAACACATCAAAAATTAATGTCATTGTTATACCCCATAAAAACAAGATCAACAAGTAAACTCCTCCCTGAGCTGACCATCTCTTTTGAGGAGAACGAGTTTTTGTATGCTGAAACGTGATTTGACAAATGCAATCGCCTTAACAATAAGCATACATGTGATTTGATTAGTGTTCCTTTCTTAAGATGTACAACGTTTCAAAAATATACTTACAATGGAAAATCTTAGAAAGTGACTTTGAATCAATTGTATTTACTATGATGTACTTGCTTGCAATGTTTTATTGGTTTACTGTATATACATTTACAACTGTTATGTTATTATGATACCACTGGGCATATGTATAAATGAATTGAAAGTTATTTCTTCTTTTTTTTTTAATATGGGTTTTACATCACATCAACATTATTTCAGTTATGTAGCGATGCCCGACTCTTAATGATGGAGGAAGACCCCATACTCAACTGCCCACAAGGGCTGGTCAAGGTGGGTAGAACCATCGGCATTCCGTAAGTCAGTCGGGAGACTGCCTCTCATGAAAATCCATATCCCTCTCAGGATTTAGTTATTTCTTCGATTACTCTATTCCTTCCAGTCAGTTCATTAATTACAAATTCTTATTTTTTTTTCTTTAAACAAATACATTTTAACCTGTTAATATTTTTAATATCCATTTATCCACATCATCATAATGCGCGCTAAATCCTATAGACTTCCGGTTCCGGTCAAGATGGGAGCGAAATTTTGAGCTAAGTAACAACACTAATTTAAAGCTAGTGCCATCCTTTTGATTTGATAGATAAACTAAATATAAAATATCAGTAGAAAATATTTATGATTCAGAAAATAATTTTGCGAAGTGACAACAAGTAGATCGAACTATAAAGAGGCGAAAATCAACAACATATTTTTACCGCGAAATGCAGACGAAATTGGAAGCATCCGCCATATTTAAAAAAATTTCTTTTTTTTTTTTTTAAATAAGATTTAGTTTATACAGGTGAAACTGTGGAAGTTGTTCTGCGTTTCCCAGATAAATAACAGGAGATTATTTTAACCCAAGGCAAATTGAATGTATGAACTGGAGGAAATAGATTTTAATAGTAAGTAAAACTGTGGAAGTTGTTCCGCGTTTTGCAAAGAAGCATCAAGACTAAAAGTTAAATACCAAATGACAGAAAACAGAATTAGGAAGAACATTAAGGATCTTGTATTAAAAATTGAAAGGCAAGAACGGACAAGTTACCAACCAATTATTTTTTCTGATAGTAAAAGCAGATATTTACGTCTCGCACAGACAAGAGAAGAAGAAAGAAGGTCGGAAATAGTTTGGTGGGGGAAGAGTGGAGCAAATGTGGAGAGTAGATTAAATTGGCTTAAAACAAATTCTGATAGGGAAACAAACAGATATAGTAACATTATTGTTTTCATTTGGCTTGGGACATGTGACCTCACCTATAAAAAAGAAGATGGATCAATTTGTACATCAGAAAGAGAGTCTAACATTGACTACATAGAAGCAAAATTTAGAGATATAGACATTTTCCTCAGGGGTAAAGGGTGCAAAACGGTATTTCTAGAGGTCCCTTATATATCTGTAAAGCATTGGAACACTGTAAAGGGTCATGGTAATCCCAACGATTACATTAATGATGACATCTCACTAAAGAACCAAATTGACATTCTAAACAACCGTATTGGAGACATCAATAGAGCTAACAATAGTTTAAGTCCAAAATTCAACATAGATTTAGAAAACAGCAGAGCAACTAAGGGACGTGGCCGTACTAAATATAGCACCAACTGGAAATTTTTTAAGGACGGTGTGCATCCAGACAGACTTTTGTCTGAGATTTGGCTTCTAAAATTAAAATATTACATTGGTCTGAATAGACAATAATCATCATGTCTACTTATGTTTCAACCCCCGGGGGTAAGCCAATACCAACAAGAAGGAATGGGCGCAAAGACAGATCAGATGAGAATGACACACCAACAGTGAAGCCTGTAGAAAAATCATCTGAGATAGACTCATGGACATGTGACATCTGCAAAATACCATTCACTGATCCAGAGGCAAAACTATTGGAATGTCAAAGGTGTACTAAACATTACTGCATTGCATGCCTCAATAAACCATCAACAGAGTACAAAGCCCTCAGGAAGTCGGACTCGATGTGGTTCTGCGTTGAATGTAGGGTAATCATTGAAAAATCAATAGTAACAGATCTTAAAATTGAGGAGAGGTGTAAGGAAATCATGCAAGCTCACGAATCAAGAATAACTGAATTAGAACAGAGAATGATGAAGACTTGTGATGAAGAAAAGGTAAAATATATAATCCAAACAGAGATTTGTAGGTCAAAAGATAAGGAAATTGCATATGATGAGAAGAAAGTAAAAGAAATAATCCACAAAGAAATAAACATAGCTAAGGAAACAGAATTAAACAAAGTTAAAAATATTGTTCAAGAAGAAATCCAGAAAATCAAGCCAGATCCAACAGTTCCTGTTATTCAATCAGAGAAAGATCTGCCTCATTTACGGGAAGCTGTCATCGAAGAACTTAACAATAGAAAAGCAAGAGAAAAGAACTTAATAATATATGGCCTTGAAGAAAAGCACATAGAAAATATAAAGAAAAGGGAAGAATCCGAATACGAAACAATAATAGATGTAATTCAAAAGTGTGGAATAAAAACAAGCCCAACTACCAACCAGGAACTGATTCCTAAATTTTTTAAGAACATGTTCAAACTGAAAGATGGACCTTATGGAGGAATCAATGTGGCCAATGACCTTTCAATTGAAGAAAGAAAACGAGAAAAAGAACTCCACCAGGAAGCAAAGAGAAGACAGGATGAAGACAAGTCGGGAAACTTCTTGTTTCGGGTAAGGGGGCCACCTTGGGCAAGAAAGGTGACCAGAATCCTGAAACGGGAGTAATAGTAGGAGGAAAAAGTTATGTAAATATGTTACGTTCTAAGTTATGTTATGAGTTAAACAGTTTTTGTTGTTTTTACACTAATGCAGACCAACTGGTCAACAAAATGAACGAGTTTGAAACAAGAGTTAAGGACATGCAACCCGATATCATCGGAATTACAGAAGTAAAGCCAAAGAACAACAGATATGGAGTTAGGAAGGCTGAATTTAATCTAGAGAGTGTCAGTGAATATGAGATGTTTGCAAAGAATATAGAAAGCCAGGCTGGCCGAGGATTATTATTATATGTTGCAAAAAAAGTAATTGCAAAGGAGGTCAAGTTGAACACAGATTTTCGAGAGTTTTTAGCAGTCGAAATACAGAATGGGCTCCAGGAAAAATTTCTAGTATGTTTGGTTTATAGATCTGACAGTGGTAGTATAGAGAATAATGACAGATTATTACAGCTAATTTCAGAGATATCAGAGAAAAACTACTCCCAGCTTTTGATCCTTGGGGATTTCAATTATCCAAACATAAATTGGGAAACAAACTCTTCGAAGGGAGAAAGCATACTGTCCAATGAATATAAGTTTGTGAACTGTATGCTGGACAATTTTCTACATCAACATATACTTGAACCAACCAGATTTCGTGCTAATAACAATCCAAACCTCCTAGACCTGGTATTAACTAAAGAAGAAGGACAGATTCAAAATTTAGAATTGTTGAGTCCACTAGGTAGGAGCGACCACTGTGTGATAAAATTCGAATATCTCTGTCAAACTATAGTTATGCGACCAAAAAGAGAAAAGAAATGTTATGATAAAGCAGATTACTTAAACATAAGAAAGGAGATTCAAGACTATGAATGGGAAACACTATTACCAGATGAATTGGACATAAACTCAAACTGGGGTACATTCATAACCAACTTGAGAAAAATTGAGGATAAATATGTACCAACTCGCACAATAAAATATAATAAGAAGAGGAATAGTGGAATGCCTATTGATAAAAATACAAGGGAGCTTATCAAAAGCAAACATCGACTAGCCAAGAAAGCAGTAAAGTCAAGGAATGATGAAACCCAGAAAGAGTATAGAAAAATTACAAATAAACTTAGGAAGAAAACCCGTTATTTGCGGAAAAACTTTGAAACTAGTTTGGCGAAGGAATCAAAAACAAATCCTAAAGTTATATGGAAATATGTTAAATCAAAATCGAAAACAAAGGAGTCTATTGGGGAGTTATATAAAAATCCAAACGACATACACTCTGGTAAAGTAGAAACCGACAGAGAGAAGTCGGAGGTTCTGCTGAATTTTTTTGGAAGTGTCTTTGTGAAAGAACCTGAAGGTGAGATTCCAATGCTCCATGACAAGTCACAAACCACCACGATGGATGAACTTAATATAACAGAAAATTCCATATTTAAGCTACTCAATCAACTAAAGGTTAACAAGACCCCAGGAGATGATCAAATGCACCCAAAACTTTTTAGAGAGGCAGCTGACGCACTGAAGAGACCACTTAGTATTCTATTTAAACAATCCTTAATACAGTCAAGTCTACCAAACGATTGGAAGAAAGCAAACGTCTCAGCTATCTATAAGAAAGGAGATAAATGTCAAGCCGGGAACTATCGTCCAGTCAGCCTTACTTCAATTGTATGTAAAATTATGGAGTCACTTATAAGAGAGCATATTAATAATTACATGAAACAAAACAATTTGGATTTATCCACCACATCTCAATTATTAAATGTATTGGAAAAATGGACTGATGCTATAGATAACGGACACCAAATAGACTGCATATACATGGATTTCCAGAAGGCATTTGACACGGTACCACATAAGAGGCTTATACAAAAACTGAAGGCGTATAATTTCAATGAGTCAATTATTAAATGGATACAAAGTTTCTTACAAGATCGACAACAAAGAGTAATACTTAACGGAGAAAAATCCCAATGGGCCCCAGTTACATCAGGCATTCCCCAGGGGTCTGTCCTTGGCCCCACACTATTTATACTGTACATCAATGATCTCCCGACGTCAGTCAACTCGGATGCGTTTCTTTTTGCAGATGACACAAAAATGTTCAGAATAGTCACAAACGAGGAAGACTCTGACAACTTACAATCTGATCTAGATCAAATGTCTAAATGGAGTGAAACGTGGCTTTTAAAATTTCATCCAGATAAATGTAAGCATATGCATGTTGGTAGAAAGAATATTGATACAAAATACAATCTCAGAGGAATAGACATAAACAAAACTACATATGAGAAGGATATAGGAGTTATTATTGATGAGAAGTTGGATTTCGAAAAACACATCAGCGAAAAAATAAAGAAAGCTAACAGCACGTTTGCAATTATTAGAAGATCATTTCAGTTTCTCAATGAGGAAACATTCAAACCCCTATATAAAAGTCTCGTAAGAACACATTTAGAATATGCAGGTGCAGCCTGGAGACCATTTAAAGCAATAGATATAGACAGAATTGAGAGTGTACAAAGGCGTGCAACAAAACAAATACCAGGCTTCAAGAACTTGGAATATCTTGAGAGACTTAGAAGATTAAAACTACCGACCTTATCCTATAGAAGATGTAGAGGTGACATGATAGAAGCATACAAATTTATACATAAATTATATGATACTGGGGATACAAACTTATTAAAACTTTGGGATAATTGCTCACTCAGACACAGTCAAAGAAGAAATTGTCTTCAAATTTTTCCACAACATTGTGCATCTAATGTAAGAAAGAACTCCTTTACAATAAGAATTTCGAGAGTCTGGAACAGCCTTCCCGAGGAGATTGTTTCAGCGCCATCAATTAATTCATTCAAGAACAGACTAGATAAACACTGGCATAAACAGGAGGTCCTGTATGATAATCATAAGGCAGTAATAAAAATTAACGGAACCAGAGAACATAATACAAGTAGGATAAATACAATTAATGAAAATAACGAGCCTGGCGAAGAGGACCCTAGAGGACCTGAGCTGGGAACCAACCCTAAGTAAACCTAAGTAAGTAAATGACCTTAGCTGTCGACGCGCCTTAAAACATCATTCATTCATTCATTCATTCCAGTCAATATGCTTGTCAAGATTCTCTTACTTGGCTTACCTGTAGATTTACTCAAAATAATTACTGAATTATGTAACCATATATAGAAATGGTTGATTAGTATTATTGAAACAGAACATTTGGGAAAATATTGAGAGCTCCAAGTAGAACCAGTTTGACAAACAAAGAAGAGAAATGCTGACCGAGTGGTTAAGGTGGTGGTCTAAGAACCTGCGGGTCCTGGATTCGAGCCCTCTTGCTTCACGGGAGTGTCCAACGACAAGACAATTCAGAGCCATAGCATAGGACTTGTGAATTCATGAAAGCAATGACACAACTGAAGAATTGTATTAAACCCCATATTAACAGAGGAAGATATTTATTTTGTCAAAATGGTTGCTTCCCACTTTCCACAATGTTTCGCTTGTTTGTGCAATGGTCATTCAGTGTTCCACACCAGCTTGTGATAAGTAATATAAAATAAAATTATGTAATTAGGTGTAATGGGTTAGTCTACCTTTAACCCATTACCAAACAATCACGAAGTTTGACCAGCTTGTTGCAGACGACTCTGAAAAATATGGTGGGAAAAGGAGAAATTGCTCTTAACGAGCAATTTCTGTTTCACCACCATGTTTTCTGCCCTATCAGAAGAATATTTTTTCAATTTAACCACATTTGAAATATCGTCTGCAAACATTCAATTTGGGACAGTCGAAAATTGGGCGTTTGGTAAAGGGTTGCGGGTTATTGATCCGCCTGCAGGGAAAGGGAAAGGCACTTTCAATACTAAATGTCTTCTACACAGAAATCATGGAGAAGTGAAGCGTCATCTTGAATAGTTTTATTGGATGGCGTACAGTACAACCCATAACGAAACGAATCTTAATATTGTTCGAAAAGGACTTCGCTTAGAGTAATTTAATATCACTGGTGTATCTTGCAGGAACAAAACATGTAAATCATACTTAGGCCGTTCATGTGCAGTCTGACGTAGATGCACACAAACTGGAAGCGGGAAATGGGGGGATTTACAGAATATGTAATGGCTGTGAAATTTTAAACTAAGACCTGGATATAGAGGGACAAAAGACCAAATATGTCATTTGGAAATAACATACCATGCAAACTATGCATTCATGTATTAGGAGTGCATTAGGGCAACACAAACTATCAATCTTAGCTACATTTATTCTATTTTTTTTTATTTTAATTCCAGATAATAATTAGAATCTAGAAAGTCTGTTAGATCCATTGTATCTGTATCTCCTGTTGGTAGGTGAGACAGACTTGCATGTAAGCAAGTGTTTCTATGAAGCAAGGTCCCTGAATGTGCGATCTACTTAATATGCGACATTCAGCCCCTTTCGAGGTATTGCGAGGTCAAGTGGTTAAGGTGGCGGTCTTAGGACCTGAGGGTCGCAGGTTCATGGCCCATGGGTATCTATGGTGTCATATGAGTGTCTTATGACAAGACACTTCAGAGCCCTAGCCTATTAGTTGTAAACTGTTGAAACGACGTTAATCCTCATTTAAACAAATGGTCATTTTCGAAGCATATATATACATATAATATACCCCCCCACACACACACACAAATGAAATAAGGTTTCCAACAAATGCCGGACCGGTAAAGGAATAATAAATAGAACAAAAATAAAATCCTTTTAAATCCTGGCGTTTTAATTCTTTAAATATACAAATTAAATAATTTAAAACATAGAAGGCGTGTAAAGGATTTAATTTTTGTTCTATATATATACCATTCCCGTGTAAACACGCGCCTTTCGTCAACCGGTTTGTTCTTCAATTACCAAGGAGCTTAACATCTCCCTTATTTATCTATCCCGTGTATCCATTCAAATCATTTCAGATGTTAACATTTTGCTTGTTAACCTTTTCCCAAACGGCAAATTTTCGACTATCCCAAATTGGAAGAGTTTGCAGACGACATTTCAAAATGTGATGCAATGTGAAAATAATCAGCTGAAGGGGCAGAAAACATTGTGGGAAAAGGAAAAATTGCTCGTTGCGAGCAATTTCTCCTTTTCCCACAATGTTTTCCAGAGTAGTCTGCAACAAACTGGTCAAGTGTCGTTATTGTTTGGGTAAGGGTTAAAGCTGTTTGTTTACAAATGTGAGGAAACTTCGATATCACAATCGTACTTCTTTAAAAGTTCATAGCAGCTATTCTTCTATTGTACGAGACGCACTAGAGAAAAGCCATTGGTAGTATAGTAATTCCGTTTTTGAATATATGGAGCCTTTATACAAAGAATACGTATGTAATCAGATCCAAAAGCATTGCAACGGGTTTGAAATTCATTGAATACCGTCTGTACATACCTATATATTGACACATTCTGAACTAATTTCGTATTCAGTAGCAATTTTTCATTAAACATTGTATCACAATACAAAAAACATGTATCATTTCAAAGTATTATTTTGACTTGCAAGTTATCTCACGTGTGAAATAGCACATAAAAGGCAAAGTGCTCCTTTTCGTTTCAACGTTGTTTTATTTCACACTGTAAACGATTTACTGATTGACATACCGAGGGTTCAACGCAAGACTATAGCAAGTGCTTCACAAACGTGAAGCACTTACAATAATATTGCGCTGACCCCTCGATACGCCTTTATGTTTTCAGTTCATTTTATTATTGGCCCTGTTGTAATAATTTGATAAGGTGAAATGGCCAGACATCTCCCTTGCACCGACTTTTTTTTGGAGAAACTGCATCCAAACCTATCATTGTATTTACATGTACGAAAACATAAAAAAAAATGTAAAAAGGAGTCAATCAAATAATGATGGGAACCAATGTAATAAAGGGAGAATATGCCAATGAAGGGCAAATTTTCCAAATTGTTTCGATGTTTTTAAATTTCGCCTGCTGTCAAGACACTTAGAAGTTTAAGTATAAGTCTGTGGCTTATATTTAATAGAAGCTAACTTTTACGTAGCCGTTGTGACAGATTGAGGAACATTCAGTAATGATCAATTGTCCTTTTTTACCGCATTGTTTTTTTTTCCCGATTAAATCATGGTCATGAAGACCAATCATGTTTGTTTGCCGGTTGTTGTTTTCAATTTGGACCAGTCCCAAATCAACATACGGGTGAATGGGTTAACAAGCTCAAGCACAGTCCCGTTGATAGTAATCGAGAAACATATCGCTGAACCAGAAAGCCTCGTTTCCATATTTGGTGGATGACGACAGAGTGCAGTCGCCTAGGAGACTGTCAATCTCAAACGAGGCACAGCTGTTATCGGCGGCGCATTGACTCTGGCAGGCGGCAGGGCTCGAGTTCGGAATTGTTGTCATGTCGAGACTGAAGAGATACTTATCTGCCGTCTTGTGGAAACTATTGCCGTAGCCGGACGGACAACCTGGAACAATATGACATGTCACGTTACCTTGTATCAACGCAGGCATGGTCACGAGAAAATTACTCTGTCAGCTTTTTATTGAACATGACATGATGATTATTGATGGTAAGATGCGTTTTAGTAAAAAAAAACATATCACACTGAAAGCCAAATCGGGCTTATCAGCGAATTGTATATACAACTTTTAAATCTCATTTCTACTAGAAAACTAGTCTGCAACAAACTAGACAAATTTCGTATTGTTTGTTTGGTAAAGGGTTAACAAAACATTCAGTTTCCAGCGGGGGTGGGTGTATTTCAAGCCACCTTCTTAGGTGTCTGCTGGTGATCAAACAATGCGTGAAAGATAGTTTAGTTTGATGGATTTTGATACAGGACGCAAGCCATTCAGACAGATTCTTGTGGAAGCTATATGAATAACCAGCGGCCGTATAAAGCTGTTAACTGGCTCAAACGTCATCATTTGATCTGCTTTAGTATGGCCGCCTATAACAAGTTTGTATGTACTTAATCAATGGGGGAATCACGTGGTCAGATTTGAGAAAAAAATGGCTGCCGAACCCTCGCATTGGGTTTTCAAATAGGTACATCTTCCCTACAACTTACTTATTTTCAATCGGATAATGATTATCATACGGCCATTCGGAAGCAGTTTCAGCGAGTTTGAACATTCTTCCCTCTGGATGGCCGCATAACCGAGATATTCATTGAATGTTTCGAACACTCGAAAAATGTCGGGTTTTTTACCATCCATAAGAGAACTGTTGACACTCGCTGAAACCGCTTCCGCATTGCCCTATAATAGCCGTTATCGGGTTAAAAAGAAAGAAATAAGTGTAACGAACCGAGCCAATGAACTCTCAAAGACACAAACACATCTGATCAGTGAACAACACTGGCGAACACTAAGCGGTTGTGTTGTTTCTATACATGTATACCAGCATGTTCTCTACAACAATGAATTAGGTTCGCTAATCTGCATGAACGTTCAATGAACGTTACATTAGGAAGATATATCTATTTAAAACCGAAACACCCCAATTGACTTACTTGTCACACATGTCCCACTAGCAGGATGGAAGCTGAATCCAGCTTCACACTCGCAGACCACCCCGTTCCTGCAGTTCGAATTAGCCACAGTGCACTGTGCGTTTGTACTGCAGGTTATAGGAGTGATCGGAGTGGCAGTGGTGGTCGAAGTGGTAGGTGCAGCTGTTGCTGTTGTTGTTGTAGCGGAGGTAGTTGTTGTTGTCGGTGGGTTGGTGGAAGTTGTTGGCGCCAAAGTCGTCACGGCAGTCGTTGAAGTTGTTGTAGAAGTAGAGGTGGTTGGCGTTGTGGTGGTAGAAGTCGATGATGTTGTTGACAGATCTAAAAATTCATCAGATGTTTATACATGCACATAATAATCAAGGTCAAGAATAAACAACTGACGAAATGCCCAAGAAGTAAGTGCCTGAATACATCGGCGTTTAAGCGATATCAAGTGGGAGAATCACGTGACTAATGTTTACGACTTTATGTCAAAAAAAGATGGCCGTGTCGTAGGTATTATGGCTTTTTGCACCCACTTTTCCCAATAATAGCCACATTATGTAGGTACACCTGCATGAGTTTACCATCATTTTTCTGGTTCTGGTGGTATATACTTACCCATACTTTATAATGGCGTTACGTCTAACACTCGGCAGAGAAATCACAGTCGACGGGTGCGCATGTCCAAAACAGTCGGTCTTCGACTGCGATATCTCTGTCCTTTTGTATTCTTTATTTTTTCTTAATGTTTCGTCTTTTCTTTATTCCTTTACCAAACGCCAGATTAACTTCTGTTCTAAATTGAAAGAGTTTGCAGACGACATTTCAAAATGTGATGAAATAATCCTCTGATAGGGCAGAAAACATAGTGGGGAAAGGAGAAATTGCTCTTAACGAGCAATTTCTCCTTTTTCTGCAATGTTTTCTTTAGTCGTCTGCAACAAACTGGTCAAATGTCGTTATTGTTTGGTAATGGGTTACGTGAGTGAGACAACCGTGAAGAAGCGTACTTACAGCATTTGGGGGAACATCGTCCGTGTACGGTACAGTCTGTCAGGTGAATGTATGAATCAACAAACTGTAAAATATAAACAAATCATGTGAGATAAAAACAATGTTTTATTCAATTTATTCAACCAAATGTTTGTTTTTTTTTTGGGGGGGGGGTGTTTGGAGGGGGACGGGGTTTGTATGAATCAACAAACTGTAAAATATAAACAAATCATGTGAGATAAAAACAATGTTTTGTTCAACCAATCGTTTTTTTTCAAATACACGCACTGTCATGCCTTGGGTCGATTGTTTTAGAAACCATTGCCGAAAGACTGTTCTCGTAGTATTTACTTTCCATTCTTTGTCACAATGAGGTTTTAAGAGAATTCATTATGCTTATTCTTTTCAACATTAGGATCGGTCTGCTAAAAATGTCGTCTGCTAAAGATATACAAAATATATGTGCTAGTGCATAAAAAAAACTGACACTGACAACAAATGAAGAAAGTGCCCGTTACAGACATATTTAGTATCATTTACTTATTCTAATAGAAATTGGTGTTGACATAAATGTGACTGTTCGTTGAATACTTCAAGGCAAACACTGCGTTTTACAAACAATAAATTAAAAAGCTGTTTCGGCCAAAAAGCTTTACAAGAACCACATTATTCGGTTTAAATTGAAGCTCCAAACACAGATGCCGATGGGCCTGTCTAATAGCTTTCCGCGTAAACGTAAAACTAAGAGCAAAAGAGTGTCTCAGAAAAGCTTTTAGTTACACATAAACGGAACTGGAGTCCAACCTGTGAAATCTTTATCGTTCTTTTAAAGTTGTTAAAATTGAAGCTAGCTTTCATATTCAAGATTACTACAATTCTGTAAACGCAAGGTGGCGAAATCTGCTGTTTATTAATTTGTCTGGAAATACGCGAAATCTGATGTTTATTAATTTGTCCGGAAATACGCGAAATCTGATGTTTATTAATTTGTCCGGAAATACAAAATCCTTTTCTGCACTTGTCCCTATAATGGCTATAAAGTGAATACCAGTATAGATCTAAATTTAAGTGGCCGTTAAGGCTTTTGGAAAAGCTTGGCAATACGTATGATTTGATTTCCCCACCCCAGTAGTATAGTTTAGTTTAAACTTATTAATCTTACATCGGTTGTGAAACAAATTCTTACAACTTAGATTAATCACACTCAATTCTGCTTTCTTGGTCATAACCAGTACTCGTGCCGAATGTGGATTAATGAAAGGTCTCAAGGCCATTTTATCAATAATCGTAGCTAAGATGCGACTCTGTCGTACGACTGGACCCACTTGCGCCCGTCTTACGTCGATCCTATCAATAAGAGCGAACGTCGGTCTTAGCTACGATTCGGTCGTTCGACTGTTGATAAAATGGCCCCCGCTTCTGACGTGGTTCGAGCCCACGACGCTCGTGTCCGAAATCCGACGCCGTCTACCCCTGTGCTCCACAATTACCTCTGTTACGTAGGGGTAAAGTTGCTAATATTTATGAGTTAGACCCGAGACTCGTACCTACCTGTAACAGCGATCCGTTCAGCACGTCATAATGTCGGAACCCCGGCCTTGCCTCCAACACCCCGACATTCTCACATACATATGTATCGAACATCTCACACGTATTCATGCCGAAGTTAAAGGACAGACAATTATACCTCGTACATTCCCGTAGACAGTGTAACTTCATTCCGGACTGCACGGTCAGAATCGGCGCTGCATTTAACGCAATGTCCGTGATGGGCAGTGCACGTGCGATAGAAACGTCAATGGCTGCAGACGTTGTTACTTGGTAACATAGGTCCAGTAGAAATAGTGTCACAATTATTGTTAACGATTGCATCGTAGTGGTGTTCTATAAATTGGAACCGAATATATACATTGCATTTTAACATGGACGTTACACACGACCTCCAATCGTTTTCCTCATACAAACAAGTTTATACATTTTTTTCGAGCATACAATATTTGGAACCAGGAATAAGCAGAACAAATGATCTGTGTGCAAGAAAATGGAGGGTATTTGTGTCTTTTACACGCAGTATTTTTTAAAACAATTTGATAAAAAAAAATCGGCCTCTATTGTTAGTAGCCATTAGAAACGTCTCGCTGAGATGATTGTTCTGGGTAGCAGCAATATAGGCTTTAGAGGAGCCGTAAAGATTGTAGTCTGGGGAATACGTACCCTGCCTGGACTTCTGATATCATTTTGAGATAAATCTTCTTTTGCCACAAAAGCTTGATAGCGGTTAATTAATTTATCACAGTATTGTGTGCTCCAAACCTTTTGGAATGTGGTGCTTATTAGTTATTTAGTATTAGTATCAGTAGTTAAGAGTATGATGGTATCATATCGTCATTTCCTACAGCCGATTTATATATAATGGATTAATGATTTAAGTATTAAATCTCAAAGCAGATTAATGAATAAAACACAATATTCTTTTATGTTGAAGTGTGCAAAACGTAAAAGCATATTTGCAATGAATTTGTTTAGATATCATCCCATTGACACCGGCTACTCAAAATTTGAACCTTAACAAAAATCTTCGAATATCAACATAATAATGATGCTGTTGATTTATATAAGTCATAACTTAATCACAAATGAGTATAGGCACGCTTATTCAAGGGTTCTTTATTTGGCGAACAGTTTTCCTTTTGAAGTGACAGACATTCATTATTGGCAAACAACAAACTCCTTCAAAACACACAAAACAAATCACTTATTTCCTTAAGAATCAACAAACATATATAAATGTCGAATTCATATTATAAAAAACAAAATTCACCACATTTTGCATGTGTAAGTATTACAAGCGGAAAAAAAAACAACCTCTAAACCTTACTGTTTATGCCCGATTAATCCAAGAGATCACAAAACAAAATGTAGAATATCGTATCATCTGGGGAAAAAACCAACCTCTTAACCTTACTGTTTATGTCCGTTTAATCCAAGAGAACACAAAACAAAATGTAGAATATCGTATCATCTGGGGAAAAAAAACCTCTTAACCTTACTGTTTATGTCCGTTTAATCCAAGAGATCACAAAACAAAATGTAGAATATCGTATCATCTGGGGAAAAAACCCAACCTCTTAACCTTACTGTTTATGACCGATTAATCCAAGAGATCACAAAACAAAATGTAGAATATCGTATCATCTGGGGAAAAAACCAACCTCTTAACCTTACTGTTTATGCCCGATTTATCCAAGAGATCACAAAACAAAATGTAGAATATCGTATCATCTGGGGAAAAAAACCAACCTCTTAACCTTACTGTTTATGACCGATTAATCCAAAAGTTCACAAAACAAAATGTAGAATATCGTATTATCTGGGGACAAAAACCCAACCTCCAAACCTTACTGTTTATGCCCGATTAATCCAAGAGAACACAAAACAAAATGTAGAATATCGTATCATCTGGGGAAAAAAAACCTCTTAACCTTACTGTTTATGTCCGTTTAATCCAAGAGATCACAAAACAAAATGTAGAATATCGTATCATCTGGGGAAAAAACCCAACCTCTTAACCTTACTGTTTATGACCGATTAATCCAAGAGATCACAAAACAAAATGTAGAATATCGTATCATCTGGGGAAAAAACCAACCTCTTAACCTTACTGTTTATGCCCGATTTATCCAAGAGATCACAAAACAAAATGTAGAATATCGTATCATCTGGGGAAAAAACCAACCTCTTAACCTTACTGTTTATGACCGATTAATCCAAAAGTTCACAAAACAAAATGTAGAATATCGTATTATCTGGGGACAAAAACCCAACCTCCAAACCTTACTGTTTATGCCCGATTAATCCAAGAGATCACAAAACAAAATGTAGAATATCGTATTATTTGGGGACAAAAACAACCTCTCAACCTTACTGTTTATTCCCGATTAATCCAAGAGTTCACAAAACAAAATGTAGAATATCGTATCATCTGGGGGAAAAAACCAACCTCTTAACCTTACTGTTTATGCCCGATTAATCCAAGAGATCACAAAACAAAATGTAGCATATCGTATTATCTGCGAAAAAATAACCTCCAAACCTTACTGTTTATGCCCGATTAATCCAAGAGTTCACAAAACAAAATGTAGAATATCGTATCATCTGGGGAAAAACACCAACCTCTTAACCTTACTGTTTATGCCCGATTAATCCAAGAGATCACAAAACAAAATGTAGCATATCGTATTATCTGCGAAAAAAACCCAACCTCTTAACCTTACTGTTTATGTCCGATTAATCCAAGAGATCACAAAACAAAATGTAGAATATCGTATTATCTGGGGAAAAAAAACCTCTCAACCTTACTGTTTATGTCCGATTAATCCAAGAGATCACAAAACAAAATGTAGAATATCGTATTATTTGGGGACAAAAACCCAACCTCTTAACTTTACTGTTTATGCTCGATTAATCCAAGAGATCACAAAACAAAATGTAGAATATCGTATTATCTGGGGACAAAAACCCAACCTCTTAACCTTACTGTTTATGCCCGATTAATCCAAAAGTTCACAAAACAAAATGTAGAATATCGTATTATCTGGGGACAAAAACCCAACCTCCAAACCTTACTGTTTATGCCCGATTAATCCAAGAGTTCACAAAACAAAATGTAGAATATCGTATTATTTGGGGGGAAAAACAACCTCTAAACCTTACTGTTTATGACCGATTAATCCAAGAGTTCACAAAACAAAATGGAGCATATCGTATTATCTGCGAAAAAAAAACAACCTCTAAACCTTACTGTTTATGACCGATTAATCCCAGAGATCACAAACCACATTGTATAATATCGTATTTTCTGGGGGAAAAAACAACCCCTCAACCTTACTGTTTATGCCCGATTAATCGAAGAGTTCACAAAACAAAATGTAGCATATCGTATTATCTTTGAAAAAACTACCTCTCAACCTAACTGTTTATGTCCGTTTAGTCCAAGAGATCACAAAACAAGATGTAGAATATCGTTTTATCTGTGAAAAAAACCTACCTCTCAACCTTACTGTCTATGTCCGTTTATTCCAAGAGATCACAAAACAAAATGTAGCATATCGTTTTATCTGTGAAAAAAAAACCACCTCTCAACCTTACTGTTTATGTCCGTTTATTCCAAGAGATCACAAAACAAAATGTAGCTTATCGTATTATCTGCGAAAAAAAAAAAACTCTCAACCTTACTGTTTATGTCCGTTTAGTCCAAGAGATCACATGACGATACCAATGCATGAGCCGATTTAATAGAGAAATCGTGTTTACTCGGACGGTCACAGAATTCGTCCGATTACCGGTGAAAAACACCTGCGCCGCGTAAAGAGAAAACCCGAGAGACGCGTAAAACACCCAATTCACAAATTAACATGAAAATTCCTGCTGCTGATTGGTCAATATTCGATCGAATCGTCAATTGACCAATCACTGGCCGGCATTGGTAAGATCGCGTTATAGATAAGCTAGTTATAAGGACTAGGTTATAGAGACATGTGAACTTGTAATTAAAGGCTCCAAATTAATGCCACCACAGCCATAGCCAGGCATTTGTTGCAGTCAACTATCTTCGACTGTTTATTTCAGATGAAGTGGTCGCCAATGTATGTCTTATACACCTAAAGGCGTTATCGAACTATCATCTAAATTGACATCAGTATCAAATGACGGTAGAGGAAGCCAGATAATGTAGGGGCTTAAAAGGTCATAAAAAGGAATGAGTTTACCCCATCAAAATTTAAAAAACATTGCGAGGTCAAAATTAAAAGCACCAGAAAACAGGAACGATACTCTTTTGAAGTACGTATGACATCAGTTACATTGATAAGGAACCGTTTTGACAAAAAAAAGAAGAAATTGCTGGTCACGAGCAATTTCTTCTTTTTTTGTCACAATGGCTCGATCCTCGAACAATTAACAGCGAATGCGAACAAAACACGTTTATAATCAGTTATGGGTTAATAGGAGATTCGTGTAGGCGCTTGATGGCTCGCCGCGTGAACTCGATCACGACGACAATAAAATAACGATCGGGCAAACGCAGAACGGAAACAACCGGACATTATACAATTATGACGTTACGACATATTTGTATCGGGTCTTCATCGACCTGTATATCGCACAAGCTCATCCGGGCTCGAACTTTATGGTTCCTTCTTTGTGGCTCTTTCTTTTTGGCTCCTCCTTTGTTGTTCATTCTTTGTTGCTCCTCCTTTGTGGTTCCTTCTTTGTGGCTCCTTCCTTGTGACTCCGTCATTATGGCTCCTTCTTTGTGGCTCCGTCTTTGTGGCTCCTTCTTTGTAACTCCGTCTTTGTGGCTTCTTCTTTGTTGCTCCTTCTTTGTGGCTCCATCTTTGTGGCTTCTTCTTTTTGGCTTTTTCTTTGTGGCTCCTTCTTTATTGCTCCTCCTTTATGGCGCCTTCTTTTGGCTCCTTGTTAGTTACTCCTTCGTTGTGGCTTCTTCTTTGTGGCTCCCAATTTGTGGCTCCATCGTTGTGGCTCCTTTATTGTGGCTCCTTATTTGTGGCTCCTTCTTTGTGGTTTCTTCTTTGTGGTTCCTTCTTTGTGGCTCCTTCGTTTTGGTTTCTTCTTTGTGGCTCCTTCGTTTCGGTTTCTTCTTTGTGGCTCCTTCTTTGTGGCTCCTTCTTTGTGGATCCTTCTTTGTGGCTCCTCCTTTGTGGCTCCATGAGGTATGTTGTTGGTGAAAACATGTTATCTGAAATGCATAGAAAATAATAGTCCGCGTTTTTAAATGATGAATTATATACGATTAAGCACAAAATTTTGTATTGAGTATGCTATCAGGATTGTCCTAATAGTTTTATCACCTGTTAATTGCTTTATTAGAATATCATAGTTTGTGTTACCACTGATATCGTTTGGACACCTGATGACAGCTTTCTTTAGGACATTTCTCTAGAAAAAACATACTTAAAAGTTTTTTCGCGCTTTGACGAAATTGTTTTTTTTTACAGCACGCCTCCGTGGGGAAAAAAGATGAAAAAGAAAATGCACTCGTTCATTCTAAAATAGTCGAGACATCTCCATTTGGACTCCGAAACAGTGTTTTATTAGAAGTTTGCCTATCCATGCTTATATAAATCGAAAATTCAGAAATAATTCAAAAATAGTTAGATCGGAATTACTCGTTAGATTCCATCAGAGCAGCCTTTTGGTATCACCGAAAGTTTCCAAATGATGATGAGCAATGATAATCAACATCGTTTTTTACGCATTGCACCTTTAGTAATGATCTACAATAAAACATATAAAACAACTATCAAACAAACACACACTGATTAAACTATAAGCTTGAAAGGCGTGTCACTGATAACAAATCGTTCTTGGTACATGCACTGTTGCTTTCACGTCGTTAACACATCGCTCTTTAGTGGATGTTTCGATTGGGCGAAATTAAAAAAATCGGCAGAAGACAATGTCAAGAAGTACATGACGTTTTCAGCTTGGTATTGGGTAGAACAATTTAACCAAAAGGAAAACATCATCTTGAAGACCTACATCTCCCCTTGCAATGCATTCTCCAAGGGGGTCTCTGCGCCCTATTGGTAAAAGAACGATGGGCTTGCATTCCCTAAAGGGTTTCCTGGCCCTACTGGTAAAAGTTAAGTGTGTTTGCATTCCATAAGAGGTTTCCGTGCACTAATGGTAAAAGAACAGTGTGCTTGCATTCCCTAAGAGGTTTCCGTGCTCTAATGGTAAAAGTATCATGAGCTTGCATTCCCTTAGGGGTTTCCGTGCTCTTATGGTTAAAGTATCATGGGCTTGCATTCACTAAGAGGTCTACTTGCCCTTATGGTTAAAGTAACATGGGATTGCATTCCCTAAGGGGTTTCCTTGCCCTTATGGTTAAAGTATCATGGGCTTGCATTCCCTAAGAGGTTTACTTGCCCTTATGGTTAAAGTATCATGAGCTTGCATTCCCTTAGGGGTTTCCTTGCCCTTACGGTTAAAGTATCATGGGCTTGCATTCCCTAAGAGGTTTACTTGCCCTTATGGTTAAAGTATCATGAGCTTGCATTCCCTTAGGGGTTTCCGTGCCCTCATGGTAAAAGTAGGATGGGCTTGCATTCCCTTAGGGGTTTACTTGCCCTTATGGTTAAAGTATCATGGGCTTCCATTCCCTCAGGGGTTTCCTTGCCCTTACGGTTAAAGTATCATGGGCTTGCATTCCCTAAGATGTTTACTTGCCCTTATGATTAAAGTATCATGAGCTTGCATTCCCTTAGGGGTTTCCGTGCCCTCATGGTAAAAGTAGGATGGGCTTGCATTCCCTTAGGGGTTTAATTGCCCTTATGGTTAAAGTATCATGGGCTTGCATTCCCTCAGGGGTTTCCGTGCCCTTATGGTTAATGTTTCATGGGCTTGCATTCCCTTAGGGGTTTCCTTGCCCTTATGGTTAAAGTATCGTGGGCTTTCATTCCCTTAGGGGTTTCCGTGCCCTCATGGTAAAAGTAGGATGGGCTTGCATTCCCTTAGGGGTTTACTTGCCCTTATGGTTAAAGTATCCTGAGCTTGCATTCCCTTAGATGTTTCTTTGTCTTTATGGTTAATGTTTCATGGGCTTGCATTCCCTTAGGGGTTTACTTGCCCTTATGGTTAAACTATCATGAGCTTGCATTCCCTTAGATGTATCCTTGCCCTTATGGTTAAAGTACCATGGGTTTGCATTCCCTTAGGGGTTTACTTGCCCTTATGGTTAAAGTATCATGAGCTTGCATTCCCTTAGATTCTTCCTTGCCTTTATGGTTAATGTATCATGGGCTTGCATTCCCTTAGGGGTTTACTTGCCCTTATGGTTAAAGTATCCTGAGCTTGCATTCCCTTAGATGTTTCCTTGTCTTTATGGTTAATGTTTCATGGGCTTGCATTCCCTAAAATGTTTCCTTGCCCTTATGGTTAAAGTACCATGGGTTTGCATTCCCTTAGGGGTTTATTTGCCCTTATGGTTAAAGTATCATGGGCTTGCATTCCCTTAGGGGTTTCCTTGCCTTTATGGTTAAAGTATCATGGGCTTGCATTCCCTTAGGGGTTTACTTGCCCTTATGGTTAAAGTATCATGGGCTTGCATTCCCTAAGGGTGTCCGTGCCCTTATGGTTAAAGTATCATGAGCTTGCATTCCCTTAGGGGTTTCCTTGCCCTTATGGTTAAAGTATCATGGGCTTGCATTCCCTAAGAGGTTTCCGTGCCCTTATGGTTAAAGTATCATGGGCTTGCATTCCCTAAGGGTGTCCGTGCCCTTATGGTTAAAGTATCATGGGCTTGCATTCCCTAAGGGTGTCCGTGCCCTTATGGTTTAAGTATCATGGGCTTGCATTCCCTAAGGGTTTCCGTGCCCTTATGGTAAAAGTATCATGGGCTTGCATTCCCTAAGGGTGTCCGTGCCCTTATGGTTAAAGTATCATGGGCTTGCATTCCCTAAGGGTTTCCGTGCCCTTATGGTAAAAGTATCATGAGCTTGCATTCCCTTAGGGGTTTCCTTGCCCTTATGGTAAAAGAACAGTGTGCTTGCATTCCCTAAGAGGTTTCCGTGCTCTAATGGTAAAAGTATCATGGGCTTGCATTCCCTTAGGGGTTTACTTGCCCTTATGGTTAAAGTATCCTGAGCTTGCATTCCCTTAGATGTTTCCTTGTCTTTATGGTTAATGTTTCATGGGCTTGCATTCCCTTAGGGGTTAACTTGCCCTTATGGTTAAACTATCATGAGCTTGCATTCCCTTAGATGCTTCCTTGCCCTTATGGTTAAAGTACCATGGGTTTGCATTCCCTTAGGGATTTATTGCCCCTTATGGTTAAAGTATCATGGGCTTGCATTCCCTTAGGGGTTTCCTTGCCTTTATGATTAAAGTATTATGGGTTTGCATTCCCTTAGGGGTTTCCTTGCCCTTATGGTTAAAGTATCATGAGCTTGCATTCCCTTAGGGGTTTCCTTGCCCTTATGGTAAAAGAACAGTGTGCTTGCATTCCCTAAGAGGTTTCCGTGCTCTAATGGTAAAAGTATCATGGGCTTGCATTCCCTTAGGGGTTTCCGTGCCCTCATGGTAAAAGTAGGATGGGCTTGCATTCCCTTAGGGGTTTACTTGCCCTTATGGTTGAAGTATCCTGAGCTTGCATTCCCTTAGATGTTTCCTTGTCTTTATGGTTAATGTTTCATGGGCTTGCATTCCCTTAGGGGTTAACTTGCCCTTATGGTTAAACTATCATGAGCTTGCATTCCCTTAGATGCTTCCTTGCCCTTATGGTTAAAGTACCATGGGTTTGCATTCCCTTAGGGATTTATTTGCCCTTATGGTTAAAGTATCATAGGCTTGCATTCCCTTAGGGGTTTCCTTGCCTTTATGGTTCAAGTATCATGGGTTTGCATTCCCTTAGGGGTTTCCTTGCCCTTATGGTTAAAGTATCATGAGCTTGCATTCCCTTAGGGGTTTCCTTGCCCTTATGGTAAAAGAACAGTGTGCTTGCATTCCCTAAGAGGTTTCCGTGCTCTAATGGTAAAAGTATCATGGGCTTGATTTCCCTTAGGGGTTTACTTGCCTTTATGGTTAAAGTATCATGGGCTTGCATTCCCTTAGGGGTTTACTTGCCTTTATGGTTAAAGTATCATGAGCTTGCATTCCCTAAGGGTGTCCGTGCCCTTATGGTTAAAGTATCATGGGCTTGCATTCCCTAAGGGTGTCCGTGCCCTTATGATTAAAGTATCATGGGCTTGCATTCCCTAAGGGTTTCTGTGCCCTTATGGTTAAAGTATCATGGGCTTGCATTCCCTTAGGGGTTTACTTGCCCTTATGGTTAAAGTATCATGAGCTTGCATTCCCTAAGGGTTTCCGTGCCCTTATGGTAAAAGTATCATGAGCTTGCATTCCCTTAGGGGTTTCCTTGCCCTTATGGTAAAACAACAGTGTGCTTGCATTCCCTAAGAGGTTTCCGTGCTCTAATGGTAAAAGTATCATGGGCTTGCATTCCCTTAGGGGTTTACTTGCCTTTATGGTTAAAGTACCATGAGTTTGCATTCCCTTAGGGGTTTCCTTGTCCCCTTATGGTTAAAGTATCATGGGCTTGCATTCACTAAGGGGTTTCCTTTGCCTGATGGTAAAGGTACTATTGGATTCCTTTCCCTAAGGGGTGTTCGTTGCCTCATTGTAAAAGTACCATGGGCTTATATTCCCTTAGGGGGTTTCCGTTACCTAATGGTAAAATGAAATTTTGGCTTGCATTCCCTTAGGGGTTTCCATTGCCTAACGGTAAGAATATCATGAGCTTGCGTTCCCTAAGGGGTTTTTGTTGCTTAATGGTAAATGTACCATGGGCTTGCATTCCCTAAGGGGTTTCCGTTGCCTAATGGTTAAGGTACATTGGGCTTCCACTCCCTTAGGAGTTTCTGTTACCTAATGCTAAAAGTACTATGAGCTTGCACTCCCTTAGGGGTTTCCGTGCCCTAATTACATGTATTAGTATCATGAACTTGCATTCTCTAAGGGATTTCCGTGCCCTAATTACATGTATTAGTATCATGAACTTGCATTCTCTAAGGGATTTCCGTGCCCTAATTATACGTATCATGGACTTGCATTCCGGGGTTTCCGTGCCTCATGCTTAAAGTACAGTGTGCTTGCATTCCCTAAAGGGTTTCCGTGCTCTTATGGTTAAAGTATCATGGGCTTGCATTCCCTTAGGGGTTTACTTGCCATTATAGTTAAAGTATCATGGGCTTGCAATCCCTTAGGGGTTTCCTTGCCATTATGGTTAAAGTATCATGGACTTTTCCATAAGGGGTTTCCGTACCTGATGGTAAAAGTACACGGGGTTTCTGTGACCTAATTGTAAAAGTATTATGAGCTTGCATCCCCTAAGGGGTTTCCGTGCCCTTATTGTAAAGTATCTTGAGTTGCGTTCCCTAATGGTTTCCGTTGACAAATTGAAACTACCTTGGGCTTGAATTCAATAAGGGGTTTTCCGTTAACTAATGGTAAAAGTACCATGAGCTGGCATTCCCTAAGGGGTTTCCATGCCTTTATGGTTAACGTTTCATGAGCTTGCATTCCCTAAGGGGTTTCTGTGCCCTTATTGTAAAGTATCATGAGTTGCGTTCCCTTAGGGGTTTTATTGCCTAATGGAAAAGACCTTGGGCTTGAATTCCAAAAGGGGTTTCCGTTGCTAATAGTAAATGTCCCTTGGACTTGCATGCCCTAAGGAGTAGTCGTTGCCTTATGATAAAAGTATCATAAGCTTGCAATCCATAAGGGGTTTTCGTGCCCTTATGGTAAAAGTATCATAAGCTTGCATTAATAAAAGGGGTTTCCGTTGCCTAATGGTAAAAGTATAATGAACTTGCATTCCAAAACGGGTTTCCGAGCCCTTATGGTTAAAGTACCTAATGGTAAGAATATCATGAGCTTGCATTCACTAAGGGGTTTCCGTTGCCTAATGGTAAAGGTACCATGGGCTTACATTCCCTTAGATGATTCTGTTACCTAATGGGAAAAGTATTATTGGCTTGCATTTCCTAAGGGGTTTCCGTCGCTTAATCGTAAAAAAACATTGAGCTTGCATTCAATAAGGATTTCTGTGACCTTATTGAAAAGTTCAATGGGCTTGCATTCCCTAAGGGGTTTCAAATGCTAATGGTAAATGTCCCGTGGGCTTGCATTCCCTCAGAGGTTTCCGTTGCCTAATGGTAAAGGTCTCATGGGCTTACATTCCCTAAGAGGTTTCTATTTCCTAATGGTAAAGGTACCATGGACTTCAATCTCTAAGAGGTATCCGTTTCTGAATGGTAAAAGTACCATGGGCTTACATTCCCTCAGAGGTTTCTATTTCCTAATGGTAAAGGTACCATGGGCTTCAATCTCTAAGAGGTTTCCGTTTCTGAATGGTAAAAGTACCTTGGGCTTACATTCCCTCAGAGGTTTCTATTTCCTAATGGTAAAGGTACCATGGGCTTCAATCTCTAAGAGGTTTCCGTTTCCTAATGGTAAAAGTACATTGGGCTTACATTCCCTCAGGGGTTTCCATTTCCTAATGGTAAAGGTACCATGGGCTTCAATCTCTAAGAGGTTTCCGTTTCTTAATGGATAAAGTACCTTGGGCTTACATTCCCTCAGGGGTTTCCATTTCCTAATGGTAAAGGTACCATGGGCTTCAATCTCTAAGAGGTTTCCGTTTCTTAATGGTAAAAGTACCATGGGCTTACATTCCCTCAGAGGTTTCCATTTCCTAATGGTAAAGGTACCATGGGCTTACATTCTCTAAGAGGTTTCTATTTCCTAATGGTAAAAGTACCATGGGCTTACATTCCCTCAGAGGTTTCCATTTCTTAATGGTAAAGGTACCATGGGCTTACATTCCCTAAGAGGTTTCTATTTCCTAATGGTAAAAGTACCATGGGCTTACATTCCCTCAGAGGTTTCCGTTTCTTAATGGTAAAAGTACCATGGGCTTACATTCCCTAAGAGGTTTCTATTTCCTAATGGTAAAAGTACCATGGGCTTACATTCCCTCAGAGGTTTCCATTTCCTAATGGTAAAGGTACCATGGGCTTCAATCTCTAAGAGGTTTCCGTTTCTTAATGGTAAAAGTACCATGGGCTTACATTCCCTCAGAGGTTTCCGTTTCTTAATGGTAAAAGTACCATGGGCTTACATTCCCTAAGAGGTTTCCATTTCCTAATGGTAAAGGTACCATGGGCTTACATTCCCTCAGAGGTTTCCGTTTCTTAATGGTAAAAGTACCATGGGCTTACATTCCCTGAGAGGTTTCCATTTCCTAATGGTAAAAGTACCATGGGCTTACATTCACTAAGAGGTTTCTATTTCCTAATGGTAAAAGTACCATGGGCTTACATTCCCTCAGAGGTTTCCATTTCCTAATGGTAAAGGTACCATGGGCTTATATTCTCTAAGAGGTTTCTATTTCGTAATGGTAAAGGTACCATGGGCTTCAATCTCTAAGAGGTTTCCGTTGCTTAATGGTAAAAGTACCTTGGGCTTACATTCCCTAAGAGGTTTCCGTTTCCTAATAGTAAAAGTACCATGGGCTTGCATTTCCTAAGCGGTTTCCGTTTCCTAATGGTAAAGGTACCATGGGCTTGCATTTCCTATAGGGGTTCCGTTGCTCAATTGTAAAAACCTTGAGCTTGCATTCAATAAGGATTTCTGTGACCTTATTGAAAAGTTCAATGGGCTTGCATTCCATAAGGGGTTTCCGTTACCCAATGGTAAGCTTGCATCCCCTAAGTGGTTTTCAATGCTTATGGTAAATGTACTGTGGGCTTTCATTCCCTTGGAAGTTTCCGTTGCCTAATGGTAAAGAAACCTTGGGCTTGCATTCCATTAAGAATCTCATTAGCCTGCATTTCCTAAGGGGTTTCTATACCCTAATGATAAAATTATCACGAGGTTGCTTTCCATAAGGGGTTTAGATATTCTTATGGTTAAAGTATCATGAGCTTGCATTTCCTAAGAGGTTTCCATTCCTTTATGGTACAATGATCAAGAGATTGCATTCCCTAAGAGGTTTCCGTGCCCTTATGGTAAAGGTATCATGACCTTTCATTGCCTTAAAGGTTTATGTGCCCTTATGGAAAAAGTATCATGAGCGTGCATCCCCTAAGGGGTTTCTAATGTAAATGGTAAAGGAACCTTGGGCTTGCATTCCCTAAGTGTTTTCCGTTGCCTAATGGTAAAGGTACCATGGGCTCACATTTCCTAAGGGGTTTCCGTTACCTAATGATAAAAGTATCATGAGCTTGCATTCCCTAAGGGATTTCCTTTGTGTAAATGTAAAAGTACAGTGTGCTTGCATTCCCATAGGGTTTTCCGTGACTAAATGATAAAAGTACCATGGGCTTGCATTCCCTTAGGTTTTCCGTGGCTTAATGATAAAAAGTACCATGGGCTTGTATTCCTTTAGGTTTTCCGTGACTTAATGATAAAAAGTACCATGGGCTTGCATTCCCAAAGGAATTCCGTGGCTTAATGATAAAAGTACCATGGGCTTGTATTCATTTAGGTTTAATGATAAAAGAACCATGGGCTTGCATTCCCAAAGGAATTCCGTGATCAAATGGTAAAAGTATCATGAGCATGCATTCCCTAAAGGGTCTCCGTACCTATTGGTAAAAGAACAATGTGCTTGCATTTCTTGAGGGATTTCCGTGACTTAATGATAAAAGAACTGTGGGCATTCCCAAAAGGGTTTCCATTGCCTAACGGTAAAAGTATCATTAGCTTGCATTCCCTAAGCGCATTTCGTGGCCTTAAGGTAAAAATACTGTGGGCTTGCATTTCCTAAAGGGTTTTCGTGACTAAATGGTAGAAGTACTGTGGACTTGCATTCCCTAAGGGGTTTCTATGGCCTAATGGTAAAGATATCATAAGCTTGTATTTCATAAGGGGCTTCTGTGACATAAAAATAAAGATACCGTGGGCTTGTATTCCCTAAGATGTTTCCGTGACCTTATGTTAAGGTAATGTGGGCATGCATTTTCTAAGGGTTTTTTGTGGCCAAATGATTAAGGTACTGTAAGCTTGCATTGCCTTAGGTGTTTCTGTGGCCAAATGATAACGGTACTGTGGGCTTGCATTCCCTACGGAGTTATTGTGGCCTAATGATAAAGGTACTGTGGGCTTGAATTCCCTAAGGAGTTTCTTTGGCGTTATGATAAAGGAACTGTGGGCTTGGATTCCCGAAGGAGTTTCTTTGGCGTTATGATAAATGTATTGTGGGCTTGGATTCACTAAGGAGTTTCTTTGGCGTTATGATAAAAGTACTGTGTGCTTGGATTCCCGAAGGAGTTTCTTTGGCGTTATGATAAATGTATTGTGGGCTTGGATTCCCTAAGGAGTTTCTTTGGCGTTATGATAAAGGTACTGTGGGCTTGGATTCCCTAAGGGGTTTCTGTGACCTAATGATAAAGGTATTGTGGGCTTGCACACCCTAGTGAGTTTCTGTGACCTAATGATAAAGGTACTGTGGGCTTGGATTCCCTAATGAGTTTCTTTGGCGTTATGATAAATGTACTGTGGGCTTGGATTCCCTAAGGGGTTTCTGTGACCTAATGATAAAGGTACTGTGGGCTTGCACACCCTAGTGAGTTTCTGTGACCTAATGATAAAGGTACTGTTGGCTTGGATTCCCTAAGGAGTTTCTTTGGCGTTATGATAAATGTATTGTGGGCTTGGATTCCCGAAGGAGTTTCTTTGGAGTTATTATGAAGGTACTGTGTGCTTGGATTCTCTAAGGGGCTTCTGTGACCTAATGATAAAGGTACTGTGGGCTTGCACACCCTAGTGAGTTTCTGTGACCTAATGATAAAGGTACTGTGGGCTTGGATTCCTTAAGGGGTTTCTGTGACCTAATGATAAAGGTACTGTGGGCTTGGATTCCCTAAGGAGTTTCTTTGGCGTTATGATAAAGGTACTGTGGGCTTGGATTCCTTAAGGGGTTTCTGTGACCTAATGATAAAGATACTGTGTGCTTGGATTCCTTAAGGAGTTTCTTTGGCGTTATGATAAAGATACTGTGTGCTTGGATTCCCTAAGGAGTTTCTTTGGCGTTATAACAAAGGTATTTTGGGCTTGGATTCTCTAAGGGGTTTCTGTAGCCAAATGATAAAGGTACTGTGGGCTTGCGCACCCTAGGGAGTTTCTGTGACCTAATGATAAAGGTATTGTGGGCTTGGATTCCGTTAGGGGTTTTTCTGGCCTTATGATACAGGTGCTTTGTGCTTGTATTTCCTAAGGGGTTTCTATGACCTAATGATAGAGGTACTGTTGGCTTGCATTCTCTAAGGCGTTTCTGTGACCTAATGATAAAGGTACTGTTGGCTTGCATTCGCTAAGGGTTTATGTTGCCTTATAAAAAAAGGTACTGTGGGCTTGCATTCCCTAAGGGGTTTCTGTGGCCTAATAATAAAGGCACTGTGTGGTCTGATTCCCTAAGCGGTTTCTGTGACCTAATGATAAAGGTACTGTTGGCTTGCATTCGCTAAGGGGTTTATGTTGCCTAATTGAAAAGGTACTGTTGGCTTGCATTCGCTAATGGGTTTATGTTGCCTAATTATAAAGGTACTGTGGGCTTGCATTCCCTAAGGGTTTCTGTGGCCTAATGATAAAGGTACTGTGTGCTTGGATTCCTTAAGGGGTTTCTGTGACCTAATGATAGAGGTGTGCTTGAATTCCCTTAGGGGTTTCGGTGACCTAATGAAAAAGGTACTGTGGGCTTGGATTCCCTTAGGGGTTTATGTGACCTAATGATAAAGGTACTGTGGGCTTGCATTCCCATAGGGGTTTCTGTGGCCTAATGATAAAGATACTGTGGGCTTATTTTCTCTAAGGGGTTTCTGTGGCCTAATGATAAAGGTACTGTAGGCTTGGATTCCCTTAGGGGTTTCTGTTGCCTTATAATAAAGGTACTGTAGGCTTGGATTCCCTAGGGGGTTTCAGTGGTGTAATGACAAAGGTACTGTGGGCTTGCATTCCCTAAGGGGCTTCTGTGACCTAATGATAAAGGTACTGTGTGCTTGCATTCCCTAAGGGGGTTTCTGTGACCTAATGATAAAGGTACTGAGGGCTTGGATTCCCTTAGGGGTTTCTGTGGCCTAATTATAAAAGTACTCTGGGCTTGGATTCCCTAAGGCGTTTCTGTGACCTAATGATAAAGGTACTGTGTGCTTGCATTTCCCCAAAGGGGTTATTGTGGCCTAAAAATAAAGGTACTGTAGGCTTTGATTCCCTAAGTAGTTTCCTTGGCGTTACTATAAAGGTACTGTGGGCTTGGACTCCCTGAAGGGTTTCTGTGGCCTAATGATAAAGGTACTGTGAGCTTGCACACCCTAAGGGGTTTCTGTGACCTAATGATAAAGGTACTGTGGGCTTGCATTTCCTAAGGGGTTCCCGTGACCTAATGATAAAGGAACTGTAGACTTGGGTTCAGTAAGGGATTTTTGTTGCCTTATGATACAAGTACTGTGTGCTTGCATTTCCTAAAGGGTTTCTGTAGCCTTATGATAGAGGTACTGTTGGCTTGCATTTCCTAAGGGGTTAATGTTGCCTAACTATAAAGGTACTGTGGGCTAGCATTCCCTAAGGGGTTCTTGTTGCCTAATGATAAAGATACTGTGTGCTTGGATTCCCTAAGGGGTTTCTGTGACCAAATGATAAAGCTACTGTGTGCTTGGATTCCCTAAGGGGATTCTGTGACCTAATGATAAAGGTATAGGCCTTTTCAGAAACTGTTGTTATCTTTTCTTGAATACTCTTAATCGGAGATACGAAATTTTCGGTAGCTTCCGGTTTAAGACTTCCGGGTATTAAATAATAACAGTTGACTTTGAGAAACATAGATAAACTGCTGCGGGTATTTTAACAATGCCGTCGAAAGTCGTGTTTGTAATAGATTGTTGAGGAGGTGAAATATCAAAGTATATCCTTACTTTGTGTTTACTCTCTAGCGGACAATTTACCCCGTTTCCCGAGATAAAACACTGTATACCAACGAGGGTACAACGTTGCGATTCATTTTCATTGAGAAGAGTCGATCCTCTGCTAAAACATTAATGAAAGTATAGAATACGATGATGTAGATCTGTTTGATTATTGCCTTAACTTAAGATAACATTATTTGAAATCCATTTTGCAAATAATATTGTACCATGTAAATACAAACACAACGAACAGATGATATGATGCAAGCTGATCAAACCTACTTAATAAATGTTCCACTTATTTATGGGACATTCCATTAAATTATGTCCAATAAGAGTGACAAATAAAAGTTAATTTAAAAGGGATTATAGAATTGATTTTATTCATGTTTAATGATCGGACTTTAACAATAATTACACCTACCGAGTCAACGTTAGATTCCTCTGATTTAAAACATGTCCATACCATTCACTCTACTTAGAATTACTGTTTCCAAGACCCTTCAAGCAGAACGAATTATCCTAATCTGACTTTGCAACGCCAATCAAAATATGATTCCGTCATTATATAGCAACCAATGGCATGCCTCAAACCATAAAACACACAACTATGTGTCAACAAAACATGATGTGATGTGAGCCTGTGTATTTCGGCAAGCTTCAAAAGATACATATCTTTCACGTGTAAGGTTTTATTGCTTCTTTTATTGGTCAACTGCATAACGTAGGAAATAACATATACGATCTTTTTTATACCCTCTTTATTCGACCAAATACGCATCAACCCTTTATTAGGTTAATTCCCTATGTTACTGAGTGTCAGGTCGTTTTGTAATGTACAAGGTTTATTCCCGTTTTGTCTACAGTCTATTTTACCAATTTTCACACCATTTCAGACAGAAGTTCCATCTCACCTACACGTGAAAATTGGGTTATTTTTGACACTAATTGAGTAGAAAATCAATCCAACCTATAATCACTTTTTCTATGGAGGGTTGGTGGGAAAGAAAAATATGTATAAAGTGTAGATCCAAATAAGAAAAAGACAATAAAATGCAAAAATCGATTATGACTCTAAAACTAAACTGAGATTTTTCTTATGCTAGTCTACACTATTTCTCGTAATATGCTTCTAACAAATTATGAAGATCCAGAATTATCTAAATCTTTTGAAGATATTTATATCAATTAATAATGAAATGAAAATATTTCTTTAAACTGTAGATCTTTTGGAAATTAAATCTGTAGACAACGTGGGAATTGAAACCTTTATGGGATGTAGACTAAATGGGAAGTCGTTATGTAGAAAATTCATTTGCCTACGTCCTACGTTTCATATTTGTTGAACCTTTATGTCTTGATTTGCCGACATGTATGTTTAGTTTGTTCTGTTTTACCCCAAATAGTTATGACTTTATGGTTCATGCGATGTAATACAGAATTACATTATGTAAAATGAGGCTTCTTTTAAGGAAAGAAAAATAAACAAAACCTTTGGACCACCCCTGGTCTTTGAAGAAAACTTTTGAACAGACTTAAGAGTCAGATTCGGCAATAAGGGTTTATTTGGAACGTTTCACTTACTTTGTTGACGACTTTTTGCCTTGTAGTTATATTGATAAATAGTTCAAAGATTTGCTAGAAAATATTGTTTCTCTAACTTTGAACTATAATTAATTGAGTAGTAATCTTTTGATTAAATGTCTCTTATAATTGTTGTTTAACAAGAAAGATTGTGTTTTTGTTTGAGTTTGCTTTGTAATTATATATCATTAAAATGATAATCTACACATATGTTATCTCAATTCAATGGGTTGTTGCCAGTTTTCCTTCTTAATTACATTCAAAGGGTCAATTAACAAACTTTGGCTATCACAAGGATTAAGAGTCTTGATGCAAATTAACACCAATCTGCCACGTTTGCACCATATGTTCTAGTCACACCCTTTATTGTTTAGCTATCGAGAGATAGTGTAATCAACCATTCGCAATCTGAGGTCCTTTAAACAATGAAAGATCTCCACAATCCTGTGTCCCTCGTTATTCAGTGATCGTTATTTGAATGTAGTTTCAACAGGTGGAAAAATGGACTAGGACTGTTTTCAAAGCCCTTAATATTTGGATGCGATATATTATCAAAGGTAGGCTGACAGAGAACCTCATATAACAACTAATTCTCTATTTTAGGTACTTTATCTATACGACAAATTTCAATTTTAAGAAAAGAGAATATATACTTATTGGAGAAACATTACCTCTACACATTATTGACAAAAGTGCTGATGTTTGTTCTATCTTATTTAAAATCCGTAAATCGAATTTAATGCAAATTTGTAATAACATTATAGAAATATGTGTTCCATTCATTCTTTCCTTCCGTCAACCAGCCGATTAACACATTTTTGATCTGTCAAAGCATTTAATTCAGACAAAAACATATACTTATTTGCCTTTTTTTTCACACGGAATGTCATGTTTTAACTGAACTGCGGTGCGCTAATCGGGTCTCATTAAATTCAATTTAATCTAATTTCCTTTTATAACGAGGCTTGGCAACAGCCAACAACAAATCATTCTGTTGATGTTTTCGTATGTAAATCTTTAATTTTGGTACATGAAGCTTATAAATTTCAAAATCCGATCGATAGCGATCGTTTTCTTTGCCTTTGCCCACATTCTTCTTTCGAAAGTACTACCCGGAAGTGGATGTATTCCGAATGTGGCCCGATTTTACAAAGGGAGACAAACCACGTTTCTGAAAAGGCCTATTGTGTGCTTGGATTTCATAAGGGGTTTCTGTAGCCTAATGAAAGAGGTACTGTTGCATTCCCGACGTGGTTATTGTGGCCTAATGATAAAGGTATTGTGTGCTTGCATTCCTTTAGGGGTTTTCGTGGTCTAATGATAAAGGTACTAAGGGCTTCGATTCCCTAAGGGGTTTCTGTAGCCTAATGATAAAGGTACTGAGGGCTTGCATTCCCTACGTGGTTATTGTGGCCTAAAAATAAAGGTACTGTAGGCTTTGATTCCCTGAGGAGTTTCCTTCGCGTTATTATAAAGGTACTGTGGGCTTGGATTCCCTGAGGGGTTTCTGTGGCGTAATGACAAGGTACTGTGGGCTTGCACACCCTTAGGGGTTTATGTGGCGTAATGACAAGGTACTGTGGGCTTGCATTCCCAAAGGGGTTATTGTGGCCTAATGATAAAGGTACTGTAGGCTTGGATTCCCTTAGGGGTTTCTGTTGCCTTATAATAAAGGTACTTGGATTCCCTAGGGGGTTTCAGTGGTGTAATGACAAAGGTACTGTGGGCTTGCATTCCCCAAGGGGTTTCTGTGACCTCATAATAAAGGTTCTGCAGGCTTGGATTCCCTAAGGGGTTTCAGCGGCGTTATGACACAGGTACTGTAGGCTTGCATTCCCTTAGGGGTTTCTGTGGCCTAATGATAAAGGTACTGTAGGCTTACATTCCCTTAGGGGTTATTTTGGCCTAATGATAAAGGTACTCTGGGCTTGCATTCCCTAAGGGGTTTCTGTGGCCTAATGATAAAGGTACTGTGGGCTTGCATTCCCTAAGGGGTTTCTGTGGCCTAATGATAAAGTTACTATTGGCTTGCATTCCCAAAGGGGGTTTTGTAGCCTAATTATAAAGGTACAGTGGGCTTGGATGCGCTAAGGGGTTTCTGTGGCCTTATGATAAAGGTACTCTTGGCTTGCATTCCCAAACGGGTTTCTGTAGCTTAATGATAGAGGTACTCTGGGCTTGGATTCCCTAAGGGGTTTCTGTGGCCTAATGATGAAGGTATGCTGGTCTTGCCTTATCTAAGGAGTTTCTTAGGCATTATGATAAAGGTTCTGTGGGCTTGGATTCCTAATGGGTTATTGTGGCCATATGATAAAGGTACTGTTGGCCTGCATTCCCTAAGGGGTTTCTGTGGCTTAATGATAAAGGTACTGTTGGCCTGCATTCCCTAAGGGGTTTCTGTGACCTCATGATAAAGGTATTGTGGGCATGCATTCCCTAAGGGGTTTCTGTTCCTAATGATAAAGGGACCGTTGGCTTGCATTCTCTAGGGGGTTTCATTGACCTCATGATCAAGGTACTGTGGGTTTGGATTCCCTTTTGGTTTAGAGGTTTACATACTGTGGGTATATATTTACCCAGGGAACTGTGAGAGTTCCATGGGCTTGCAATCCTCGAGGGATCTTCATGGTCTAGTGATTAGAGTACCGGGGCTTGAATTCCCCAAGAGGTATCTGTGGTTTGGCTGGTATAAGTGCCGTGGACTTCCCCTAGGAATCTCCATCGCCTTTAGTGGTTCCCCAAGGGAATATGTGGTCATAGTGTTTCATTACTTAGGACATGCATTCATCCTTTGGTGTTCCTGGCCTAGTGGTTACAATACCTCTAGGGCAACAATTTCTGCGGAAGTCTCCGAGGTCCAGTGGTTAGAATACCATGTGTTTACCTTCACCAATGAGTCTGCATGGCCTAACTTAAAATCTGCGTCGGATTATATAACGGTATGTGACTATTTGAAATTTTATGAGTGGCAAACTTTTATGGGCATTTGGTTAAGGAGATTTCCCCCATTTTTTATCAACTGGGATTCGCAATATAACTGGATAAATTGTTGACACGACGCAAAAACTCGATGGGTTTTGTTATTTCTTGCAAGATTACTCGGGAACATTTGCTTTTGTTTCGTATAGTAACGAGGGACATGGTCCGTTGGATCGGATTGCCATTCATATCAGTTTCCACAATGCTGTCTTCAAAACGTCTATAATAGACTGGTTGAGCAACCGGTTTTGCGCATGGTAATTTACACACTAGGCCACAGAGACCCCATTGGGGAATGCAAGCCAACAATTCTTTTACTGCTAGGTCACGAACTCTCATAGGAGAATGCAAGCTCACTTATCCACTGGGCCAGAGTCCCATCGGTAAATGTTGCCCTCGGTACTCTAACCACTCGGCAAATCAACTCCTTGGTGGAATGAAAGCCCATGATACACTAACCACTAGGCCACAGAGACCCTCTGGAGAAATGCAAGCTCGGCAACCACTCGAAAACAGGTTCCCATTCGGGAATGAATGCAAGACCATGGTATTTTAATAAATTGGCCAAATAGTTCAAAGTGTGAATGCAAACCCATGGTATTTCAATCATTCGGTCAAAGAGTTCCAAATGGAAATGCAAGCCCATAGTATCTTAATCATTCGGCCAAAGAGTTCCAAGTGTTAATGCAAGCACATGGTATTTTAATCATTCGGTCAAAGAGTTCCAAGTGTGAATGCAAGCCCAAAGTATTTAAATTATTCGGTCAAAGAGTTCCAAGTGGAAATGCAAGCCCATAGTATTTTAATCATTCGGTCAAGGAGTTCCAAGTGGAAATACAAACCCATAGTATTTTAATCATTCGGTCAAAGAGTTCCAAGTGGAAATGCAAACCCATAGTATTTTTATCATTCGGTCAAGGAGTTCCAAGTGGAAATGCAAGCCCATAGTATCTTAATCATTCGGTCAAAGAGTTCCAAGCGTTAATGCAAGCCCTTAGTATTTTAATCTTTCGGTCAAAGAGTTCCAAGTGAAAATGCAAGCCCATAGTATTTAAATCTTTCTGTCAAAGAGTTCCAAGTGGAAATGCAAGCCCTTAGTATTTAAATCATTCGGTCAAAGAGTTCCAAGTGGAAATGCAAGCCCATAGTATTTAAATCATTCGGTCAAAGAGTTCCAAGTGGAAATGCAAACCCATAGTATTTTAATAATTCGGTCAAGGAGTTCCAAGTGGAAATGCAAACCCATAGTATTTAAATCATTCGGTCAAAGAGTTCCAAGTGGAAATGCAAGCCCCTAGTATTTAAATTATTCGGTCAAGGAGTTCCAAGTGGAAATGCAAGCCCATAGTATTTTAATCTTTCGGTCAAAGAGTTCCAAGTGGAAATGCAAACACATAGTATTTAAATCATTCAGTCAAAGAGTTCCAAGTGGAAATGCAAGCCCATAGTATTTTAATCTTTCGGTCAAAGAGTTCCAAGTGGGAATGCAAGCCCATAGTATTTTAATCATTCGGTCAAAGAGTTCCAAGTGGAAATGCAAGCCCATAGTATTTAAATTATTCGGTCAAAGAGTTCCAAGTGGAAATGCAAACCCATAGTATTTTAATCATTCGGTCAAAGAGTTCCAAGTGGAAATGCAAACCCATAGTATCTTAATCATTCGGTCAAAGAGTTCCAAGCGTTAATGCAAGCCCATGGTATTTTAATCTTTCGGTCAAAGAGTTCCAAGTTGAAATGCAAGCCCACAGTATTTAAATCTTTCTGTCAAAGAGTTCCAAGTGGAAATGCAAGCCCTTTGTATTTAAATCATTCGGTCAAAGAGTTCAAAGTGGAAATGCAAGCCCATAGTATTTAAATCATTCGGTCAAAGAGTTCCAAGTGGAAATGCAAACCCATAGTATTTTAATCATTCGGTCAAGGAGTTCCAAGTGGAAATGCAAGCCCATAGTATTTAAATCATTCGGTCAAAGAGTTCCAAATGGAAATGCAAGCCCCTAGTATTTAAATCATTCGGTCAAAGAGTTCCAAGTGGAAATGCAAGCCCATAGTATTTTAATCTTTCGGTCAAAGAGTTCCAAAAGGAAATGCAAACGCATAGTATTTAAATCATTCGGTCAAAGAGTTCCAAGTGGAAATGCAAACCCATAGTATTTAAATCTTTCTGTCAAACAGTTCCAAGTGGAAATGCAAGCCCATAGTATTTAAATCATTCGGTCAAAGAGTTCCAAGTGGAAATGCAAGCCCATAGTATTTTAATCATTCGGTCAAGGAGTTCCAAGTGGAAATGCAAACCCATAGTATTTAAATCATTCGGTCAAGGAGTTCCAAGTGGAAATGCAAGCCCATAGTATTTAAATCATTCGGTCAAAGAGTTCCAAGTGGAAATGCAAACCCATAGTATTTTAATCATTCGGTCAAAGAGTTCCAAGTGGAAATGCAAACCCATAGTATTTAAATCATTCGGTCAAAGAGTTCCAAGTGGAAATGCAAGCCCCTAGTATTTAAATTATTCGGTCAAGGAGTTCCAAGTGGAAATGCAAGCCCATAGTATTTTAATCTTTCGGTCAAAGAGTTCCAAGTGGAAATGCAAACACATAGTATTTAAATCATTCAGTCAAAGAGTTCCAAGTGGAAATGCAAGCCCATAGTATTTTAATCTTTCGGTCAAAGAGTTCCAAGTGGGAATGCAAGCCCATAGTATTTTAATCATTCGGTCAAAGAGTTCCAAGTGGAAATGCAAGCCCATAGTATTTAAATTATTCGGTCAAAGAGTTCCAAGTGGAAATGCAAACCCATAGTATTTTAATCATTCGGTCAAAGAGTTCCAAGTGGAAATGCAAACCCATAGTATCTTAATCATTCGGTCAAAGAGTTCCAAGCGTTAATGCAAGCCCATGGTATTTTAATCTTTCGGTCAAAGAGTTCCAAGTGGAAATGCAAGCCCACAGTATTTAAATCTTTCTGTCAAAGAGTTCCAAGTGGAAATGCAAGCCCTTTGTATTTAAATCATTCGGTCAAAGAGTTCCAAGTGGAAATGCAAGCCCATAGTATTTAAATCATTCGGTCAAAGAGTTCCAAGTGGAAATGCAAACCCATAGTATTTTAATCATTCGGTCAAGGAGTTCCAAGTGGAAATGCAAACCCATAGTATTTAAATCATTCGGTCAAAGAGTTCCAAATGGAAATGCAAGCCCCTAGTATTTAAATCATTCGGTCAAAGAGTTCCAAGTGGAAATGCAAGCCCATAGTATTTTAATCTTTCGGTCAAAGAGTTCCAAAAGGAAATGCAAACACATAGTATTTAAATCATTCGGTCAAAGAGTTCCAAGTGGAAATGCAAACCCATAGTATTTAAATCTTTCTGTCAAACAGTTCCAAGTGGAAATGCAAGCCCATAGTATTTAAATCATTCGGTCAAAGAGTTCCAAGTGGAAATGCAAACCCATAGTATTTTAATCATTCGGTCAAGGAGTTCCAAGTGGAAATGCAAACCCATAGTATTTAAATCATTCGGTCAAGGAGTTCCAAGTGGAAATGCAAGCCCATAGTATTTAAATCATTCGGTCAAAGAGTTCAAAGTGGAAATGCAAACCCATAGTATTTTAATCATTCGGTCAAGGAGTTCCAAGTGGAAATGCAAGCCCATAGTATTTTAATCTTTCGGTCAAAAAGTTCCAAGTGGAAATGCAAGCCCATAGTATTCAAATCATTCGGTCAAAGAGTTCCAAATGGAAATGCAAGCCCATGGTATTTTAATAAATTGGCCAAAGAGTTCCAAGTCTGTATGCAAGGCCATAGTATTTTAATCATTCGGTCAAAGAGTTCAAAGTGGAAATGCAAGCTCATAGTATTTTAATATTCCGGTCAAAGAGTTCCAAGTATGAATGCAAGCCCAAAGTATCTTAATCATTCGGTCAAAAAGTTCCAAGTGGAAATGCAAGCCCATAGTATTTTCACCCTTCGGTCAAAGATTTCCAAGTGGGAATTACCAATAGACCAGAAGACTTTTGGTGAATGCAAGCCCAAAGTACATTAACCAATCGGCCACCAAGACCTTTGGGGGAATGCAAGCTAACGGTACTTTAACTTTACGGAAAAAGAGTCCCATGGGAATTGCATAGGCCAAGGATACCACCTTGGGGAATATAAACCTCCGGTTCCCTAACCATTAGGCAGCAGAGACCCCCATGGGGAACGCAAGCCCCCGGTACTCTTACCGCCGGGAAACGGAGACGGAATGCTTAACCACTCGACCAAGGGACTCATGGGCGAAACAAGTCTAAGGTACTGTAACTTCTTAGTACATGTTAAACCAATCTTAGAAACATGATTTTTGGTCGGGAACGTGTCGCTCCATTGATAGTGGATGGATTGTAAATGTATTCCAGTTTTAAGAGTATTTTGATTTTGCCATGGTGGCCAACGCAATTGCCAATGATCCTGGTATTTCATTACAAGAACTGTACTTCGTTATTCACCCTGAGTCACCGACTACTTTTCCTATCATACATAGCTCATTCAGTATATGTGGTTTACTTAGTATTTCATTACAAGTATAGGTCCATCGCACTATCGTACGATGTTTATGTTTCGATAGATCGATATCATAACTAAAATGTGGGGTTCTGATCAGAGTTACCTGCCGTTGCATTTAGTCTATAACATCTATTTACATGTTTTGATCTCGGCCATATACTGCGTTGAACCGATACCATGACCGTGAAAAGGGGTTCAGACCAGAGTTACCTACCATTGCATTTAGCATATATCACCTGTTTACATTTTTTAAACTCGGCCATATACTGTGTTGGACCTTTACTGCACGCTTTTTTTTTCTGAGTCACCGGTAATGTTCCCTTATGTACAAAACCGATTCAGTATGTTTGGTTTACACGCACCGTGTCCGTAATTTCGCCAGTTCACGGGGGGTTATATAGATTGTCGGGATCATATAGAATGATCCATCCATACAATGTAATGAATTGTATCAAGTGCGGCTTGTTTTCAGGGAGGCGCCAATATCTCATAAATAAGCTCTGCCCAGCAGGGAGGCTATTGATGGATGGCCAAGCATGGACAACGCAATATAGCATGTTATTTTGTATTTTTAATGAGGCTTCCACGCAGGGAGTGTCAACATCAATAGTCGGTGCGAGTATAGCCGAGACGTCAAAGGTAGAGTAGCGCAATTCTGGTCAATGCATTACTAGTAACTCGTCCAGAATCGGACAACACTTTAACGTGCAGTGGCGTAGCTTGACTGACATAAATGTTTAGGCACGTTATTCTAGGGGGCGGGGGGTTCCGGGGACATGCACCCCGGGAGTAAAAGCAGCCTGAAATCGCTCAGGTGCGTTCTGACATGTATTTGAGAGCACAATCTGTTTATGCAGTAAATAGAGACCCTTTCTGTTGTGTTTTGAGTTTTTTCATATTAAATCTGAAATAAAAGTGTAGGCACATACCTAAAGGAAGCTACGCCAACGGTAAGTAAATGATTATCCGATTTGAGACTGTTTTTCTCTCTCTTCGTTACAGGAACCGTCACATAGAGATGCGTGGGAATTTAAGCTCTGCTTTGAATGAAGTAATAGTAGGCAATTTTGATTCCGTATTCCGGAAGTCTGAGGTATGAATCCCTTCGGTAAGGTTCATCTGAATGAAGACGTAACAAATGAAGCTATTTACACTGCGGGTCTGGGGTATGTTTTACTAAACAGTTTACGCTTAAGATTTGCGTAAGTCTAAAACAACAAGTCCTTTTATTTCAATATTTGGCCAAGCAATATTGCAAAGTAACACATCATTGGAATCGTCTCTCCGGGACGCTTCCAATGACGTGTCACATTGCAATATTGTACTTTCATTGAAGATACTATCAATGTTCATTAGTTTTGACTTACGCAAATATTTTCCGTAAGTTGTTTAGTAAAACGTACCCCTGATCACTCGTTTAACTCTTCGTTCATTCTTTCCCAAACAGTTTCTACACACGTCTGGTACAGACGACTTCACTCATTATTTAAGCCTTTTCAAAACACCACATTTTTTGACTGTCCCAAATTGAAAGAGTTTGCAGACGTCATTTCAAAATGTGATGAATTCGAAAAACAATTTTCTGATGGGGCAGAAAACATTTTGGGAAAAGGAGAAATTGCTCTGAACGAGCAATTTCTCCTTTTCCCACAATGTTTTCCAGATTCGTCTGCAACCAACTGGTCAAATATCGTTATTGTTTGGTAATGGTTTAAGAGGAGAAATGATAAGATGATTTTTGTCCTTTTTTCAATAATGATTTTTCAGCGCACACCATCCAGTACTTTTACCATTTCGATTAATATTTATCAATTTCGTTTAGATTTTTTTTTCAAACATTAGCCGTTGGTAATTCCTATGCCAAACGACAAGTATTTCAACACCGCATATTGAAACAGTTTGCAGACGATAGAAGGATTCTATAAACTCTTGTATTGGCAGGTATTCCCTGTAACGAAAAGCCTTATCAATTCTTTAAAAAAAAATGATGATTTCCTCCATAGTTTAAATATCAACTGTAACAAAAAGAAAGTTGAATTCAGTTTGGTAAAGGGATTGTATTGATTCAAACAGCAGCGTTTATCGAGCTTCACATTTAACAATCTAAAAATCTTAATTGCCGTCCATAGAAACAGATGGTTGTTCGGCCGTGATAAGGTCGAACCATCGCTTACAAACATCCCTCATAATAAAATCCAATCATAGATCAAAGAACCTGATTGGTAAATACTCGAACATGTCATATCCAGGCATGTTTTTACAATTCAAAAAAACGTCACCCCTTTTTTCAAAAAAGGAGAAACACCTGTACTGGCGGAGAGCAATGTGATTTAATACAACAACTTACACAGTGACATGATGTGACAACATGGTCATTTTATGTTAACTGCTTTATATTCTATAGCTATTGTAGTCATTGTATGCATCGGAACGTTAGAAACTGTTCCGGTATTACAGTTTCGGAACCTAAAGGCTACAGTCTAAAATAAGTATCAACATATATATATGGCACACTGGAATCCGATGCTTCCTAATCCTGGTCAGTGACCTATTACGTATTTGAATGGAGCATTAATGAGTTGTTTTGTCCGTCTGTTGATGGAGGATATGGTACCTGTCGACGATAAATTTCCTCTTGCATTCAGTTCGCGCCTTTCATGCACGGCGGGGTCCCGTAACCACAATTTCTATGGCGTGTTTTTAGATTAACCCTTTACTAAACACCAAATTTTCGACTGTCCCAATTTGAAAGAGTTTGCAGACGACATTTCAAAATGTGATGAAATTGCACAATTATCTTCTGATAGGACAGAAAACATTGTGGGAAAAGAAGAAATTGCTCGTTAAGAGCAATTTCTCCTTTTCCCACAATGTTTGCCAAAGTCGTCTGCCCCAAACTAGTCAAATGTTGTTATTGTTTGGTAATGGGTTAGAAAAATTACAACACTATCAACATAAAGCGGTTCTTTTTTTACCGATTTTCTGAACCAAACGACATTAAATTAATTTTTTTTTCGGCAGATGACACTTTTGAAACATTTAGAGAAAAGGAAAATAGTGTCATTTTCTAACATGGATAACAAAAATATCTTTCAGTATTACAGGTTTTACATTTTTATTAAAAAAAACGTTTGGCTACAGTGGTTGTTGTTGGTAATGGCCCCGTTTCCGAGCAGGAAGCGTGAAAAAAGCTTATCAAGTAACAGTAATCGGTTATTCATCGATCTATCCACCGTTCATGGCGATCCCGTTAAATTGAGGGCGAGGGAACTTTTAATATTATTGCTGAGGGAACTCTTTTCTTTTCTCACGTTATGTTTTTTATTTTATCTCCCAGGGTACTGTTTTACTCAAAAACTTAATGAAAATGTCAAAGCTGATAAACATAGATAGAAACTTTGATGAAAGAGCAATCTTGGATTGTGACATGTCATTGGACGTCATTTGAAGTGTCTCAGAGAGACGATTTCAATGATGGGTTACGTTGCAATATTGCTTTGCCCAATATTGAAATAAGAGGAATTATTGTTTTGAACTTACGCACATTTTTAGCGCGAAATGTTTAGTAAAAAGGTACCCAGAAATATTGGATTTTATATTAGGCTTTACATTCCACTCGTTTTTATTTCAGTTTATGTCTGCAAACCTTTCAAAATTAGGGGGTTAATAACATCACGGTTTATAAAATATGCCGTTAGATAAGGTTTTTGATAATCACTTCTATTATTTTCAGCACACGGGAAAGAAACAAATACCTGATTAACTTTACATCCAATTTAATGTTCGCTCATGTTTACAATTTGTATATACAATAACAGCTCACTAATGGAATCAATGATGTGGGGATAAGGCCACGGCAAGGAGAAAAACTTGTTTTTTTTATCACTACATAATTGGTGGGAGGATATGTGCATAGAGCACCCAACCTCACCAATTAATCGGTGACGACCGAGTTAAAAGAAGAACCTTTTAAATTTCATTTTTGAATCTTTCGTGTGATGCAAAGAAAAATGTCACATAAATAAAATAATCGATCGCCCCGATAAGAATTTTCCGCCACTTTAAATTATCAACTTTGGTAATTTATACCGCCAAAATCCTACAGGTGCTGTAGTATACAACCCTTTAGATCATCAAAATAAAAAGCAAGCCCTACATCTGACAAATGAACCCCATCAGCCCTGTAAAAACCGGGTGTCTTACAATCAATTTCTATAGAAAGGGCTGCATGATGGTGGTGCAGGGCTACTAGCTGTCTGCCCGCCCTATTAATACGGCGGTGCTTCTTTTCCACGGTATCTAACGTGTACTTAGAAGAGCCCCATGAAAGCCGTTGCAGGATATCACGCTACTAAGGCACCCGGGACAGCTGCGCGCAAATAGCAGAGTTCACACGCTAGAATATTTTTAATTTTAGTCACCGATAATGAATTCAGATCATTACCCCTTAGATGCAATATAATGATCTTTGGCTCGTTATTGGGCAATACTTTGGCCTCAATATCCCGCCTGAAATGGCGCCAAGACATTCCCCTTCGACACCACCAGGCAATGGCGTGTTCACCTGGCAGATTCAAGTTTGGCATCCTAGTAGCCCTCGCCCTTACCCCAGCCCAGTGCGGGTTACTGTCGCCAACGTCCCATATATCTGCAAGTATTTTTTAGAGCCTTTTGTTACTGCATATTATTTTTTAAAAAAGATAAAAATGTTAGATATTACAACTAGAGAAGATTTACTATCTAATTCATGCTAGAAATTGTATAATAGCCTAAGTTATTAACGCACATAACCTTTATATGCAGTTGACTTCCATCTCCCCAATTTCATAATAGTGTCCCCTGATATCCCAGATGCAGCCAAATATGTTGCACGACCAATTCTAAAGCTATGGGTTCTATAATGTAAATGCCCAAAGTTAGTCCTTTTCAGACATTTATCTAAAACTGTTGCAAGCTGAGATCTTGTGAGCGATGCTGAATTTGCATGACAGAATAATGGGCCTGGAGTATTGTGTCTTACTGCAAGGAATTTTTGAAGGTTTTTGATAGGACACAAACACTGTTTTTCTGCAGGTATTTTAAGGGTGAAAGGCTCTCCTCTTTGCAGTGTTTTAAAATGTTTAAGAGTAACTGTTACTGACTGCTGATCATTGGCCAATGCAATGTCAGTTAGTTGTAAATGGTAGTTGGGATGACTTTTAGATGTTAAAACTATTTCGCCAATTCGAAATAGACCAAAGTAAGCAAATGCCCAAGCGGCAGAGAAGAGGAGAACTTCATAATGATTATAACATACAAAGGGGAGCTGTTCTATGATTGCAATTAGAATGCTACGGGTAAGGGGAGCACGATTGTCAACAGATTGGCGTAAACGGGCACAGCCCTCAAGCATCTTTTTGATGATGAAAATAGGACTACCCTCTGGTCAGTTGTGTAATTTATGTCAGTAATTAATTCCTGCAATATAGGTTCTTATTGAGGCTGGGGCTAGCCCAGACTCAAAGCAATAAGATATATACATAATAATATGTTGCCTTTCTGCTGGCCAGGCCTGCTCAAGTGAATAGGTTCTGCAGAATTTATCAAAAGCGTTAATTGCACTATTATATGTAAGCCTTGAATTAGATGCAAGGCCTTCAGAAACTAGATTTAAGGCTCTTGATAGGATAACCTCCAAAGATTGCCCGGCATTGGGGTGTGTTCGGCGTCCGCGTTTGGTGCTAACATTCGAAATCGAGACTTCCGAAAGCGAGATAGTGAATCACATATAGAATTATGTATGCCTTGAACATGCTTTGCTTTTAATACAATATTCAGCTGCAGGCACTTAAGGACAAGGAATCGCATCAATTTCATGATTCGTTTTGATTTTGAAGATATTTGGTTCAAAATTTGCACTACTGCCTTGATATCACAATTAAACATTATCTTTTTGTTGGCTAAATGAACTCCCCATATTGAAATTGCTACCACAATTCCCAACTCCAAAGTTGTGATGTCTTTGGTTATACCTCTAAAATGCCATGACTGTGGCCATTTGGCTGCGCACCAATGTCCTTTAAAGTAAATACCGAAGCCACAGTCCAAACTACCTGCACTGTCGGTAAAAAATTCCTTATCATTATTTGAAACCCCAAAACGGTCGTTAAACACTGAAATACCGTTGTGCTTTTTAAAGAAGGTGAGCCATGTACCCAGGTCTCGTTTCATTTCTTCGTTAACATATAAGTGATGGAATTTCTTAGTCAGCCAGCAAGTAGCATTAATAAGACGGCGACAGAAGGTTCTGTCTGCTGGAATTGCTCGACAACAAAAATTCAAAGATCCAATTAATGACAGAAGTGTTTTAAAGTGATCTTTTTCATTCCCAACGTTGCTTCAATTTTTTTAACCACCTCATCTACTTTGTCCCTTGGAACACGAACTTCCATTTTAGCAGTGTCGAGTTCGAGACCCAAAAATATCAATACTTCTGTTGTACCCTCCGATTTATCCTCAGCAAGTGGGACATTCAGGTCGTCCATACAAGACCTAAATATGTGAATTAGCGACTCGCATTTAACAGTGTTATGATCCCCGCCCAAAAAATCATCCAAATACATGTAGTGTATTAAATGGCCTGAAGTCATTTTAGTTTTAACTGCAAACTCTAAAAAGGTTGAGAAACATTCAAATGTCTTGCAGCTTGCTGCTGCACCAAAAGGCATGGCCTTATCAATGTATAACTTTTCATTTAAGCTTATTCCTAGTTATTCTAAGTCATTTGGATTGATAGGTAATAAACGAAAAGCATTCTTTATGTCCATCTTAGATATTTTACAGTTTCTACCTAAGCTTTGAACCATGGTTACTGCTGCATCGAAGCTTGTGTATTGCACAGTTGAGAACTCCTTAGAAATACCGTCATTTATTGACTCCCCTTCTGGGTATGACAAGTGGTGTATGAGGCGGAATTCGCCGAGAGCTTTCTTAGGGACTAGTCCTACTGGGGAAACAATCAAATTCAAAAATGGGGGTGAAGTAAATGGACCGGCCATACGGCCTTCGCAAATCTCTTTATTTAGCTTACTTTAAACAAGTGTTGATTATCGATGGCTGATTTAAGATTCTTAGACAATCGCTTCGCACGTGGACCCTGATAGTGGAGGGAAAAGCCATGAAGAAAACCAGCAAGGAGAATCTTGGCCTCATTCTGATTGTAGCCTTTTAAGTATGCTTCCAAATTTTTAACATTTATTGGTGATGGGGCTAAACCTAAGAAGAAATTGGATGGCAAGTCATGCTTTTCATTTGCCCCCTCGTTTTGATGGCTTGCCTCGAAATTGCCCCGATTGAAATCTATTCCCTTGAAATGACGGAGGTAAGGGACCACTTTTTTGGCATTGAAAACTTGGATTTGGATAGTTGCATACAGTGCAAATGTGGTGATAACGGCATCTAGCTCCCCATGAGCACTCAGATTCATTATAATACCTGCATTTAGGCTGTGAATTCGGATTGGCTGGAAGTACTGGTTTATTTATGGGTGCTGGCATACACCTCCACCACAGGTCACCATAGAATTTAGCCCAAGAGCTTGGACTTATTGACTGACGAAGCTTGAATTGTTCGTCGTATTCACTCCATGCGTAGCCAGTTCCACTTGCTGCACACTTCCTAATAAAAAAGGCATCATGCAGCAATTCGTGTGTTTTGTCTGGTCTGCTTGACAAGAACACCGATGCATATAATAAAAATGCATCGGTCCACTTATCGATATTCTGTATCTTATCTTTTGATTCCTTGGGACGTGACTCAAGTGAGCCCGAGGGCGATATTTCAAAGATAGAGGTATTGGAAAAATTAGAAAGCTCGACAGCTCCCTTCAATAGCAATGCAATATTCATATATTGCCCCTGAACAATTTGACTTTTTGAACTAGACGGGACATGTGCTGCCAGGTCCTCGCCAGTTAACCTTAACACCTCCGGTACGTCCGGACGTAGAGGCCATGTTTCGTGTGACAAAGAAGGGGTCGCAGGTATGGCGTTCGCTGCAGGGGGAATTTCTACAACCTCTTAAAGCAGTGATGTGAAATCAATCTCCCTACCTTTGTCGGTTTGATTGAGTCGGTCTGATGGTTCTAAGGCCGGTACCTCCGGTGCCTGCCTCTTTTTCGCACGTGTCGTTGGCATGTTGAATACATACCTGCTATTTTTGAGTAGTTCTGTCTAGTATTTAATGCGAAAAGGCCCGAACAGGTGAAAATAAAGGTTTTATATAGAGAGCCTTGTGACAGTCTTAACGCTGATTGGTTAAAATTGGCTGCCGGAAATAATATTGTCTGTTAAAAATTGGCCGCCGGAAATAAATATTGCCCGGTCGGAAATGCGATGATTAAAACAATGACAACGATCTTTTCCGAGCCAAAATAAAAGCTGTTATTATGTAATGCTGCAAATAACAGTAATTAATGTATCACAGTTTTGTGAAACATGGATCCTTGGTTAGATCAATTTGCTAGCCAATAAGGTTCATTCGAGCTTGCTTATAATTTTGTAATCCAAGAATCTGGCACTTGGTAACTTGTTCAAAACAAAAATTAAAAATGATCATAATAATCAGTTTGGGTAATCTTGGAGTGTCTAACAGCTTTCCAATGATTACTAGAGATTTATGTGAATTTTTTATGCAAACCATTGCCCCATATAGGGATGTGTAAATGGTTCAAACTGAAAGTAGTATCTGTCAAATGTGTGCAATTTAACCTTTCGTAACAACGGTTTGAATAGTTTTCTGCCGCAGATGCAGCAAAAGCATCATGTGGCCAGGTTTGAAGGGTCATGCTGGTTCAAATCATAATCTTAACATCTTTTATTCCACAGTTAAAGTTTTTGTGCGTCATAGGATTCGATAGCATACGAAATCCCTGGTTTCACAGTTTCCCTGTTACATATATACACTAGGATGCACAGATGTGTCCTTTGGCAGCAACAATAACTGATACACTTTTGTGTCACCAAAGCACATCAATCATTGAATGAACCTTGAGTCAGGCGACAGGCGAAAACTCAAAAACAAAGACATGGTTCGCTTTGCATGAAATTTTATTAACCCACTAACAAATTTAAATTACAAAAAAGCTAATAAGATGTGAAATGAAACATATTTTAATATAAACATTATTTAGATAAGTAGTTTTTTCCTAAAGCCATCAGCATAATTCAAGAGCATTTGTGTCAAATACATAGAGTACATATAAACAACAAACAAAACAAAAAGGCATAAAAATAAAACACATTTAACCATATTTTCCCATTTGCCATTAAAATACAACAGATTCAAGTAATTATGAAGAATTCAACAGCATTCCTTCAAAGATATCTGGTACACCCTAATACCGCCAAAGGAGTAACAGTTTGTGTTTAGCATTTCCCCTTCTGCCTTGATGATTTAAAATCTGTCAGTGGAACTGTTTTATGGTTAAAAGTAACAAGCTCGCCTTTACCAAACAACACTCCTGTAGTTTAAAACATCTATAACTGAATTTAAAAAATTATTCTTGGAAAGGAAGTGTTAATTGCAAATCATTTTTTGTCCAACATAAGGATTTGGCGCAATATCAAATCCATTGAATTGATTTGTCAAATAATTATCTATTATAAAAGTGTAAATCAATTTTATGGTAACTATTATGCTCATAAACGTACAAAATTGTAGCATGATCCCATGTGAAGGCTTCAAGAATTGTGTTCATGAACTTCATGAATACACGTGAAAGAAAAATGGCCGTTTATGAACACAAAGTTGCGTTTTTACATGTTCATGGATTTTGAGCATACATCCATGAACATATTCCTTATGTTCATGAACATGTTTTCGAAGTTCATAAATATTTTTAAGAACAACTTTAATGTCTATAAATCGCCATTTTCTGTTCATATTCTGTTCATTTAGATCATAAACGCAGCTCCTGAATTTTTCTTAGAGGATAAAATAATTTCATTCCTTTTAAAGGTGTAGAAAACAAAAAAAATATTATAAAATCCACAATAAACAACTACAACTCAAACTGTCGTGCAATTCATGTTTACATAGTTCACATTTTCTACTGTTTCATTATGCGTATGAGTTGTACAAGTACTATCCCAATTGTCAACCTTATTTACAAATCTCAAGTCTTCGGAAAAAGAATGCCGACCACACAAACCAATATCAAACATACATATATCTGCAATATCACAATAGATTTCTTTAAGCAAAATGTTAAAGAATTCATAAGTATACAATTAATTTGCTTCGTAACTCCCTCAATACAATATAGATAGAATATTTGATAATAAGGTCCACAGAAAAAAGTGGTTTAAACCGTCTTTCATCAGCATAGATGAAGTGGATGGTTGTTTCGCAATAAATCTACAGCTTACGGTAGAATACCCATTATCCGCCATTTTGAAACTCATTCTTTCGTCGGATTACTTCGGTTGTTCTCGGTTTACCTTGGTCTGGGCCAGAACTATTCACTTTAAACCGAAAAAATTCTTGACTCCGACCGAGGGTTACCGAGAACGACCGATGTAATCCGATGACAGAATGAGTTTCAAAATGGTGGATTATGGGCATTCTACCTTAAACTCACTTTCATCTGCAGAGAAGTAGTGAATGGTTTCGCAATAAATCTAAAGCAAACTGTAACCAGGAAAATTGTTAGCACATATGGAGAAAACTATCCATCAATGGCACAATGTGTCTTGTGGGAAAATGTTATCAAATATTCAAGCAGGGAGTAAAATATAATCTAAGACGTCTTGTTTAACCAATTTAGGTGATATTTCAATAACATTGTAACAAAATGTATAAATTGCTCATGACAAGCATATTCTCCTTCTATCTCATTAATATGTTTGCTTTATATCAGCTTTTGTATTTTGCATGAATATCTTACAAATAGTTTGTAACATTTAAAAGTTTATCATCAACTTTTGTTCATATATTCTAGATAAATAACCGCTTCTCTCAATAAACATGGGTGTTGACTTTATCCTCACATGGAATACTTTGACTCATTCTTATTGAAAGCAACATTGGAACAGTTCAGATACAAAATAGATTTAAGCTTTGTGGTATTTGGAACAAACCATTGTGAAAAAAGCACAAACTACTCAACATGGGCAATTTCTCCTATTTTCTCAACATTCTATTTAAAGTATTCTCCTGCATGTGTAATAAAACATGTATGTACGAAGGTAGCAGCTAGCAAATGAAAATGAAGAGAAACACGTTTTATGGACAACTTCCAAAAATAAATGCCAACAGTCATACCCCTGGACGTTGGTAATATTTGGAAAGTGTCAACCTGATTCTATAAGAGACAAAAAATGTTAATTACAAATATTAAACCTTGGCTTTAATCTAAAGGGGACTAACATTATTGAGCAACAACCATAGAATATGAAATAAATACGCTGCATAATGATAGGTCAATAACAATCCTTACATGGGCCGCGTCACGCGAAAAGGGGCACTCGGACATATAAAAAAAGCGCAAACTCAGCTCTATCCTAGCGCTATTATTCCAGCATCTAGTCACGAAAGTTATCATTTGTATTTATTTAAAGGTATAACTGGATGTCATCTAAGATGGTAAACAGTGTAGCCCCAGACCAGCCGCCACGTCAGTGACGTGGAGGCTGGTCTGGGGCTACACTGTTTGCTTTGTCCGAGTGCCCCTTTTCGCGTGATGTGGCCCATATACAAAATAACAATAAAATGAAATTCTAATTGTATATTCATTTGCATCCAAAACAATTCCAAATTGTATACTGATATGTGTCCATTCAATTTTAACTTGCTAACCATCTACAGTGAACAAATAAGACACCGGTCAATCAAAGTAAATATTCATTAATTCTATCCTTTAATCTGAAGGAAAGACCATTTCACTTGCAAATAACACAATACCTTCTCTCAACCCTATGTTGTGGGTACTGGTTTCAAAGATCTGAATGTTCAGACCCATCACTTTGACTACCTATAAAATAACTCGAGGGTTTATAGCAATTCTATAGTAAATGCTTCATGAATACAAAAGACATACTTTAATCTTTCATTAAGCCCCTGATATGTACTGGTAAAATAATAGATATGTATCATTCATGACAAACAGTACTATGGTATCTCGAAACTCGGAACAAAAATCTTACAAAATGTTCTTTTGCTTCTGAAAATGAGAACTTTGTGACAAAAGGGGTTGAAGGTCATAATGCTGAGTGGGTTTTATCTCAATGTGTTAATGAGTTTATAAAGGATAATTTGCATTTTCACAAATATATTTGAAGCAAATACTTTAAAAAAATGTTACAATGTTATATACATGAGTAAAAGATTGGAGCAAAACTTGGAATGTGTCAAGTGAACATTCGTTTCATTGCGAAAAATATGACAAAATATTCTTGGATTTAAAAAGTACATGTACAACATTATCATATTAATATAATAGGACAAAGTTATATTACATGTAATGCAATTAAAAATTATTAGAAAGAGGTTAGATTAGAAAATAGATTAGATTATGATTAAAAAACACGTTTCTACCAGTTACTGAAGGTAATACTTTTCATTGAGTAATTTCCTTAAATCGAGGGCTCACTGCAAGAAAATGGTAATCGCTTCACACGTGTGAAGAATGCTTCACTGCAGTCTTGCATTTAACCCCCATTCAAGGTTTTGTGGGTGTGTTCATTGAAAGCGAAGCCACAGGACAATAACATGGTGTAGTGGTGTAGACGCTCCCACAAACCCAGCGGCCCTGCTGGGGCTGGTACTTGACCAGTTATTAAGGTCCAAGAATTTATTCATGAACTTGATGAACATTCATGAACATCATATTGACCATTCGTGAACACAATTACATTTCTAACTTGTTCGTGAATTTCAAGAACATGTTCATGAACATCAAGAATGGGTTCATGAATGTATTCATAAACCTGTTCTTGATGTTCATGAACAGATTCTTGAAATTGATGACAAAAGTTGTTTTCATAATCGGCCATTTGATATTCCTGAAGTTCAAAAATAAGTTCTTGTCAGTAGCATTGGTGGAGCCTGAACCCTGAACCCCCAGAGATCAAAGCCCAGCACTTTAACCTCTGTGCCATACAGCACCTGTTAGAAATCCCGGGTACGATCCTGCGGTACCATGGTCAACAAAGGCAACTATGAGAATTATTCAAAAAGTATATACTAAACCAAAACACACTGTCATCTCAGTAAAATACTCATGATATGATTCGTTCTTTATCACAGTCAAAGCATTTGAGCCATGAATTTGAAAAAAGGAGGACCAAAAGTCCTGTAATCCTTTACTTAGTAACATCGGAAACCTATATACAGTCATATCGAAAGAGTGGATTTAAAGATTTAGATGAACCTATTGCTTACATGTACCATTTCCCCTTTTTCAAAAAAAGGCTTCTATCGCAACACAGCAGTATCCATATACGCAATCTTATCAACATTTGAATTGGCATCTTCATACCTTTTAGGATTTTCTAAAAAAAAGTATTTCGTGTTAGTGAGTTTCTAAGTTAGATAGCAGGTTTTTCAAAAACGATCAATGAGGCTTTTTAAAAGAAATCAGGAAAATAAGATTACAGGCAGGGAAAGAGAAGAGTACCTTCCCTTAAAGAAATGATGCCCAAGTTTTATCTGTATCGAAATGGTCTTGTATCACTTCTGAATCATGATTGATTAAATGAGATTTTTCGGAGTAGACTGTTAGTGCAAATATTCCAACCCTGTCTTGAACTTAGGTAGAGTTATAACTGAGCAAACTTATGACATTTTAAAATTTCAAAGTTCTAATTTTAAAATAAAGTTTCTGGTAGAGATTATAATTGTTCGTTCTGTAAATTTGATAAGTTATTATAGTCTTGCATCACCATTTTGGTATTCGCTCTTCTAGCCCTTTACCAAACGCCAAGTTTTCGACCGTCCCGAATTGAAAGAGTTTGCAGACGACATTTCAAAAAGCGATACAATTGGAAAGTAACCTTCTGATAGAGTAGAAAACATTGTGGGAAAAGGAGAAATTGCTCTTTAAGAGCAATTTCTCCTTTTCCTACAGTGTTTTCTAAAGTCATCTGCAACAAGATGGTAAAGTTGCGTTATTGTTTGGTAATGGGTTTAACAACACAGAAATGTGAATACAACTACAATGAGCACTAACATATTGAGCAGGGGTTTACCCAAGAGCAGTATCTTTACATGGTCATAATCATTCCTGGCATAACCCTCTATCTTAAGGACTCATTCGAGTCTATTACTGCTTGCAAAGGACCCTGTGTCGCTCCCTTTTTCACAACGTTTGCCGAGAACATCATCATGACGTCATTCTACTGCTCCTGCTCCTCCAACACCTGGAGGCCATGATGATGAAATAAATTCCTACCAGAGTCAGGCCGATATTCACTAGGGGGAGGTACTGAAATAAGAGAAACATAATTTATTAAGTTTGTGACATTTAACAATGTTTCAATGTTGTTTCAGTTATGCAGCGTTGCCCAGCTCGTAACGTTTGAAGAAGGTCTACATACCTAACTGCCTATAAATATAGTGTCATCTGTATGTCAGCTAGGGGACTATCTGTCAAGACATCTTAAGTCAAACACTGACTTGAACCAACAAGGACAGGGACAAAGTGATTTCCAATTCTGTATTCTTAAAGGCCAAGAAGGCTCCCCAAACAAATCAGTTTTGCTTCCTCAAGTCTACGATATTTCATTTTACAATAAAACATACTACATTTCTAATTTCTGCACAAACAGGCAACAGAAATATCATGGACGACAAAAGTTTCGTCATTGTAATGATAATTGGTAATTAAAATACTTCACTATATTCACTGTATTAATACATACCTGTTGATAATTGGTAATCATTGTGAGCGCCACACGTTTGTTGATGGTGCCCTCCAACATGGCGTAATCCCCGTCCACTACCGACGTGAATACGGTCTGAGTATTAGACCCGGCCAGCGGGTTGTGACCGCCCAACGGCCCGTCCGTGTAGCGTAGACAGTAGTCCGGCCCTCCAATGTGACCAGTTGGTAAACCACGGCTGAAAAATAACAAAATAACTCAACTTTAATGCAAACTCAAAGAAATGGAAACTTCGCTAAGTATACCAATTTATATCTGAAAAACAATACAACTCAATTTTAGGCCAACTCATAAAAAAGGCCGCTTCGTTAAATTAGACCAATTTATATCTGAAAAACACTACAACTCAACTTTAAGGCCAACTCATAAAAGAGGTCACTTCGTTTAAGTAGACCAATTTATTTCTAAAACACAATATAACTCAATTTATGGCCAACTCATACAAAAGACCGCTTCATTAAAGTAGACCAATTTATTTCTGAAAAACAACACAACTCAACTTTAAGGCCTACTCATAAAATGGTCTCTTCACTAAGTAGACCGATTTATTTCTATAATACATCTCAACTTTTAGGTCAACCCATAAAAGTCTTCAAGAGCAATTTCTCCTTTTCCAACAATGTTTTCTGCCCTATTGGAAGGTTATTTCCCAATTTCATCACATTTTGAAATGTCGTCTGCAAAGTCTTTCAATTTGGGACAGTCGAAAATTCTGACATTCGGTAAAGGGTTAAGAAAGTGTAAAATTCCACTGACTAGATCATTCTGCAGCGTTGCTCCTGGATTCTACGGCCAGCGCTGTCTAAATCTGTCTGTCCTTTCGGGCTCCATAGTCTTTCTGCTGGGGCTGAGGAACGTGGCCTGTTTAAACAGTAAAGGTATCTATCTACATATTTTATGACATTTCGTTTTTTATGTCTACATTACTAATAAAACAGTAGAGGTATCCGTTTATTCGCCGTCTGTTGACCTGTCTGATTAGCATGAATTACACGCTATACTGAGTAACTAAAGATATCTTCGGAGCCGTCCGTAATGTTGTAAACATAGACATGCATGTCCTCCTATTTATTCCCATCTATAAATGTGTACACATAACTTACCACATAAAAGTCATCAATGTGTCAGATGTAATATACTCTGCCCAAAGACAAGCCTCTCCACCAAGTAACTTCCCTTTCTCATCTTCCTCTGTAAATAATTGAATAGGGAATATCAGTAATGTGTACTTTAATTCGATATGCATTATCAATAAGGGTAAGTGTAGTTTACAATATCCATTTACTCACGCTTCAAGCAAGAACCAACATGTTTGTTCGAAAAAGTGTTTCAATTGATATGGATGAAAAGTTAAATAGGTAAAAGATGGGGGTTCAATGAAAGTCTATAGGAATTCCTTTACAAATGAAGAGAACTTTATACAATCTTGCATTGAGAATTAATTGGCATAAGAAGTGTCTGATAGTTCGGTAGATTTATGTTATTACAATTTATATGTATTTGCCTCAAATATACCATTATATCATCATTTCTATATATATGTATTTTGCCTAAAAAACCTCAGTGTATTATATTGCAATAGATATGTATCAGCCTCAAATGAACCAATATATCATTATTGCAATAGATATTTATCTGCCTCAAATAAACTTGCACATAATTATTCCAATAGCTTTGTTTCAGCCTCAAATGAACCAATATATCATAATTGCAATAGTTATGTATTTGCCTCAAATATACCAATATATTCTTAATGCAATGTCCATGTATATGTATCAGCCTCAAATATACTGACATATTATTATTCCAATAAATATGTATTTGCCTCAAATATACCAATATATTCTTAATGCAATGTCCATGTATATGTATCAGCCTCAAATATACTGACATATCATTATTCCAACACATATGTATCTGTCTCAAATATACCAATATATCATAATTGCAATGGATATGCATGCTCCTAAAATATACCAATATATTGTTATTTCAATCAGAACTTGAACTGAATGCTATAGGATTTCCAAGTAAATCAAAAAAATAAAGGGATAAACAGTCAATCTTGTTTGTGGCATCTACTCATGGGACTAGTGCATGAAAGGTCTGTTTTTACGAGGCTATCTAGATACAGGTGCAGGTTAAAAAAGGTCCTTCTTGAGCAACCTTCACTATATACATGAACACATGTCTTGTCTAAATCTAAGGGCTGATATCTCTTTAAGTGCACCTTAATTTTCTCCATAAATTCATAGACAACTTACTTTCGCTTTAGGTCCATTTTCAAATATAGAATTTTCTTTGACTTTCTACTATAACAAGCCAACAAGTGGTCAGCAAGTCTTGAAAGATATACACGTATAACAACTTTGCTTGTAACTGTTACTTCTAGATATACTGCAAGTCTATTTCCATATCTTTCAATCTTTTGGTTTTATATGAAACTATTTTACAATAGGTGTGCAAGGAAAGTGCCAAACAAGATATATCCAAAAATAAGCATGGAATATCCAACAGAGGATTAGGAACATGGAAGGAAAATGAGCACACAACGAATTAGCAAGCATCATGCAAGGAATAAGAAAGCACTATGCAAGGAATTAGTAAGCAACATGCAAGGAATTAGTAAGCAACATGCAAGGAATTAGTAAGTAACATGCAAGGAATTAGTTAGCAACATGCAAGAAATCAGTAGGCATCATGTAAGGAATCACTTCAACCAAAAAAACAAGAAACATACAAGAAATTATTAAGCAGCCTGTGTTATTTGAACTTTTGCGGAGAGTCAAGCTTATAACCTATATCAATCACATGCTATTTTGACATAACAAAAACAGTATGTTAACCTCTATAATGGAGTGAATAAGGCATATGTTAACACAATGGTGGTACTTGTTAGCAAACTATATACAATCAACTGCCCCTCCCCTTGAATAAAGAATACCTTTGAAGTAGGGCGACGGCTCGCATTGATAATATTTGGGCCACATAATGCCCTTGTTGTAATCATCTAAATACCAACAATTAGAAAACAGTGCCCTAAAACCCCGCTGGTTTGCGTTCTGGACATTGACAGGTTTTCCGTACCACACATGCATGATGGAGTCTTTGGGAATCTACAATATAAGAGTTTGCACAGACACTTATTACTTTATAACTTAGATTGGTCGGTGTGCAACGTTATATGATACAATGTCTTCATGTCTTGTTGCTGATTTGAAGTTGGCCACCCAGAGCAACATGGACACATGATAGTTACATTACTTCTAGCAAGTGATGTTTGCATGGAACCTACATAGAGATAAAAGCTTTTTCGATTGTTAGTATAACACATGATAATACGAAACTATCCAGAACATATTAAGAAACAAACAATGGTTTTTAAAAAAGACAAATATATATATATTCTAAAGGTAAAAGACATAACAAAGGGTTGTACACTACTGTCAAACTTGAGGTTTGGATACTTGTTTCAGTGAAATACAGAAGTGATATGAAAGTAGTTTATGACAGTTCAGAAAATCTACAATATAATATAGAACAAAAATCTAATAGGATATGTTGAATAAATGCTGCAAACAAATAGCCAAATTAGTATTTGGATATTTGTAACATTTATTAATTGAAACTTCTACATTTGGTAATTTACACATCAGAGAAGAAAAAAGTACTATGGAATATAAGAAAAAACTAACAGTATTTCAATCAAAGGATTGGACTGGTGCGAATGGAATAGCAATAGTCTCCCATACTTAGATATCCATAAAGAATGGCATAGCATTGTCTCCAATACTTAGATATCCATAAAGAATGGCATATCATTAGTCTCCCATACTTAGATATCCATAAAGAATGGCATAGCATTGTCTCCAATACTTAGATATCCATAAAGAATGACATATCATTAGTCTCCCATACTTAGATATCCATAAAGAATGGCATAGCATTGTCTCCAATACTTAGATATCCATAAAGAATGACATATCATTAGTCTCCCATACTTAGATATCCATAAAGAATGGCATGGAATTAGTCTCCCATACCTAGATATCCATAAAGAATGGCATAGAATTAGTCTCCCATACTTAGATATCCATAAAGAATGGCATGGAATTAGTCTCCAATACTTAGATATCCATAAAGAATGGCATAGAATTAGTCTCCCATACTTAGATATCCATAAAGAATGGCATGGAATTAGTCTCCCATACCTAGATATCCATAAAGAATGGCATAGAATTAGTCTCCCATACTTAGATATCCATAAAGAATGGCATGGAATTAGTCTCCAATACTTAGATATCCATAAAGAATGGCATAGAATTAGTCTCCCATACTTAGATATCCATAAAGAATGGCATTGAATTAGTCTTCCATACTTAGATATCCATAAAGAATGGCATGGAATTAGTCTCCCATACTTAGATATCCATAAAGAATGGCATTGAATTAGTCTCCCATACTTAGATATCCATAAAGAATGGCATATCATTAGTCTCCAATACTTAGATATCCATAAAGAATGGCATTGAATTAGTCTCCCATACTTAGATATCCATAAAGAATGGCATGGAATATGTCTTCCATACTTAGATATCCATAAAGAATGACATGGAATTAGTCTCCAATACTTAGATATCCATAAAGAATGGCATGGAATTAGTCTCCAATACTTAGATATCCATAAAGAATGACATGGAATTAGTCTCCAATACTTAGATATCTATAAAGAATGGCATGGAATTAGTCTCCAATACTTAGATATCCATAAAGAATGGCATGGAATTTCGACGAATGATGCTGAGCACCGTGTCAACAATTGTTCAGTTATGTTGTGGCATTCCTTGGTTCCCAGGTACAAGCCAAGGGTCGGTCCGGGGTACCGTTCTACTGAACAACTCACGAAAAGAATTGACGTAAGTCAAAACTGATAGACGTGGATGATATCTTGAATGAAAGTGCAATATTGCAATGTGACACGTCATTGGAAGCGTCTCGGAGAGACGATTCCGATGATGTGCCACATTGCAATATTGATCAGCCCTATATTGAAATAAGAGGGAATTTTGTTTTGAACTTAAGCAAATTTTAAGCGTCAAATGTTTTGTAAAACGATTCCCTGGAGTGTCTTGCCAAAGGACACTCCAATGAAACCATAGGTGTTGGTTGGGCTGGAGCCATAGACCCCCGGGTTCTGAGACCGTCAATGTTACCAATAGGCCACTCGGCACTCTGTTATTAAAATGGAAATATCAATATGACCAGATTATTCAATTTATTCGGCCCGAGAGATTTTTAATGACTTTTTGATTGTCTATTGAGGACAAAAAATAGGATCCCTTGCAAAGGATTCAAGAACTGTATTCATGAACTACATCGACAAACATGAATGAAAAATGGACATTTTTGAACAAGGTTGTTGTTGGACATTTTCATGAATTATGAGAACATGTTCATGGGCATTTTCTTCTTATTTATGAATTTGTTGAAAAACAATGTTGTGTTCATGAATGCGTCACATAAACCCTTTACCAAACAATATCGACAGTTAACCACTTTGTTGCAGACGACTCTGGAAAATATTGTGGGAAAAGGAGAAATTGCTCGTGACGAGCAATTTCTCCTTTTCCCACAATGTTTTCCACTCTGTCAAAAGATAACTTTCCATTTTCATCACGATTTGAAATGTCGTCTGCAAACTCTTTCAACTTGAAACAGTCGAACATTTTGCGTTTGGTAAAGGGTTAAGAAAGCAATGTACACACATGTATATCCTTGACACTGGTGCTTCCTGTGCAATCAATGCTTGACATCCACAACTTACCCCTTACTTAAAAAACTATTCACGTTAACACATTGTAAGCGTTATGCAAGACAATACCCACTCCTTCACAATTGGGAAGGCCTTGCATATTGTCGCATATTGTCTTACATCGAACCCATGTCAACTGCTGTTGAAAGCTTTAGAATACACTGGGGCAATAGGTTAACCCATTCTTGTGCAAATGTTCCTTTTGTCACATTTGTGTCTACCCAATAGCATAGTGCAAATGTATTAAGGTTTTCACAAATGATTTAAAGTGCAGAGCGATTAATCCGGCAGTCACATGGTTAAATGTGGGGCCTTAACAGAAAATCTAATGTTAATACAATAGATAGACATGTAGAAAAAAAACAACAGTTTAACCATGCATTAGTGATTAAACCTGTAGTCGGTCTGTCTAATGCACTTGTGCCATATAGTTAAACCCTTATAGTGCTGGAACCAACCTAATGCTTATGCAAACAGGTTGGATCCAGGCCAGCCGCCAAGTAGTTACCCTCAGACTACATACCATTTTGTACACCGTTCAAGAGTAGACATTCAAAATAAGATTGACTTTGTAATTCAGTATTGCCGTTTGTCAAAGCATTCGAATTTGACCAAATTGAAAATGAAAAAAGAAATAACTCGAGACAAGGGTTAGTAAAAGAATCATTGGAGTTAAGTAATGTCAACTTATTACATGATGCATTAGAGGAAAGCACTTAAAGGTTTAATCACTATTGTAAAAGAACACTTTAAAGCTAGAAAACGAGAAGTGAAGTAGAAACCAAGAACAGTTTGTAACCCCTCATCAAGTAAACCCCTTCAAAGCTGTAACGCGCGCCAACGACCTATCAAACATGGCATGTTAACACCAAGCAGTGTTGCTCTGGAACAAACATACACAGACCATGTGTTACGCCAAACGTGATGTGTGCAAAAACCTAATAAGGTTATTAGTGTTCAAATATGTCCCTGCAAATCTAGTGTTCAAATGTGTCCCTGCAAATTTAGTGTTCAAATATGTCCCGCCCTATGTAGAGTTCAAATATGTCCCGCCCTATGTATAGTTCAAATATGTCCCTGCTAATATAGTGTTCAAATATGTCAGTATATGTCCCGCCATTTGCAGTGTTCAAATATTTCCCTGCAAGTTTAGTTTTCAATATGTCCCTGCAAATTAAGTGTTCAAATATGTCCCGCCCTATGTAGAGTTCAAACATGTCCCGCCTTATGTATAGTTCAAATATGTCCCGCCTTATGTATAGTTCAAATATGTCCCTGCAAATATAGTGTTCAAATATTTCCCTGCAAATTTAGTTTTCAATATGTCCCTGCAAATTTAGTGTTCAAATATGTCCCTGCAAATTTAGTGTTCAAATATGTCCCTGCAAATTTAGTGTTCAAATACTTCCCTGTAAATTACGTGTTCAAATATGTCCCTGCACATTTAGTGTTCAGATATGTTCCTGCAAATTTAGTGTTCAAATATGTCCCGCCCTATGTAGTGTTCAAATATGTTCCGCCATATGTTCCGTATTCAAATATTTTCCTGCAAATTTAGTGTTCAAATGTGTTCCTGCACTATGTAGTGTTTAAATATGTCCCATCATATGTAGTGTTCAAATATGTCCCGCCCTATGTAGTGTTCAAATATGTCCCGCCCTATGTAATGTTTAAATATGTCCCGCCCTATGTAATGTTTAAATATGTCACGCCATATGTAGTGTTCAAATATGTTCCGCCATATGTAGTGCTCAAATATGTTCCAGCAAATTTGGTGTTCAAATATGCTCAAATATGTCCCGCCTTATATAGTGTTCAAATATGTCCCGTCATATGTAGTGTTCAAATATGTCCCGTCATATGTAGTGATCAAATATGCTCAAATATGTCCCGCCTTATATAGTGTTCAAATATGTCCCGTCATATGTAGTGTTCAAATATGTCCCGTCATATGTAGTGATCAAATATGCTCAAATATGTCCCGCCTTATATAATGTTCAAATATGACCCGTCATATGTAGTGTTCAAATATGTCCCGTCATATGTAGTGATCAAATATGCTCAAATATGTCCCGCCCTATATAGTGTTCAAATATGTCCCGTCATATGCAGTGATCAAATATGCTCAAATATGTCCCGCCCTATGTAGTGTTCAAATATGTCCCGTCATATGTAGTTTACATACATGTCAAAGTATATGTAATGCATATATTTTGGGGGCATTGAAGGGGTTTAAGGTTACAAAAGTTTGACCAAACTCCATTCAAATGCAAGCTTTAAAGTATTTACATATACTGTACAAATGGACAATATTCAATAAAAAATTGATATAATCTTCAAACGTGGCTTTCATTTATAATTGTATGATATTCAGCTATGTTAAAATAGCAATAATTAATCATGTTTGTGCTCATGTACGCCACTATTGACCACCAAGACTCAAGGCATGTCTGTTTATCGAAAAACAATCCTTCTGCTTTCATAAATCAGTGTCGAGTTTTGACCGATCAAATGCAGAAATGTTGAATATACTTTTAAATGGAGCAGTCTTAAAATTTCAAGATATCTAAACCATATACATGTATGTGCATTAACCAATTAGAATCCAGGAATGCCGAGTTCGCATTTGAATAGAGCAATCTTTTAGTTTTTATAATTTCTATGAGACCACTATCATCTAATGAAACACAGAGCAGCTCATATACGTATAAACCCAAACAAACGGATTTAACCCATGTATGTAGCCTTTCCCAGATCAACATGAGTATACCTGTGAAATACGGGGACGGTTCACATTGGTAGTGCTGTGTCCACATAATGCCCTTTCTATACGAATCTAGATACCAACAGTTTGAAAAAAGTGCGCGGTAACCCTTCGTGTTAGCATGTTTGACATTGTTGGGACCTCCATACCAAACATGCACTATGGAGTCTTTGGGCACCTAGAAAACAAGGTCACACAACAAAATATAAAGACTAACATATTACTGGAAGCTTATAAAATAATAATTATAATATTTCCATACACAAAACATCAAATGTAGAACATTTCTTTCTGCACCTATAAAACAGGTCATTTTAGAACATTTCTTTCCGCACCTAGGAAACAGGTCAAATACATTTAAAACATAATGTGCAACACATTCCTTCATTTCATTACTTTGTTACATGTTTTAAATTGAAAGCAATATATGATTAACAAAAAGAGCATGAAAGCAAAGAATAACTAGAAATGTTACCGTTTGTCACAATTTGTTGCTTTCAATTTACATCATCCAAAAAAACAAAATGAGGGATAGGTTTTTATCAACTTAGATATCAGGGTATCGTTTTACTAAACACTTTACGCTTAGAATTTGCGTAAGTTCAAAAGAGCATTCCCTCTTATTTCAATTTTGGGCTAAGCAACATTACAAAGTAACACATCATTGGAATCGTCTCGGAGTCTCTCCGAGACGATTCCAATGATGTGTCACATTGCAATAGTGTACTTTCACTTACGATATTATCCATGCTCATCAGTTGTGACTAACGCAAACAAGTTTCCTTAAGTTGTTTAGTAAAACGGTACTCGGAGAGACGTTTCCAATGATGTGTTACTTTACAATATTGCTTATCTCAATATTGAAATGAGAGGGAAAGTTGTTTTTAATTTACGCAAATTTTAAGCGTAAAATATTTAGTAAAATGCTTCCCAGCTGTTTGTCTTAAAAATAACTACTTAAGCTTAAAACCTCTGAAACAAATATACATAACAATACATGCATTCAGCATCTCTTTAATGAATCCCATTTTTGAATAGAAATTGCTTTCTTCCAACTCTTCACAAATATCTCTGAATCTTTTTATATCATGTTGACCTTTACCTTAGTCCCTAAATTAAATCAATCCGAAGGTTCAATGAAAGACTACAATAAGGCCTTACATTTGTTAAACACTTACTACATGTATATAGTCCTGTACTGAACCCTTAAAATTCTATCACAATATCAGTTTAAATTGCCAACAGGCCCTTTCAGTTCGGCAGATTTCGGGAGGATTTACAGTGGAATTGCCAAGGATACTGGTTTATCAAACTGATATGATATAGTAAGTGACAAACCGGTTTGTAAATCTGGTCTTATTGTAGTGAATTATGTTGATGATGTCATTCTAGACCTAAATAAAAGATAAAGCATTGCGTAGAAGCATTTCCATCGACTTATGCATATTTCAGATGTTTTCTCATTATATGAATAGTCTAGTAATCATTTTCCGCCCAATTTTACAGTGAAAGATAAGCATAATGCCACTTAAATTGAGCAGTATTTAGACAAAGGTGAGTAACTCTACAAAGACATTTTCACCTCTCTTATCTCCCTTGATGATCTGAATAAGGAAGAAATAAACATTGTGGCATGTCGTAATGTAACTAATTGTCACGTTGTACAGAAAAGTCTAATATTAAACCCCATAACTACCAGTCCACATATTTGACAAGTGCAGATTAAGTTTGTCTCCTTTTTCAACTCAATCCTTAAAGGCACATAAAATTAATTTACGGATGCATTGAGACCCTATTAAATAGACTTAAACGCAAGTTATTTTGTGCTTGAAATATAGTAGTCTCCAATTCAATCATGTTTATCAACAACCTGTTTGTTTACGTATTCAAACTATCCAATTCTGATTGGTCGGTTCAACCATTTGTGTATCCACTGTCAAGGTCAGGGTTGAAAAATCACACAATAAAACTGGTTAATCTGGGTTATTTCTTGTTAGCTTTCACGTTTAAGTTGTGCGGATGGGGATTGTGCGGATGGGGATTTTTGGTGATAACTATTTTAATCTGACCAAAAGTTTACCAATTAATGTAGTTTGATATAGCATTATTCTCCTTTTATGTGCCTTTAATCTAAATTTTCTATTCCGTTATCTAGACGACTAGCCTCATAGACATTCAATGATTTGGGTTTCTTCTCTTTAGGATCTATCAGCAATGCCTGTGTGTATTCATGGTCTTTTCTTTGTGGAATATTTCAAAAACGTTTCTTGTGTCAAACCATTATGAATATTCATTATGAAGTGCAGTGAACCTTGTTTTAAGTGACCACAGAAAAAGTAATAGAATAAGGATGTCAAAAACAACAAAAACAGCTTAATACAGACGACAGAAGAAGCTTTCTGAATGACTTGCAGCCTGTATTAAGATACCCTCTGACTTAATAATCGTTCACACACTCTTTGAGAGTGGTCGCTTAAAAGGTTGACTGCATTTGATTGACAGGTCCTTTATCACCTTCAACCCCTCTCAAATTTGGATCGTAAAAAGAAGCAAACTTGACATTTTATAAAACATAAGTATATTTATAATCAGCCTTGAAGGGAAAACATCACATTTGGTAAAGAGTATTTTCATCCTAGAAGGACAAACATCACATTTGGTAAAACATAAGTATAATCAGCCTAGAAGGACAAACATCACATTTGGTAAAGAATATTTTCAGCCTAGAAGGACAAACATCACATTTGGTAAAACATAAGTATAATCAGCCTAGAAGGACAAACATCACATTTGGTAAAGAATATTTTCAGCCTAGAAGGACAAACATCACATTTGGTAAAACATAAGTATAATCAGCCTAGAAGAGCAAACATCGCATTTGGTAAAGAATATTTTCAGCCTAAAAAGGACAGGTAGACAGACAGTACACATGTAAGGCATGCCGTATGCTCGTTTACATCTATAAGCAACAGAGGACTGAATATATCTTGTAGCGCTAACGGGGGCGTGGTTGGATGCGGGTAGGGCGTTACCCAATCGGAACTACTCGGGCATTTCCGTGAGCTGAGAAATACACCTCGGATATCAATCGGAACTACTCGGGTATTTCCGTGAGCTGTGAAATACACCTCGGATATAAGTGTAGGGTTACATTTTTTCGGGTAAATCGGCATCCGCCAATGAACACCTTTTCTAAGCGTGCACGTTAAGTACTTCAATGTGTATGGAAGTGTTGGACATCCTTTTTAATCACTTTTGATCAGTAACTCATACCAAATGGCGAACCTGTTGTTGTGACATGTATACTTGTTTCCTCAATCAAATTTAATGACTTTTTTTATTTTATATTCAAGATCTATTTTTAGAAACGAAAGAAAGTGACGTCATTCTCGCGGGAACCAATATGGCGTCATCCCTATTATTTCAAAGGTGTTTTCTATTGGATAAACCCGATGTGTTCAGATTGCTCGGATATCAATCTCCGCGCAGGAATACTTCCCTTTGTTACACTACAGTACAGTACCACTGCCATCATAAAAATCAGGTGACGACAGATACAGTCATGTGACCCAAACAATTTAGAGTAGACGCCAAAGAAATAGGGTTTTTTTACGATTAAATTCAACATGCCATGCTTTGAAAATGATTGTTGAATCAAAGTAATGCATTACTTTGACAATTTCGTCAGTCTTGTCAGTCATGACAATGTAATTTGTTTTCAAAAAGTGTATTATAGAATCTACCTCGAGACGATCTTTTTTATAACGAAAATACACTGTTGATGTCCGTTACTTTGAGAGCATGACCCTATGTACTCATTATATCGAATAAGTCTTTCCTAGGTTGGCTGTTACGGCACCTTGTTATGAACCAACAATAAAAAACAATTATGTTACGAACTGGTTTAATTACGATTTTAGCAACTTCTGTCTGTTTTTTAGATGTGAATATATTTTGCAATTACTTTTTTGTAATTGTTGGACCAAAGAAGTCTTACTTCTAAAATTGGAAAAATGCTGTATTTAGATTTTGATTCAGAATTTATAATGAAAAGAATATAATCCTTCCAGATCTGGAAGGATTTTTTCTGTGATAGCAGAGAGCTCCTAACCAAATGAAAAGGGAGATCACTGCGAAGGAGAATGCTCGGATATAAGTGTATGGTTACACATTTTCGGGTAAATCGGCGTCCGGCGTATAACACCTTTTTTTAAGCGTGCACGTTAAGTAGTTCAATGTGAATGGAACTGTTGGACATCCTTTTAAATCATTTTGTATCGGTACCTCATACGAAGTGACGAAAGTATAAGGTGTGACATATATAGTTGTTTTCTTAATCAAATTGAACGACGTTTTAGATTTCGCATTTAGATCTATTTTATTTTTTAAAACGAAAGTAACGTCATTCTCGTGGGAAATAATATGGCGGCATCCCTATTATTTCAGAGGTGTTTTCATTGGATAAACCCGATGTGTTCAGATTGGGCGTTACCTTGCCCGTATGGGGAGGGGTCACAATCATAGTGACGGACCCACATTGACCCCTTCTCATAGTCGTCCAGATACCAACAGGACGAGAAAAGGGCCCTGTACCCGGCATCATTTAGCAGTTGTATGTTGCTCTTCCCCGCCGACCATACGTGCAATACTGAATCTTTTGGTACCTAGAAATGGGGTATCTTTATATTCAATTCAATTTCATTCAGCATAAAAAAGCACAAAGCATACTTACAGCCATAACAAAAATAACACCAAATGTACGACTGTCTCAAATTGAAAGAGTTTGCAGACGACATTTTAAATGTGATGAAATTCGAAAATTATCTTCTGATAGGGCAGAAAACATTGTGGGGAAAGGAAAGAGTTCTCGTTATGAGCATTTTTTTCCTTTTCCTACATTGTTTTCCAGAGTCGTCTGCAACAAAGTGGTCAAATATCGTTATTGTTTGGTAATGGATAAACATTATTTACTTCCTACACAGCAATAAATAGACGCAAGACGATCTATTAATCGCAATGGAATATTAAGTATAGAATATAACATAGCAATGATTTATGATAAATGTAGACCCCTGTACTGAAGACGACAGTCATTTTAGCGCAAATTAAGTTTTTCAATTGATTTCGTTTTAAAAGACAAACGTTTTCAACAATATTTCAGTCATACCATGATAGCCAGTGCACATAGTCATATTGCGTGTATTGCCTCATCGGTATAGCGCAATATACCGTCCCACCTTCAGAAAGAAATAATATATTTTCATACAACAGGGATGGCAAAATCTGATTTCGATTTACTTGTTCGTATATGTCAAATCCGTTTTTAAATTTGTCTGTATAATGGTTGTATCGTTAATTTCAGTCAAAATTCACTTCTCCATTAAGGTTTTGGGACAAGCCGGGCAAGTGATTATGTCACCCCTGTATACTTGAAGCAACATCTGCTGTTGCTTTCAAGTTTTCAATCAGGGCTAGTGACAAAACCAAATATGGGGAGAATAAGGCTGTTGCTGCCATAAACAAATACCCTAATAGGATTAAGTTTTTCTATTGGAAACATCTGTATTTGGTGACAGCCGAGATACATGTGCTAAAATATATATCTGATTACCATATCAAATATGTTGCTAAAACCCATTCAAAGCAAAATATGTTACATACATAACTCGAACAAATTGAGGTATCAGTGCAGGATTATAGTAAGTGCTTAATGTTTATGAAGCACTTACTATAGTCTTGCACTAGACCACAATCTCATTTCCTCTTTTTCTATCGATTTAAGGCAGACATGATTTTAACCAAATAATTAAGTGACAAAATATATCCATGAACATTATAAAATATGTATAAAAGATAATGGAAAATCGTTGTAATAAAAGAAGAATTTCTTAAGGATGATTTCAAAGGCTTTTCAATTAACTTCTTCTATATTAAAAGTTGTTGCTATGGTTATATGCAGAAAGGTATCGTAATATAAAGAAACTTTTACATTATTTTGTTTGCAATGACTAGAACAGAATTTTGTAATTAGCATTTGTCAATTACACAAGCAGACGACAATTTGTTAGAATGGAAAATAACAGTGGCATTACAAGCAGTTCCTTTTGTCACAGTGCTTTCCTTAATCTTTAAATGCAGGAATATTAAAACAAGAATTTTGAGGGGTTAGGTGACATACTTTGGCAAGTTTTTTATAAATATGAAAGACTTGCTGTAGTTATACAATGTAATCTCGAATAATGAAACAAAATACTTAAGTTCAGGAACAATATCATTCTAGACTTGTGGCTGGGCGCAAACTTAAGTACTTCTCTCAATGGATCAATGCCTATTTTACTTAATCATTTCTAAACAAACACATTTTTTTAAAGATCAAAATTTTCACATTAAACCCTTTACCAAACGCCAAACTTTCGACTGTCCCAAATTAAAAGAGTTTGCAGACGACATTTCAAAATGTGATTGTCGTTATTGTTTGGTAATGGGTTAAACAAAGTAGATTATTGACCAATCAATAGCATGGATGATTAACATCGATTTTGAATTTACTTGTTTAGTCTGATTGTCTAAAGCATCTATGCCTTTACCAGAAAACCAAAGCTTTTGTTAAAGCCTGCAGCAGAAATGCTCTTGAAATAATTTTGAAAAAGGAGAAATGACTCATGTGAGCAATTTCTCCTTTTTACACCAATAACTTCTGTCATACTTTGCCAAAAAACATCTTCAAATTATATGTCATGTGTTGTTAATCTTTGGATTAAGAACGTTACACAATTTAAATGCTTGGTAAGGGACTATAAACCAACCTGGTCTGTATTTTTAAGCACATCTTCCCACATCACGAAGCTTGTTTCGCGGTTATTCTTCTTCACAGCCGTATCCTTCAGTGTTGTGATTAATCTGCAATACAAGTATGCATAGTTTGTTGATTTAACTATTCACTTGGGGTTTTACGTCGCATCAACACTTGTTAAGTTATGTTGCGACACCCAGATGGAGACAAACTCCAAACCTGACAGCCTATAACAGTTGGTAAAGCCAGGGAGGTCCATCAATTCCACCATAAGTTAGCCAGGAGACTAACACTCATATAAATCAAAAAAACTTTACGAGGATTCGAACCCATGCAGAAAGGGGAGCAGGTGATTTCAGGTTCTTTACTCTAACCACTAGGCCAAGGGAACTCTGGTAGTTGGAATGATAATTTCGTTGTTTACTGACATGATCTATTCTGCTCTTACCATTAATAATTCATGTTTATGTGGGAAGACAGCCAGGAACTTGAAAAGTGTTTTGAGCAGATTGGAAGGGAATTAATCAGCAACATGAATAGATACTCTGATTGATTCAAAGGCGTTGAAATAGTGTTGAAAATGGCAATAAGATTTAATATAAAATGGTCTTTACCTTTAGATAAAGGTCTATTGCCATGTCAAAATATTACCTGTGTTAACAATGTAAGATTGTATTGCTTATACTTTTAAGTAACAGCATATAGCCCTTTAACACATTGCCAACACACTAACGAAATTTTACAACTTTGTAGCAGACGACTCTGAAAACATTGTGGGAAAAGGTCAAATTGCTCGTAACGAGCAATTTCTCCTTTTCCCAAAATATTTTCTGCCCTATCAGAAGATAATGTTTCAATTTCATTTCATTTTGAAATGTCGTCTGCAAACTCTTTCAATTTGGGACAGTCGAACATTAGGCGTTTAGTGGTGGGTTAAGAGAGAAAGACCTACCTTTTAAAATAATACCCTATAGCCTTGTCAACGTAGGATCTTGTATTGGAGGCCTCTGATTGGCGGATACCTGCCTTCTCCTCTAAAAATTTCTTAATGTCAGGATTGGTAGCCCTACAGGAAGAGATCGAAATAAATCATAAACAATGGTCGACATTTTGTATAGCTACCATACAGTAGCTCATGGTCGATCGCTATTCAAGAAAACACAATAAGTAAACAGAGAATTAAAACGTAGGTGTACTTTTGCTTTCTATGTTTCCCATCTTGGATGAATTAGGATTGGTTTCCCTTTGAGAAAAATAGGAAATAAAATAACAAATTTAAATGATGTTTCCCCATTTATCTTAGAGTACGTGTGAACTATTTCACAAATAAAGAAAACAAAAGAAATGAACAGAAAATTATGTCACTTGAATGGGTTGTTATCATGTAGAAAAAAATCGTTCTTCGAACTCGTTTTTTCAATCGGATAAAAACCAATTCTCGTGACATTATTTTATATCAATCGAAAGGAGTTGATCATTCTCTATTTATTACATTCATATCAGTGAAATACTTGAATTTCTCAGTGTACTAATTATCAATTTTGTCACAGTGAAGATCGTCACTATTGATGATATCAAAAAGTCATATCATCGCTAGTGACGATTAAAGTTTTGCGGAACTACTTTTTTTTCTAAATTCCTTTGCTTGAAAGTCATGGCCGCAGTTTTGCACACGACACTAAGAAGCGTGTATTCCCGAATATATCAATACGCGTGAATTACGTCATGAGCATGGGTAACTGCTTTGCTCCTCCGAATTTATATTCCATTTGGCGTTTATGGTGATAATTTGGCAAATAACTCTTATGTAGGGAAATAAAATGAATAAGAATATCAAATCCATTTGATTGATATGAAAAAAATGTCACTTGAATGGGTTGTTACCATGTTCTTAGAACTCGTTTTATCAACCTGATAACAACCCATTCTCGTGACATATTTTTGATATCAATCGAAAAGAGTTGCTTATCCTCTATTGTATATAAGTTATATACAATTATTAAAGTTATTTAAACTCACCAACAATCTGTGTGAAGCTCGTCTCCCCCTAGGTGGGAGAACACGTCTGGGAAAACCTCATAGATCTCGTTAAACAGATTCGCCATGAACTCGTACGCGGCATCTTTGGTCGGGTCTATGGGACCCACGGGCCCGTTTATAGGCTGGCCACTCTTGTAACACGTGGCCTTGAACTCGGGGTAACCCAGCCAGGAGAACATGTGACCTGGAAACAGTGTGATTGTACAATGTCAGTGGGTTGCATATGACCCGTATTAGGGTATAAATAACATGTGACCTTGAAACAGTGTGATTGTACAATGTCAGTGGGCTGGATAGGGCACTTATTAGGGTATAAATAACATGTGACCTGGAAACAGTATGATTGTACAATGTCCGTGGGCTGGATAGGGCACTTATAAGGGTATAAATAACATGTGACCTTGAAACAGTGTGATTGTACAATGTCAGTGGGCTGCATATGAACCGTATTAGTGTATGAATAACATGTGACCTGGAAACAATGTGATTGTACAATGTCAGTGGGCTGGATAGGGCACTTATAAGGGTATAAATAACATGTGACCTTGAAACAGTATGATTGTACAATGTCCGTGGGCTGGATAGGGCACTTATAAGGGTATAAATAACATGTGACCTTGAAACAGTGTGATTGTACAATGTCAGTGGGCTGCATATGAACCGTATTAGTGTATGAACATGTGACCTGGAAACAATGTGATTGTACAATGTCAGTGGGCTGGATAGGGCACTTATAAGGGTATAAATAACATGTGACCTTGAAACAGTATGATTGTACAATGTCCGTGGGCTGGATAGGGCACTTATAAGGGTATAAATAACATGTGACCTTGAAACAGTGTGATTGTACCATGTCAGTGGGCTAGATAGGGCACTTATCAGAGTATGAATAACATGTAACCTTGAAACAGTGTGATTGTACAATGTTAGTGGGCTGGATAGGGCACTTATAAGGTTGTTAATAACATGTGACCTGGAAACAATGTGATTGTACAATGTCAGTGGGCTGGAAAGGGCACTTATTAGGGTATAATTAACTTGTGACCTTGAAAAAGTGTGATTGTACAATATCAGCGGGCTGCATATGACCCGTATTAGGTTATAAATAACATGTGACCTTGAAACAATGTGATTGTACAATGTCAGTGGGCTGGATAGGGCACTTATTAGAGTATGAATTACATGTGACCTTGAAACAGTGTGATTGTACAATGTCAGTGGGCTGGATAGGGCACTTATAAGGGTGTTAATAACATGTGACCTGGAAACAATGTGATTGTACAATGTCAGTGACTAGATAGCGCACTTATTATGGTATAATTAACTTGTGACCTTGAAACAATGTGGTTGTACAATGTCAGTGGGCTGGATAGGGCACTTATAAGGGTGTTAATAACATGTGACCTGGAAACAATGTGATTGTACAATGTCAATGACTAGATAGCGCACTTATTATGGTATAATTAACTTGTGACCTTGAAACAATGTGGTTGTACAATGTCAGTGGGCTGGATAGGGCACTTATAAGGGTGTTTATAACATGTGACCTGGAAACGATGTGATTGTACAATGTCAGTGACTAGATAGCGCACTTATTATGGTATAATTAACTTGTGACCTTGAAACAATGTGGTTGTACAATGTCAGTGGGCTGGATAGGGCACCTATAAGGGTGTTAATAACATGTGACCTGGAAACAATGTGATTGTACAATGTCAGTGGGCTGGTAAGGGCACTTATAAGGGTAAAACTAACTTGTGACCTTGAAACAATGTGCTTGTACAATGTCAGTCTGCTGTATAGGGCACTTATAAGGGTATAAATAACATGTGACCTGGAAACAATGTGATTGTACAATGTCAGTGTGCCGGATAGGGCACTTATAACGGTATGAATTAATTCCAATTCAATTTTTATTCAGCATAAAAAAAGCACAAAGCATACTTATAGCCATAACAAAAATAATGCATACATTTTAACACATGCATAGACAGTAACATAACGGTAAGGATTTTCCAGTAGTACAAGCTAAAAAGTTAATACAGCTAGTTTTCATTTGTAAAAGAGTACAGAGTAGTCAGGACTAAGTAGGAGGCTATGTCTATTTAAAAGGAAACAATTTTGTTGAAAGGAATTTGATTATTAGTCATTTTTTTCTTAGACGTGACTATCCTGAACTTTTCCTATTATTAATCAATACAATCTAGATCCAAGATAATTGACTGGCTTTCATAGCAGCAGACTTTTTATTATATGGAAACATAACCATTTGAATGCAAAAATACATAAATATAATTCAGGATTTAGCCCATTCCTGTGGGAAGTTTTTAACATGTATTCAATGTAAATAGGCATTAACAGACAAAATAACGGGTTCTTATTTAAAAAAAAAGAAGAATATTTGTAGAATGAAACGTTGCTCATCACGAGTATATTTCTTGTCACAGTACGTTTATACACTAAACATTTATGTCCTAAATAAAGTCGCATTCAATTAAAAAAATAACAACAATTATTCCCTCTGATGTCAAGTTTTGGAAAGGGGTTCGAAAAGGCTAAACTTCGAAACATCTGATTTTCGTTCCATTAATGGTTCGATTCCCTAACTTAAAATCCCGTAATATTCGTTTATCTTTCAATTTTTAGTTTGATTTGTTTGGTTAATAATGGTTAATTGTCTATTATTAGTGTAGACGCAGTGTAGATATAGCGCGACAAATTATTAAGAATATGTTTTGATGTTGATACCATTAAGTTTTTGAATTTTTGGAGTGATGGCCATTGGTAATAGTACGGCTTTAGGTAGGTATGTCTAAGGTTGCTAAACATAGGACATACTAGAAGAAAATGGTATTCGTTTTCTATCATGTTCATGTTACAGTTTTTGCACAAACGTTCTGTTCGCGGAATGTTAAGGTGTCTACCCTTTTCTATTAAGAGGTCATGTGAAGAAATTCTTAATCGTTTTAGGGCTGTTCCATGTTTTTTGTTTTTTGAATAAACAATATGATTCTAGTCTGTTTGATTCTGTTAGACTAGTTCGCCAGTTTTGAATGTAAGAATCAAGTATCCTTTCTTTTATCAAGTTAAAGTGGACGGTCATATTATTTTGGTTAATCCATAAATTGCTTAATCCTAAGTTATCCAGAGATGTTTTTACATGCCACGCCCAATTCATCCCATTATAATTGTTGTTAAGGTTCGCATCTTCTTTAAGTACCTGGTATAATCTATTGATGAGCGTATTGTCGTTTGATTGGATAATTTTTGTCCAATATCTCATGATGCTTATGGTCCTTTTTATCTTCATAGGGTATCGACCCAGTTCTCCATAGAGACCATCTCGATTGGTACTTTTCCTAACACAGAGAACTTTCCTCATGAATTTACAATGAATGGGTTCTATGTTATTACAATCATGGTAACCGAATACTTCGGCTCCATAATTTAAGATGGGTTCAACTAAATTATCAAATAACATGCATTTATTTTGTATAGTCAGCTCCATTTGATTAAATATTGTGAAGAGATTGTGTAAAGAGAACAGGGAATGATCTGCTATTTTCTTCTGGGTTCTAAACCAGTTGCCGTTTTTATAGAGATGTATTCCTAAATATCTAAATGATTGGACGATGTCTAATTTAAGTCATGGCATGTTTGTCGACCCTTTTCGAAAATCATAACTTTAGTTTTCTTAGTGTTAACTTTTAATCTCCAAGTATCGCAATATGTGTGTAGATCATTTAATAGGAATTGTAACGCGTTTGTAGTATGCGCGAATAAGACTGCGTCGTCTGCAAAAAGTAAGATAAACAGTTTAATATCATTTACTGTGAAAAGGTCATCAATATCACTATTAAAATTTGTTAGAATATCATTCACAAAGAATAAAAATAGTATAGTTGAACACTGGTCTCCTTGCTTTACCCCAATGTTTGAATTGAGGAAAGGGGATACGTCAGACCTGTATCTAACGCATGATTTTACTACATTGTACATACTTTTAAATGCAGTGACAAACTTAGAACTTACATGTTCAGAGATTAATTTTTGAAAGAGAAGTGTTCTGTCTATCTTATCAAACTAAATAACATGTGACCTGGACACAATGTGATTTTACAATGTCAGTGTGCTGGATAGGGCACTTATAAGGGTATAAATAACATGTGACCTTGAAACAATGTGATTGTACAATGTCAGTGTGCTGGATAGGGCACTTATAAGGGTATAAATAACATGTGACCTGGAAACAATGTGATTTTACAATGTCAGTGGGCTGGATAGGGCACTGATTTTGGTATAAATAACATGTGACCTGGAAACAGTGTGATTGTACAATGTCAGTGGGCTAGGTAACTAGACGGAGCACTAATTAGGGTATATATCACGCACAGTATTTTGACAAATTTCGACTACTAGTAATTGAGAAATACAGTTTTGCTATTACTCATATGAATCGTTTCAGTGAGACATAATGCGATTCTTATGAGTACCTACAATATAGATTTATAAAAGAAGAAATTTATAAGTAAGCGAAAAGAATAAACATCCTCCCTGCACCCCTGTATAAATCAAGTATAATACATGTACATATCGTGGGTTCAGTGCTTTACTATAGAAAGTGATTTATGTTTATGACGGACTTACTATAGTCTTGCACTAAGCCCTTGATATCCGAGGAGAGAAAAGCATGCACACGGACTGGAACTCAAACCTTGCGTTTTGATTTCTGGCAAAGGCTAAACTAACTAAGCTATCCAAGTCCCTGTATTTCTCCAAACCACTGGACTTCTACTCTTGTATATATACATCCCAAAACATACTCCTCCAAAAGAGTTAACTGAGAGACTACCTCTCATGAAACTTCTCATGAAAATCCAAATGTTGTCACCAAGATTTAAACCAATGGGGACATGTGATTTCTAGTTACCACTCTAACCACTTGGCCACAGAGGCCCCTTGTGAGGAGATTCATATTGATTACACCAGTAATGTAAATAAATTTTATGAACAAAATAAAACCCCCGTTAACAGAGCTAGGACTATATTTGCATGAATTATGTACCTAGATAAGCTTTAGTCAATCAAAAGTCTTTTTTTATTTATTTAGCTAATGAGATTCTTGCTCTCCATTACTGCATACTTCTCTGTCTTTAATTTGATTCAAGCAATCCTCGTCCTCCTCTTCAACACCACATTTCTTTTAATTCTCGATTTTTTGTCTTACCTGGTGAATCAAACTCCGGTATAACACGAATACCCCGTAGACGTGCGTATTCCACCAACTCCCTAAGATCGTTCAATGTGTATACTTTGGTAGGATGGTAAGCCCCCTGTTAAAATATTCAAGAAGTGAATGGGAAATTTAGCCTTTGAATGCTGGGTAATTTTCGAAAAGTAGATTCTTTGTCGTCTGCTTTTTAAAACCTTAAATTTCTGTTTAATTTAGTCGAGGAAAGATACTCAGAGTAACAAACAGGTTAGATCACAGGCCAGCCGCCAATTTAATTGGCGGTCGGCCTGGATCTAAGCTGTTGTATAAGCATGAAGTCAGTGTCAGCGCTATAAAGCTTAAAGGTTTCCACGGGGTATCTTAGCAATAGCTCACACTTTTTATAAAAATGAAAACTTGAATGTTTCATGAATTTATCATAATGATAGCGTGTAACATATTTATATGAAAATGCAAAGCTTTTTTTTCATAAAAGAGTTGAGAAGGTTAAAGTTTTCGTAAATTATAAGTTTCATAAGTTTATCGATTTATCGTAACCAATTCAATCAAACAGAGGGAAAAGAACTATCGTTATCCATATCAATTTTGTAGTAATTACTTCAATGCTTGTATTTCATTTCAAAACTGGTTGCGTTGCGCTGTTTTATCACTTATGAAATACCCAATTTTGAAATAAACAATCAGGAAGAACCCGATTAGAAATCAACTTGAACAGATTGACTCATACTACTTTTAGGTAATTATTAAATAATGCTAATGATGCTCAATGATTGTTGGATGATTGCTTGACACAAAATGCCTCATGCGCTTTTCATTGGATAAACGTGATGAGTTCAGATTGGGGGGTTTGGAAATCCATGTCTTAGTGACCTCAACAACTTCTTTGTATTTTAATAAAAAATAATAAAGTAAACACATTGTAATTTACCCGAATCAATCGCTCGCAAACATTACCACGTCGATACAAACAAAAATGATACAAAAAATAAAGAAAATCTATCGAGTCGAGAACAACAAAACACATCATCAATGACAGAAGTTGTAGTATTTCTGTATAATGACATATACAATAACATATCATGAGGACGAGTTGGGGTCACATGACTTCCATAGAAACTCACCATTTCACTTAGCTTCGGGTAGACCTCACTCTTGTACGGAAATGAGTTGTCGTCGACCATGTGCCAATGTAGAACGCTCATTTTATTGTATGACATGGCATCCTGAAGAGATACACGATAACATTTAATTAAAATCTATTCATTAAGGACCCGGGATCAACAGTTGTTAACCCTTTCCCAAACAACACATTTTCGACTGTCCCAAATTGAAAGAGTTTGCAGATGACATTTCAAAATGTGATGAAATTGGAAAATAATCTTCTGAAAGGGCGGAAAACAGTGTGGGTAAAGGAGAAATTGCTCGTTACGAGCAATTTCTCCCTTTCCCACAGTGTTTTCTAAAGTCGCCTGCAACAAAGTGGTCAAATGTCGTTATTGTTTGGGAAAGGGTTAAAAGATTCACAGCGGTGTAATGGTTATCATCGGGGACTTGGATCGAGCAACCCGGATGTCAGTCCCGAATATAATCAACTTTTTCACCATAGAGCCTTCTTTGGCAAGATACATGTCGTAGGCTAGTACTGGTAGGTTATCTAGGGAACATGTGATATAACGATCAAGAGGAAGCATTGTACTCGTAGAACAATGGAAGAGCAAAACAAAAAAATACTCATTGAAACCAGTTCTTAAAAGAGATCCAAGGTACGACTAAATGTATATATAGTTCGTTTAAATACTGAAGGAAAAAAGCCCTTCCACTAGTGCCATTAATTTGACTAGGAATTCAATGAAGAATAATGTGAGTTTATTCACATGGCAGCAACATCGTTTCGGTTACGTTGCGTTGCCCGACTCCCTATGATGGAGGAAGACCCCAAACGTAACTGCCCTTATGAGCTGGCCATGCCGGATAATACTGCTTGCTTCCGAGACGCTTCCAATGACGTGTCACATTGCAATATTGTACTTTCATTGAAGATACTATCCATGGGTATCAGTTATGACTTAAGTAAATACTTTCCGTAAGTTGTTTAGTAAAACGGGTTCAGGCCACAGAAAGTGGAAGTCAAATAATTCGTCTACAAGCTCCACGATGCACCAGAAAAAATAACGAAATAATAACGAGGTAAATAAGAGATAGTTGGTTTTATAAACACAGTACTTACAAGAACATTCTTGATGACAAATTTCTCCATAAAATGTCTTGATGTGTCGATCATGATACCTCTGTGTGTAAACCGAGGCTGGTCAGTAATTTCTGTTTCCTTGGCATAAATCTGTAATGCATGATATAAAAAAAATGCTAAATTAATATAGGACCAGTTAATCTAAATAAAGCATTTTAAAAATTGTTTTTTAACAATCTGTTACATTGTTGTATGGTGTTTAACGCCGTATCAACGGCTTTCCTGAATCTACCAGTACTAGGCCAGGCCTCTGAGGTTACTTGCCTTCGGTCACTCCCACGGTACCAGCGATGTCGGACGGGCTCGAACCCGAGAACCCTGGGTTCCTCGTCCACCACCTTAACTACTGGGCTACCCAGGAACCCACACTCTGTTACAAATATGTTGAAATACGTATACATGTATATGTAGAAAACGAGAAAAACTTTATGCAATATCTCTATACAGCTCATGCATCTGAGAAACCGTGTCCTGAAAAGGGCTATCTCACAGATTGGAATTTTAATTTTTTCAAATAGATTGTTTTCAACCACTAAAATGAAAACATTAGATTTGCAAAAGTGTGAATTTTCAACCCATTCCATACAGTAGTTTTTTAAATACAAACTTGCATGTAAAAAGTTAACCTAGATTTTCAAAGACCAAAAGGGGGCATAATTTGCTTAAATGACACTATTCAGACACATTTAAAGTATCAACCAATTCGATACAGTAGTTAATGAGAAACAAACTTGAATGTAAAAACTTAACCAATGTGTGACGCCGACAGCGACGCCGAAGCCCGAGTAGTATAGCTCTCCTTATTCTTCGAATAGTCGAGCTAAAATGGTGTTTGTCAGGATAACTCCAGTGCAAAAAAAATTTGAAGTCAGCCTTAAACAGGCATACTTACATCGTTGGTTCCTCGTCTACGGAAAAGAAGCTGGCTAAATGTTTCAAGTCCCCGAAGAGCACCCCAGACTTTGTTCGCTACCAGCTTCACCATGTCCGGTTTTACTGTTAAGGTATCTGGAAACAACAACAGCATTGACAACCGATGAGATGCTTACTTTTGAAAATGTCTAGAGTCCTTCACATGCATTGGGTTAACCCATTACCAAACAATAACGACATTTGACCAGTTTGTTGCAGACGACTCTGGAAAACATGGTGGGAAAAGGAGAAATTGCTCTTATCGAGCCATTTCTCCTTTTCCCACAATGTTTTCCCGCCCTATCAGAAGATTGTTTTTCAATTACATCCCATTTTGAAATGTTGTCTGCAAACTCTTTCAAATTGGGACAGTCGAAAATTTGGCGTTTTAGAAAGGGTTAAAGCTTGATATATTTTTATTGTGAATTAGCATCAAGGTGGTTCTAATGAAAACTAACAACACATGATTTCGAAGGCGCCTGAAAGTGTAACGCTCTGAGCAAATTGAACCCAAAGACAAGACACAAACACATCCGATCAATGAAAAACACTATCGTCCACTGATCAGTTGCGTGGTTAAAATATAAGCCTACATATTTTCTATAACGATGCGTTAGGTTCTCTTATTTGCATAAACGTTCCATGACCGTGACAAAACTCCCACCCCCCGAGAAGACTCATCTCGAGTCTTGGTCCTTGGGAGATACGTGGGAAAGACACCTCCGATATAAAAGGTCTTCAACCCACGAATGCCAACACTATGACGGACCGAACACTTTAATCTATCAAAGATACAACCACATCCGATTAGTGAAAAAACACTGTCGTCCACTAATCAGTTGCGCTGTTCATTTATATACAGGCACGTTTTCTATAACAATGAGTTCTGTAATTTACATTAACTTTCCACGGACGTTACTTAATAATCATTTTCATTCATTAATATAGGTTTAACATTGCACAACATTATTTCAGTTATGTTGCCACACCGGACTCTTAATGATTGAGAAAAAACCCGTACCCAACTGGTCATATGGGTTGGTCATGCTGGGTAGAAACATCTACATTCTTTAACCCATTTGTAAACAATAACGACATTTGACTAGTTGATTGCAGACGACTATGGAAAAGAATGTGGGAATATTGTGTCTGTCTAACAGACTGGGCGGTTGACACAGTAAATCTTAATGACTTCAAAGCTTAGTTGGCATCATAGACTCTATATGACCCACACATGCAGCAGTATGTCCATTACAAGGACTTGAGCGGGAGTTACTTCTTTCTTCCTGCAAAGCGGCACCAAGGTATCAAGTATTGACGTCATTATGAGGGTTCGGTGCAGGACTATAGTAAGTGCTTCATGGACTAAAGTATATACACTGAACCCACGATCGCACCCAATCCAAACTCGAGCTACTTACACGACTCGTCCATATCGACGTGCGGGTACTTCTGATGGTCCCCGAGCACGGATATCTCAAGGTCACCCATCGCCGACGTCTGCTTGTATTTCTCCTCCTCCTGTCGCTTCCGGTCGTTCTTCGTCTTCTCGTTGTAGTTGAACGCGAAGTGGTACGGCTCCGGTAGGGTGCGCTTCAGTATGATCTCCGTGTAGCGTTTGATGGCTTCCTCCAGAATATCGTTCGACTTGTTCAGCAGTTTGATCTTGAAGTACGCCGCGTTCATTTTCAGGACGCGATCGTGGGCGGCTGAGTATTTCCGCGGCATGGGCCAGGGCTCCCCAGCAGACGGCATTGGAGCCATGCGGATTGGCGGGACGAAGGGACTGCGCGCGTCGACGTTTAGGTTGAAATCTTTGCCGTCCCATTGTATCTTGGGCTGCGAATGTTTGTCGAGGAATTCGTCGAGGTAGGGGTTCTTCTGGCCTGCTTTGCCGAGTTGCTTTAATGAATCTGAAACGACACAAATCCGTTTAATCCGTTTAATCCATTCTTTCATTTGCAATTCTGCGAATTGTCCCTACATCTATAGACGTCAATCATATCGATGATTAAATACTGCATTTTCTAGATTTGAGTCCAGAAGAAATTCCGTATATCAAGAAATTCCCTGGGGGAAAAAACTGGGGGGAAATTTCTCATGTACTTTAGGTTTGTCCTCTTTCTTTGACATAAGATGCGTTGTACTTGGATGTTTGAATTATGTCACTTTTTCAATTTAAGGTAGAAAACCCATAATCCACCATTTTGAATTTCTTTCCTTCGTTGGATTACTTCGGTCGTTCTCGGTATACATCGCTATGGGCCGGAATTAATTGCTTTACACCGAATAGTTTCGGTCTCGTCCGATGTATACCGAGAATGACCGACGAAGGAAAGAAATTCAAAATGACGGTTTATGGGTATTCTACCTTAATGTCACCGAAGACGAAATTGCAGAATGCCATGTATCATTGGGAGTGATAAACACTCATGACACAGGATGAAAAACTTTCGTGAGAAATTTCTGACTGTGTCTTGGAATCTCTGTTATAATGGTTGCTTTTATCCCGCACTAGGCGGGTATAAGCACCGATCGGACCTCAAGGCTGAAAAGGGATGTTCCGAGGTAGAAAGAGCTATCGGTACTCTGTTAACCAGTTACCAAACGATAACGACATCTAACCAATTTGTTGCAGACGGCTCTGCAAAACATTGTGGGAAAAGGATCGTGACGAGCAATTTCTCCTTTTCCCACAAGGTTTTCTGACCTATCAGAAGATTATTTCCCAATTTCATTAGATTTTGAAATGTCGTCTGCAATCTCTTTCAATTTGGGACAGTCAAAGATTAAGCGTTTGGAAAGGGTTAAGTCAGCCGCGAAAACTGTATTTCATGAATCTACTGATATGTATGTAATGTGTGGACGATCAAGTCCTGGTAATTAATCCATTTGTTAGATGCAAATCATCCAGCTGTTGCTACTGTGTTGTTTTTTGTTATACATGAATAATTCATAACATTTATTAGATTAACGTTTGACGAATCAGGAAACACAAATTACATACGGTTGCATCGTTGTGATGTTTCAATCGAGAGCATTAACAATTCGTTAACAATACCTTAAGAGAAAAATAGAAATTACAGACACTCCAATAATACAACATGTAAATGGTAAAAGAATGCAGATAAGACCATATAGTAACTTTCATGACATTTCTATTGTATTGAAAGTATCCCTTCCTTAAAGGAATGGTACTTTAGTATAACATTTGGGTTATGTTAATTTTTTGTGGACAATTATCAATCAATGGTAGTTGTATCAGAAGACTTCATTGTTTATCAGGCTTCATGCAAGAGTGAACGCATGCTTATACTTGTAAAGAATACACAGTCCGAGGTATAACAATCGTACCTGTTGCAAGTGATAGAAAATCGTCTGAGAAGTTTTATTATAGAGTATGAAAACTTACCAAGAACATTTTGTGACAGTGTCCAATCCAGAAATAACGTAAGCAATACAACATATCGAACGCTGGACTTCATTGTTCCTGAAAATATCAGATAGAGATTGTTAGTAACCTGGTCTTTGTTGCGTTACTTATGTTAGTAAAGCCTTTCTAGTACGCACACTGTTACTGCCAGATATCGAAACGAACTACTGTAGATTGTAACGTATCTACCAGGACCTTAAAATGAGTTAATAAAGTATGCAACGTATCTACCATCATCTTAAAATGAGTTAATACAGTCTGTAATGCATGTACCAGAATCTTAAAAAGAGTAAATACAAAATGTAACGAATCTACCAGGATCTTAAAAAGAGTTAATACAGTCTGTGTCGTATCTTCCAGGATATTAAAATAAACCCACACAGTATATAACGTATCTACCAGGATCTTAAAATGAGTTAATGCAGTCTGTAACGTAACTACCAGGATCTTAAAATGGGTAAATACAAAATGTAACGTATCTACCAGGATCTTAAAATGAGTTAATACAGTCTGTGTCGTATCTTCCAGGATATTAAAATAAACCCACACAGTCTGTAACGCATGTACCAGGATCTTAAAAAGAGTTAATACAGTCTGTGTCGTATCTTCCAGGATATTAAAATAAACCCACACAGTATATAACGTATCTACCAGGATCTTAAAATGAGTTAATGCAGTCTGTAACGTAACTACCAGGATCTTAAAATGGGTAAATACAAAATGTAACGTATCTACCAGGATCTTAAAATGAGTTAATACAGTCTGTGTCGTATCTTCCAGGATATTAAAATAAACCCACACAGTATATAACGTATCTACCAGGATCTTAAAATGAGTTAATGCAGTCTGTAACGTAACTACCAGGGTCTTAAAATGGGTAAATACAAAATGTAACGTATCTACCACGATCTTAAAATGAGTTAATACAGTCTGTGTCGTATCTTCCAGGATATTAAAATAAACCCACACAGTATATAACGTATCTACCAGGATCTTAAAATGAGTTAATGCAGTCTGTAACGTAACTACCAGGATCTTAAAATGGGTAAATACAAAATGTAACGTATCTACCAGGATCTTAAAATGAGTTAATACAGTCTGTGTCGTATCTTCCAGGATATTAAAATAAACCCACACAGCATATAACGTATCTACCAGGATCTTAAAATGAGTTAATGCAGTCTGTAACGTAACTACCAGGATCTTAAAATGGGTAAATACAAAATGTAACGTATCTACCAGGATCTTAAAATGAGTTAATACAATCTGTGTCGTATCTTCCAGGATATTAAAATAAACCCATACAGTATATAACGTATCTACCAGGATCTTAAAATGAGTTAATGCAGTCTGTAACGTATCTACCAGGATCTTAAAATGAGTAAATACGGTCTGTAACGTATCTACCAGGATCTTAAAATGAGTTAATACAGTCTGTAACGTATCTACCAGGATCTTAAAATGAGTTAATACAGTCTGTAACGTATCTACCAGGATCTTAAACTAAACCTATACAGTATGTAGCGTATGTACCAGGATCTTAAAATGAGTTTATACAGTCTGTTCCGTATCTTTTTTTTTCTTTTTTTATGGGTTTTACATCACATCAACATTATTTCAGTTATGAAGCGATGCCCGACTATTAATGATGGAGGAAGACCCAATACTCAACTGCCCATAAAGGCTGGTCAAGGCGGGTAGAACCATCGGCATTCCCTGAAACGTATCTACCAGGATCTTAAAATAAACCCGTACAATTTGTGACGTATCTACCAGGATCTTAAAATGAGTAAGTACAGTCTGTGACGTATCTACCAGGATCTTAAGATGAGTTAATACATTATGTTACGTATCTACCAGGATCTTAAAATGAGTAAGTACAGTCTGTGACGTATCTACCAGGATCTTAAGATGAGTTAATACATTATGTTACGTATCTACCAGGATCTTAAAATGAGTAAGTACAGTCTGTTACGTATCTACCAGGATCTTAAAATGAGTTATTACAGTCTGTAACGTATGTACCAGGATCTTAAAATGAGTTAATACAGTCTCTAACGTATCTACCAGGATCTTAAAATGAGTTAATACAGTCTGTTACGTAGTTACAAGGATCTTAAAATGAGTTAATACAGTCTTCAACGTATGTACCAGGATCTTAAAATGAGTTAATACAGTCTTTAACGTATCTACCAGGATTTTAAAATGAGTTGATACAGTCTGTTACGTAGTTACAAGGATCTTAAAATGAGTTAATACAGTCTTCAACGTATGTACCAGGATCTTAAAATGAGTTAATACAGTCTTCAACGTATCTACGAGGATCTTAAAATGAGTTAATGCAGTTTGTAACGTATCTACCAGGATCTTAAGATGAGTTTATACATTCTGAAACGTATCTACCAGGATCTTAAAATGAGTAAATACCGTCTGTAACGTATCTAGCAGGATCTTAAAATGAGTGAGTACAGTCTGTAACGTATCTAGCAGGATCTTAAAATGAGTAAAAACAGTCTGTAACTTATCTACCAGGATCTTAAAATGAGTAAGTACAGTCTGTAAAGTAGTTACAAGGATCTTAAAATGAGTTAATACAGTCTGTAACGTATCTACCAGGATCTTAAAATGAGTTAATACAGACTGTAACGTATCTACCAGGATCTTAAAATGAGCTAATACAGTCTGTAACGTAGTTACAAGGATCTTTAAATAAACCCATACAGTATGTAATGTACAGACGACTCGTAGTTCTAAGCGTTACAGACTGTATTACCTTATGTAAAGGTTCCAGTCCAGGTAACCTCGATTGATGATGTGTCGCATACATTTTATATATAGGTTTTACATCACATCAACATTGTTTCAGTTATGTAGCGATGCCCGACTCTTAATGATGAAGGAAGACCCCATAGTTAACTGCCCATAAGTGCTGGTCAGTCGGGAGAATGCCTCTCATGAAAATCCATATCCTTCTCAGGATTTGAACTCACGCGGAGAGGGGCCATGTGATTTCAAGTACTGTACTTTAACGGAGGCCCCGTCGCCTACATACAAATAGAAAATAAATTGGAAACCACCAATACATCATTCCGCCGAATACCCAAGGCTTATCAAAATATAAATCTTAGAATTAAATCATCACATTAACTTCCATGGAAAGATTCGTTATAACGATTCCAAGGAGTAATAACAATTTGGGACTGAAGAAATACCGTGTGTTCGTCATGCACCAATAAACACTAACACTCTAGTACCTTAATGATACCATCCTTATCTGAAGTTGAAAAGCATCAATGTTTCCAAGTTGTACGTATATTCCAATAATTTCTCTATATATCAATGCCTCATATTCAAGGTCTCCGCTAAGCACCAATACAAACGAACTGCCTTCACACACTTAGTACACCGTGCCTAGTCCAGCACGTGAGATACATACATGGCGACAACGTGTTGTGTAGGTATATATGTTACAGGGAAACTGTGAAATCAGGGATTTCGTGAAATCCCTGAAAATTTCAGCTATTTCATGAAATCCTTGAATATTGAGAGGTCACTGACGACCATTTGATTAGATTCAGGGAAGTAGCGAAATATAATGATACTATAAAAGTTTTATAGATAACTGTTCATTTTGACTTCAACTTAAAACAGTAGATTATCTTGAAAATATGAGTTTATTAAAATAAAAATTATTGAAAACAATAATTTGAGATTTGTAAAAAGTGAAGTAAAGGATTTAAGTTTTATTTCTTACAGAAGAAACAGGAAAATGCAGCTTAAGGGATTTTATTTTCATTTGTTTTTACACCTCTCTTTGAATTTTCTCTTTCCAACTATAAACATTACAAGTTTGAAATAATTGATTGATTGATAATTGATAATGTTTAAGGTCCCTCCAGGCGTATTCTGCCCCCAGACAAGCTCGTTGCAGGTCTATTATGTTGTGGACCGTAAATGAAATTAAAAAAAAAATGAAATTTGATAGTATTCAACCAATTTATGGTATCCTTTACGTTATTAATTTGTTTTCACACTTAAGAATATCCTAAATTGCATTAAGACATGTATAAGTACAAGTTGTTCACACGTTGATCATCATGGCTTTTGATGTAGATACTTAATAAGATTATTTGACAAGTTTTATTTTATACATAAATGAAATCCTGAACATTATCCATTCAAACTCTTATCATTAATTTATAAATATTATATGTCGATGACTTGTGGCAAAACTATTATAAGTCCTTCACTTAGGAAGGACTTACAATAGTTTTGAACCAAGCCCTCGATTTAACTTATTACAATAATTATTTAGTTTACCTTATATGAAATTATTGGTGTAATATATAAGCAACTTAACGTGGTTTATTCATTGATAATCCTCTCCTCCTATTTCGTGTCTTTACAGCAGCAGACAGTAAATAATAACTTTGCTATCTAAAAGTGTAAGTATCCATACTGTCTGGGAGATATAAATGAAGTGAAAACTCGCCAACTGGCCTCTGGATGCACACAATTTCAATTTGCAACAAGCTGTGGCTGTGGGTATCTAGAATCTGGGAGACATACAGGTGATTACATAAGTATATGGTTTTTAACTTACATATTACTCTCCGATTTTTCGATCATTACCTCACCAATACTTCTCTGAAAACGATTAGAAATTGTGAATTGTACATACGTCTTCACACATGCTTTATAAATATATTTTGTAAGCTATAAACATGTATTTTTATGTTTAATGCTGAATAAAATTATGTTATGTTATGTTATGTTATGTTATAAGCAGTGACACTTACCTGTCAAGTTATCCCCAGGTGTGTTAATTCAGGCTTGCAGGTGTCATAGATAGTTAATACATTGAAGGGGTAGATGGGGAGTGTATTGTGTTTTCACACTGCGTTTTCCTATCCTAGCTTAGCAGCTCCTTTTGTTTTGAAATCATTAGCTTATTGTTCTTTGAATAGGCAAGATGTTACCGTCAACCATAGAGAGTCAGTTAATGGCTTAGTTGATTGAGAAATACAACAAAACTCCAAAGTATCTTATCCCTAAAAACAAGTATAATCGAAAATTTTAATCATTAGTTCAGCGTAAAATGTTTGTCAATAGCATAAGTTTTCATTAGCACTTACAATCTTTTTGCATTGACCTGACTAAAGGTTTAGTGGAAATCAAATGCAAAAGCCTTTATATTTTATTCAGCATTTACAATTGTTTTGCACTGAACAAGTATGTGCGTTAAAATGTAAATCGTTAGTTCAGCGTTTAATGTTTGTCAATAGCCTAAGTTATCTTTAGCACTTACAATCTTATTGCATTGACCCGACAAATGTTAAGAGAAAATCACATCTAAGGGCCTGTGCGTTTCATAAGCCACTTACACTGGTTTTGCAGCGAACGCGTTTTATTAAAATACAAAATATTTCTTTCAGCATACAATTAGTTTTAATTCAAATCATTTTTGTACTTCACATTTCTATAAAGAGTACAATTAGTATTCTTTTAATTCCTATTTGCACTGATCATGTTTTATAAGCAAACTTTGTATAACTTAATTTATCTTTGTATTGAATAACTTTGATTTATAAAGCCACTGATAATAGTCATTTGTTTTGTGAAAAAAATGTCTAAAAATATTAAAATGTTTATATTTACTTAGTGTTACTCTTATCTTTAATTCCATTAGCAATTTCTTCAAAAGCAAAATAGTTTGAAACAAAAAAAGTAAGAAATTAGTTTAAAATTATTTTCAGGGATTTCGTGAAATCCCTGACGACTTTTTCCAGGGATTTCGTGAAATCCCTGATATTTTTAGGGATTTCACGAAATCCCTAAGTGAATGAGGGATTTCATGAAATCCCTGAAATTTTCAGGGATTTCACGAAATCCCTGATTTCACAGTTTCCCTGTAACATATGTACTTCACGTGAAACTATTTCTTTATCGGTCTACTCGGTCTACTCCGTAACAGAAGCATTTATAAAAAGTTTTCGAAAGATAGAGACATTGTTCAAAGTTGAATTTATAGATATAAAATATGAGAAACAAAGTTTCATTAGGAAGAGGTGGTAGGAATCTTAATGACAAAAGGAGAAAGTACCCAGCAGGGTTGGCGAAATCTGAGTTCCCTTTACATGTCCTTAAATGTTAAATCTTTTTCTGAACTTGTCCGTAAAATGGCTAGATCTTGAATTTCAGTAAAAGTCCACTTGCCCGTTTAGGCTTTTAGACAAGCTGGACAATTCGGACAATTGATTTTGCCACCCCACGGACCCATAATCCGTCTTCTGTTTTCGTCAGTACATGTATATTAGCCTGTTCGACCCATTCCGTCAAATGGGAATTGTGACGGATCCAAATTGAAGAGAACAGCAGACGACACAAGTAGCAAGTTTAAATACTTTTACGATATTGTATACTTTTTGTTTGTTTATTCATCATCATGTTTTGATAAAACGATTAACTCTTGCTCTTTATTGTGATTTTAAAAGTCGCCCGCATCGAGTAGACTTTGTAAACTATGATTTTATTAAGGAGATATGGAATAATGGTCGACCTGCATGGTGTAGCTAGGCACTGGATTTCATTGTTTGGATTATATTATATCGGAGTTTAATATCCAAGCATTTCTTATCTGCATACACACAGTATCCCCGATAATGGCTGATTTCTCACTTTAACCATTAACTATTAACCATTTACCAAACGCCAATTTGACTGTCCCAAATTGAAAGAGTTTGCAAACATTTCAGAATTTGATGAAATTGGAAAATAATCTTCTGATAGGATAGAAATATAATTGCTTGTTAAGAGCAATTTCTCCTTTTCCGACAATGTTTTCCAGAGTCGTCTACGACAAACTGGTCAAATGTTGTTATTGTTTGGTAATGGGTTAAGCAATAACAAAAACGTACATGACTTTCCAATCAATATTTGAAAAGAGAGTTAGGAGTGGGAAGAGCAATCGATGCAGACAAATTTGCATAAACTTCGGTCTGTAAAACCGTACTGTCCGTCTTTTTTTTTCGAGCGCCCAATTGTAAACATTGCGTGAGTAGTTATCTAGACCGATGCTATCCTTATGCAGATAGATAGATGTTTTATTTCTATTTCGTAACTTATACATACACATACAATTGTTATATATTGATACACCACATGAAACATTGATACATCATATCCTAATACAGGACGTAAGTACTAGAAGTTCAGAAACCTGGACCTTTCTGGATGCCTGGCGACTGTATTAAACCGTTAGCTATCTTAACCAATTACCGAACAATTAAGACATTTGACCATTTTGTTGCAGCAGACGACTCTGGAAAGCATTGTGGGAAAAGGAGAAATTGCTCTTAAGAGCAATTTCTCCTTTTTCAACAATGTTTTCTGCCCTATCAGAATAAAATGTTTCAATTTCATCACATTTTGAAATGTTGTTTGCAAACTCTTTCAATTTTGGGACAGTCAAAAATTTGGCATTTGGTAAAGGATTAAACATCACGATTATCTTGCCCTTTATTATGCTTAATAAATACAATATATACTGTACTTTTGTTCGATGCAAGACATCGTTTGAAACTGATTTTGAAGACAACAGCTTAGATTGTTGGAATAATCGGATTTAGGTTCTCAGATTGTAAAAACATTGAGCCAGTTTGGATCAATAATCATTTTGATGCATCTACAAGCTTCTCGAGTGAATATATTTCCAAACTTCTATTGTTGTTCTAATAGTTCTGAGATATTTGCGCGATCATTACTACTCAGGTATTTCCGTGAGAAATACACTTCCTGTGAATGTCGTAAAATTCGGGTATACCGCGTATTTGGTGAGTGGTCAAACAACATTAAAAGCAAACACATGACCTTGCACCAATACCAAATAGTCCAGATAAAATCGATATGGCTTTCCATTTTTTAATGAAGATCCATCTATTCATTTTACGCATACGCTTCAAACGGCTCGTGTTACAATCAATTTTCAGGGGCCTCCGTGGCCGAGTGAGTTTGAAATTACATTGATCCTCTCCGCGTGTAAAATTCCACGACGGTATTTGGATTTTCATGAGAGGTAGTCCCCCGACTGATTTATGGAACTACCCGGTTTGATCAGCCTATATGGTTGGTTAAGTATTGGGGTAACACATTTTTCGTAAAGGGTGTACCAACTGGTCTAAAGACATACCATCGTAATAAAAACCCTCAGTGCTAATTACAGATATCTATCTCAACATAATTATGATGACTAACCTGAGGTAATTATATCTTATCCTTTATCTTAAAAATTCCATCTGCAAAAGACGACCTAGAAACAAGAGTGGCTAGAGGAGAATTTGCTCGTCACAGTTTCCTTTCTATCTCATTCGCATAATGAAGACATCATATATATACATACTCTAACGTTGAAGTCACACTCTGATATCGTAAGATAGTACCCCTTTTATGATTCTGCAACATTGTAGACGAATAAACGCTTGAGAATTTTGAAGAAGTCCGAAGATAATTCGGACACGTTTTAAGACTTCGTTTGCGATCGTACTACCAAATGCTGTCGAGCGATCGAATAAATACCACCTAAATAATTGTCTAGTCAAATAATGCAAATTGATTCGGAGTTTACACCATTTTCAACGATAGGTCACTCATTGCATGTCAAACGATCATTATTGTCTTATTCAAAGAAAACTTGGTTATCATCAAAATAGTATAAGACATTGATAGGGGCATTTTGTTTTATTCCTCCGTATTGTTACCTACTAAAAACTCGATGTTCATAACTCTACAAATACCGTTTTATGATGCTTCCAAGTTTCGCTCCTATCAACAGATTCAAGATTAGTTTGGTCATAGGTCGAGTCAACTCGTGTCCTTATTTGAAATGGTAAGTAGGATAAAAATTGAACGTGTATTAACCCTTTCCCAAACAACAAATTTTCGACTGTCCCAAATTGAAAGAGTTTGCAGACGACATTTCAAAATGTGATAAAATTGGAAAACAACCTTCTGATAAGGTAGAAAACATTGTGGGAAAAGGAAAAATTGCTCGTCACGAGCAATTTCTTCTTTTCCCTCAATGTTTTCTAAAGTCGTCTGCAACAAAGTGATTAAATTACGTTATTGTTTGGGAAAGGTTTAAGCAATATGAAATCTTCATTTCGTGAACATTATCTTTTGGGAAATGAAAATGGTTTTACCGTGTCCGTTTTCATTGTACCCTTTGGCGAAAGCACTTCATCATGTCAATTGATATTTTGAATTATATTCAATAAGAAAGTATCCTGACAGAAAATGAGTCGATCGTCCCGGCGGGGCAACATAACATCGGCTGTAGTTTCCTTTATCCATTCCCGCATGTTGAAATTACCCTAATTATGGCTTAAAAACGCGACAGAGAACCCTATTGTTTCAGTGATATAGAGTAGAAAACATTGAGAGGAAAAAACAGTTAATTGTTTATTAACCCTACGAATGCTGCGTATTTTTCTAAATATAGATTTTTCTGTCGTCTGCTTTCTAAATCATTGAAAACCTGCTTAATTTTGATGAGAAAAGTTACCCAGTTTAGCAAACAGGTTAGATCACAGTCCAACAGCCAATTTACTTGGTGGCTGGCCTGGATCCAACCTTTTTTGCATAAGCATCAAGCCGGTTCCAGCACTATAAGGGTTAAGAGCAACTTAGCAATAAAGCTAAAAAAGGACACGTCGAAGTGAAGAGGTACATGTATGAAGTATAGGGTTGAAATTATCTGTTGTGAGGTAATACCACTATGTACTTGCCTAGAGACATACGCATCTAAAACAAACATTTTGGATGCCTTGCTTTGTGTTTTGTGGTTTTCCATATTATCGGTCAACTTTTACTTTTCTATGACTTTATAATGTACAACTGAAACGGCAATATGTATATATGAAAAAAAAACGTTTCCTATGTTGATTTGAAACTGTTACAACAAAGGAGGAAGATGAACATAGTTAGCCGAGGTCTGGACGTAAAACTGTGGTAACTCAATGTGTTTAAATGATGAATTCCTACAATCCTTTAGTAAATCTTCTAGTGTCGGGACTTTAACCCTTACAGTGTGATAACCGACTTCATGCTTATGCAAATAGGTTAGATCCAGGCCAGCCGCCAAGTTAATTGGCGACTGGTCTGTGATCTAACCTGCTTGCTACTCTGACTATTTCTCCTCAACAAAATAAAGCAGAAATTTAAGGTTTTGGAAAGCAGACGGCACAAACATTCATTTTTAGAGAATTACCCAGAATTCCAATCCAAGGTTGATACAAGTACCTTATAAAGCGTGGGATATAAACGTTTATTACCCAGCGCTAAGAGATCTCAATATGAACACATACAGCCTGTCAAACTCCGCGCAGGAATACTTCCATTTGTTACACTACAGTACAGTACCACTGCCTCCATAGAAATCACGTGACGACAGATACAGCCATGTGACCCAAACAATATAGCGCAGACGCTAAAGAAATGGGTTCTTTATGATTGATTTCAACATGCCATGCATTGAAAACGAATGATGAATCAAATGCATGCATTACATTGACAATTTCGTCAGCATTGTCAGTCATGACAACGTAATTTGTTTTCAAAATGTGTTTTATAGAATCTACCTCGAGACGATGATTTTATAACGAAAATATACTGTTGATGTCCGTTACTTTGAGAGCATGACCCTATGTACTTTGTTGCTTCATTGTATCGAATAAATCCTTCCTGGGTTGGCTGTTACGGCACCTTTTTCGCGAACCAACAGGAAATAAAAATAAGGTTACGAACTGAGTCCTAGTTGTGAAATCTTTAATATACTCTTAAACGCACGGGGTTTCTTTTCATTCACAAAAAAGAACTTTTAGATTCAAGTATTACCAAAATTTCGTAACATAGACATGAAGTTTCGTATCTTTTTTAGACAGGCCTCTCGTCCTGAGCTAATCTCTACCCGAGTAAAATGGTTCCAGCTATGCTCCCACATAGCTGTGAGGTACGAACGATAACTCTGCATATGTTACTGATCTTAGGCAAGCGGTGTAACCAAGCGCCTCGTTTAAGATGTGAGAAACTCGCAGGCGCTCGCTAGCTGGTCCCACCTAGTTGACAGTCTCGTTATAGTGTTAGCGAGAGTACTAGGATACCAGCTTGTACGTGGTGAACGAACGACTACAACATGGTTTTGAAGAGAACAAACTGAATAATAAATATCTCATGATGGTATTATATGCCGGACGCATAGCTAGTTGTCAACCAAATGATCAATAATCGATAAATCGATGGGGAAGTCGATCACCTCCTTTGGTCGATGGAAATAACTGACGTGTCAAACTATAAGCTTATAAGCTTTATTAAGCAAATGAGTTGATTATCCAAACTAAAGGTGACTTCAAGGTGCTTGAAGGCGACCTTTGGTGCAATCTACACATCGACGGTAGTTTGCATTAAGGTAGGTCACCCATACTCCGCCATGTTGAAATATATTCTTTCGTCGGATTACTTCGGTCGTTCTCCGTATACATCGGTTTCAGACGGAACTAATCGTATCAATCCGTATAGTTCCGGCACCGACCGGTGTATCCCGAGAACAATCGAAGGAATGCGACGAAAGAAAATGTTTCAAAATGGCACATTATAGATATTCTACCTTAATCAAAGGGTGTGTGTGTTTTAAACCTTATTCTCGTGTTGTGTAGTGTTCGATGCAATCGGACAATGTGGTACGAATACCATGTCTAAGTATCAGTGCAGTTTTTGTCTCTTTTTTAGCAAATGATATGCATTTGTAAGTCACAATTGATGCCAATATTAGGAAATGATGGACTCATTGTGACAGATCGTTTTCTTTAACCCCTATAGTGCTAGAACCGACTTCATGCTTATGCAAACAGGTACGATCTAGGCCAGTAAATTGGCGGCTGGCCTGTGATCTAACCTATTTGCTACCCTGAAAATCTTTCCTCAACATAAAGAAGCAAATATTTAGGGTTTTGGAAAGCAGACGACACAAAAATTTATTTTTAGAAAATTACCCAGCATTCCAATGGTTAAATGGCATAGTCCGAATCGAGTGAGGGAGTCGGAGATTGAAGCATGGCCTTACCTCCTTTCTCAACGAAAGAAACTTGATCGCCCGAAAATAAAAGAATGCGAGGATTAATGATTTCGCAAAGTGTAATTGTATCCATCCGCCTGTGGGAACTCCTGCAGGGCTTTTGTAAGGCGTTTGTTCATTCAAGTGAAGGAGAAACTTTAGTATTGTACTGGGCCCTAGATATGTGTTGTTAACCCTTTACCAAACGCCAAATGTTTGACTGTCCCAAGAAAGAGTTCGCAGACGACATATCAAAATGTGTTGAAATTGGATAATAATCTTCTGATAGGGCAGAAAACATTGTGGGAAAGGGAGGGATTGCTCATAACGAGCAATTTCTCCTTTTCCCACAATGTTTTCCAGGTTCATATGCACCAAAGTGGTAAAACGTCGTAATTGTTTGTTAACGGGTTAATATAGGCGTGTTATACTATAATAACTCGGATGATCCAAGCTGTAACTGTGTAGAATAAAATATCTACGTCTGGATCATTCGGACTAGGTATAACACCAGTTTCCGTGAACCTGCACCCAGGTAACGACATATCCGGTGATTGGCCGAATGCACGTAGGGATTGATTCACGACAGGTCTGTATCGGCTCTATGAATTAATCAGTGAAATCAACAAGTGCTTTGACAGTCTTCGTGGTATATGATATCCTGACATGGTCGCAACAGGCGAATATTAAGAATAAATGGCCGCGATCTATTCGGTTTTCGCTTCCATTGTTTCTGTTTAATAGTGCACGATTGAATATGTGATTTAGAAATATACTCACTGATATGTTTGCATCTTTGACAATGAAATGGCTGCATTATAGAAATTGTTAAAAATCTTTTTACTAAAGATATTTTTTTTTAAATAAAGTATATTCTATAGCGTTAAATTTTGTCGTCAATATTAGAGAAACGCAAACCATTTCTGTCATACGCATAACCCAAGCACAGCAGATGATTTACAAAACCACCGAGATATAGGGAGAACATATTCGTAACATGCATTTCTAATAACAACAAAGAAATGATCAATGCAGTGATGACTTCGCTGAACCCTCGATATATATATATACCAAAGGGAACGTTGTTTTTCATAATAATGGTATGTTAGTTCATTTATACAATTCAGTCATGTAACAAACGACCATGTTAGGATGTAAAAAACTTGAGATGGTATATGATGTTTATTGGAACTGGTTAAACCCACAAGAGATCGGTCAACCCGGGCTCGATTCACGATTGTGGCCAGCTATTTCACTGTAGAGTGTCCTGTGTCCTTTGGCAAGACACAATTCTAAAATAAGCAAGGGATGGTAGGTTTTCCAGCACGGAAGATAGTCTATAACGCTCAAGAGTGAGCCATGTGCATTTCTGGAAAAGCAATCAAAACAAACAAACAAAACAAAACGAAAACAACACAAAAGTCACCGACTATGTACGATTACTTAGTCCCCCCTTTATGATCAAATGCGGTGAGCTGTAACCAAAAAGTATTAACATTTCAATACACGTATAAAATATTCAAAAGATATTGTCATTTGTTTGTCGTTCAAATACTCTTGCCAGATTTGCCTGAAGTAGTTCCCGTTTATACGAATACACTGAAAATATTTGATTTTGTTAGAGCTTTATATCGTATTCTATGGCATTTTATATCGTATTCTATGGTATTTTATATCGTATTCTATGGCATTTTATATCGTATTCTATGGTATTTTATATCGTATTCTATGGTATTTTAGTAAAAAAACGTCATTCATGGCCACCCTTCCCAATACTTAACAATGCAAGCATGTCATCCTATTTGTCCACTTATGATTTTTAAGTGATAAACTCTCGATGTTGCCTCGAGAGTTTACCATACTCAAACGTAGAAGTATAACATGGTCGTTCAAGAAGATACCGGCTATTAATAGGCCACCACTCATTAACATATTCCACACTTATAAGAAAGTTTGTGACTGGTCGAATATCGCGAAGAAACCGTTGTGACTAAAGGAGAAATTGCTTGCCACAAGCAATTTCTCTTTTAGTCACAGTGGTTTCTATTGCTTGTCACAGGTAATCTCTCCTTTAGTCGGGGTGGTTTCATAGCGTTGTATTATGGAGTAAGGCGGTGACATTTCTATGTTTAAATGTGGGACAATTGGGAATGACAAAAAAATAATACTAATTTCTCAATCGTCACTCGATCTGACCATTAACTCAAAATACCATTCTGCAGAAGCAGACGTGAGCTATCAAATGAATTAGATTATAAATTAGTGTTAGGGGTAAACCAATCATAAGCCACAGTTGCTTCTTCTGTCGTGTCAACATTTCTTTCAGTTATATTACAGTTTTCCCTGATTTCACCAGTAAGAGCTAAGAGCTCAAAGGTGTCTTGCCAAAAGGGTGCTCCAACAAAATCAGAGGCACCTGTGAGGCTCGAACCCGGGGCCCCGAGTTCGAAGACCGCCACATTAACCACTGGGCAACGTGAGTCCCTTTTCCGTTTTTGTCGACTGCTGGTTCTTTCAATTTGGTAAAATTTGTAAGCAGTAATGACCGTTAACGATTAACTATGGAACTGAATTTGAATTTTTGATATTGGGAAGACACATTCGTTACTTAAATAAAGATACGAATGATATCTGCTTTTCGCTATTTAACATGGATTAATGAATTGGTTGTTTTATCAAAAGACAAAATTCAATGTTTCAGTCATCAATAGTTGTTGAATTAAATAAAACCTCTTTTATCATCATTATTTATGGGAGGGATTGCATATAGGAAATGTGACAGGATTAAGAAACATAACAGTACGAGATTTTGAATGTTGTCAGAACAAAGTCTCAAATCGTCGATAGGTGGAGCACTTTAGAAAACAATGATAGAGCAAAGGTCAATAAGCACTGAACTAAATGACACGTCTTGTCTCGTCTAGCCAATTACCAACCAAAAACGACATTTGACCAGTTTGTTGCAGACGTATTGGGAAAAAAACATTGTTGGAAAAGGAGAAATTGCTCTTAACGAGCAATTTCTCCTTTCACCACAATGTTTTCTGCCCTATCAGAAGATTAATTATTAATTTCATCACATTTTGAATGTCGTTTGCAAACTTTAGGTTTGGGATAGCCGAAAATTTGGCGTTTGGTAAAGGGCTATAACAGAAACACAACAAATACAATTATAATAAACCTTGTAGAAGTTCGTCTTGTGATAATTAACCTTACTCTTCCTGTGATATTGTGTACATTTAAAGCTACTTTCCTTGCAATAATTTTGAATGTCGTCTGCAACAGACATGAACACTCCAGAAATCGATCGTTTGAATGTGTCAGAGATAATCAGACGAGATCGATAAAGCAGACGTGGCTAATCTATCAGGAATAGAGAGAAGACGTATTAATAATTACACCGTTAGGTATCACCAGTATTTCGCTGGATACAGCTTTAACTCTTTACCAAACGTCAAATTTTCGACTGTTCCAAATTGAAAGAGTAACTTCCAAATTTCCTCACATCTGTTGACAAGTACTTGTTTACTATGGTTTATGAATATGAACCTCACATTATTTTCGGACAAGTTATATAACGGCGGACAGTGTACCTATTCAATATCACTGACCGTTCCTCACAGATATTGTACATAACATACAAAACATAACATGATTTTATTCAGCATTATATTCAGCATTAAACATCAAAAAACATGTTTATAGCTTACAAAATATAATCATTTTATAAACACTTGTGAAGACATTCGTACAATTCACAATTTATAATCGTGATCAGAAAACAATTGGTGAAGTAATGATGGAAATGTCGGAGATAAATCTACCGATATTTCTCGATAATCACCTGTATCGTACCTCAGCTTCTAGATACCCATAACCCCAGCTTGTTGCGAGTTAAAACTGTGTGCATCCAGAGGCCAGTTGGCAAGTTGTCCATTTACATACCCATTTCTCCAATAAATTACATAGAAGTAAAATAGTTTATTCAAACACTAAACAAAACATAACATGTCGTTTAGCAAAAAAACATATATCATTAAATCAAATTGTGACAAACAATTAGATATTACAGTTAGATATCAACTTTAAGATGAGTTGAAGAAAAATAAAGTAACATATACAAAGTTAGACACAATATCCTCTATCTTCATTGGTCACTATTTTCCCACTTGGCAATTTTCACACTTTCACATTGACAAAATACTCATGAACAACAGTTGTTGTCCACCAGCCTCTTTTAGAAAGAATTTTCTAAAGAGGGAAACTTTAATTATGATGATCGAGTTATTCTTAAATTCTCAATAGCCATTTTAACTCTTTACTAAACGCTAAATTTTCGACTGTCCCAAATTCAAAGAGTTTTCAGACGACATTTAAAAATGTGATTTGAGAATTGAAAAAATCTCCTAACAGGACAGAAAACATTTCGGGAAAAGGAGAAATTGCCCTTAGCGAGCAATTTCTCCTTTTCAAACAGTTTTTCCAGAGTCGTCTGTAACAAACAGGTCAAGTGTCGTTATTGTTTGGTAATGGATTAAGCCATCTATGTTATAGAAAAGATTAATTTCGAGAAAAGATCGACATAGTTAGAAGAGATCGATAGCAGAAATAAAAGAGAACAAGTTTCAAACAGGTATCAACTTACTCGTCCCCTATTGTAAATACTCCATCAATTTACCCGCACCCTATGCTACTACGATCTGGTGCAATATCGGACTGCGAAAGGTTATCGACGAAAATCTGCATTGTTTGAATCTCAAGCTGATTGTAAGTGCGCTCTTTTTCAATATCGCAATCCTCCACCCCTAAAAACTATGAATTTTACAGGGCTGCGCTGTTGTTGAAGGGTATCTTTGAAAAATGATAGGGAAAAAACTCGCGTTGTGCAACTTGTCCTGTATGCTGCAAATTCTAAAAGACATGATCCCAAAAATTATGGAAATAGATAACACCTATTAGAAAGATTCTGCTCGGCTTATGGGGAAATAATCTCAGAATTGTAAAAGTAAAATTCGCGAGGAGTATGCTCTCCGTTATCTTACAATTGTTTCTGATTTCGAAGGCTATGGAAGGATTCAACAAAATGCACATGTATGGATCAATGTTGCTTTAATCAAACACGTCACAAAACCTCAGTAAATGCCTTCCGAAGAAACCATCAGGAACCGCCATGACAAAAGGATGAATTGCTCTTAATGAGCAATTCATCCTTTTGTCATAGCGGTTTCTACCAAGGTATCCCTCAAGAAAAAGATATATATTTCAAACTTTATAATCGCCTGCTGTTGCTTTCAATTTGGACCGTTCCTAAAGCCTTCTATTGACAGTAACGGGGTGTTGAAAAGCAAAAGCGCGGTTCTATCGATTGTCGTTGTACCTGAATACGTATCCCGCTGCGATTGATTCCTATTCATACCTGCATGAGAAAACACTCCATCAAACGTCCTTTTTGTTAGATCGCGCGAATGTTTGGGCCTTAGTTACAATAATGCACTGTGCCTCTTTCTTTAGATAAAGAAGTCTGCGTTGCATAAAAGCATCTGGCCATGAGTTTAAAAAGGCGAATAAAGGTGACCAAGATAAGTTACATCAAAAATCATTCAACAGCTCTAGATAAGAGACATTTTCTGTTAAAACATTCAATATTTCACCGCGAAACACTTTAATTTTAACCACGTTCCCTTTCACATAACAATGATATATATATATATATATATATATATATATATATATATATATATATATATATATATATATATATATATATATATATATATATATATATATATATATATATATATATATATATATATATATATATATATATATATATATACAAAACAATTGTAATCTTTACGTTCAATTTAATATGTCATCAGTTAATATTAATATACAAAACAAGTATATGTCATCACGTAACAATTCTATGCAAAACAAGTGTAATCTTACGTTCCATTTTATATGTCATCAGTTGATATTGATATACAAAACTATTGTAATCTTAACGTTCAATCTTATATCTTTTAGTTATATGTCATCAGTTGATATTGATATACTCTCGCTAACGTCACGAGCAATTTCTCCTTTTCCCTAAATGTTTTCTAAAGTCGTCTGCAACAAAGTGGTCGAATGTCGTTATTGTTTGGGAAAGGGTTAATCTTATCATATGTCTGCCCGTTCGGTCCGGTATCTTATGTAACCAGACATGAATTGTGTATGATATCAAAACACTCGCTACACGAAAGATACTGGGTCATATTTCGTTATCTCTGTGCAGTGTAATTTGCAGCAAATGGTATTAAAATCAAAATGATAATTCCTCACTTAAAGAATACCTAATGGCGACATAATTGCAACAGTTTACATTTAAAGGCACTATCGCAAAACCATCATGAACAATAGCGAGTTTGTTACGGTGGTGTCTGCCCAATATTTTTAAGAAAATATATATGGGCGAAGTCACGCGAAAAGGGGCACTCGGACATAAAAAGAAAGCGCTGACTCAGCTCTATCTTAGCGCTATTATTCCAGCATCTAGTCACGAAAGTTATCATTTGTATTTATTTAAAGGTATAACTGGATGTCCTCTAAGGTGGCAAACAGTGTAGCCCCAGACCAGCCGCCACGTCAGTGACGTGGCGGCTGGTCTGGGGCTACACTGTTTGCTATGTCCGAGTGCCCCTTTTCGCGTGACGTGATCTTTATTAATGTCTCATCCATATACATATACTTTTCTATACATATAAAAACATATACATAACCTAAAAACATTAAAATATATGCATATGACCATTCAATTTTAAATTATAAGAGACAATTATTAACCTAAAACATACGTTACATATAAATGATAATTACAACGTCAAATCAAGATTGAGTTACTAATAGTTTTATAATGCAAGGTTAAAATCAAAACACGTTGTTTTTGTCGTGCTGATTTTTGTCGTCTGGTGTTGCTTTCAAATTGGACCAGTCACAAATCTGCCAATGGGGAAATGGCTTTCCCCTTTACAAAACGCCAAACATTTGACTGTCCCAAATTGAAAGAGTTTGCAGACGACATTTAAAAATGTGATGACCTTGAAAAATAATCTTCTTAAAGTGCAGAAAACATTGTGGGAAAATGAGAAATAGCTCGTCAAGATGAATTTCTCCTTTTCCCACGATGTGTTCCAAAGTCGTCTGCAACAAACTAGTCAAATGTCATTATTATTTGGTAATCGGTAAAAGTAAAGCCGAAGCAACTTTAACCCTTTCCCAAACAGTAACGACATTTAACCACTTGTTGCAGAAGACTCTGGAAAACATTGTGGAAGAAGGAGAAATTGCTCTTAGCGAGCAATTTCTCCTTTTCCCACAAGGTTTTCTGCTCTAACGGTAGAATATTTTTCAATTTCATCACATTTTGAAATGTCGTCTGCAAACTCTTTCAATTTGGGATAGTCGAACATTTGTTGTTTAGGAAAGGGTTAAAGCGTTGTCGGCAGCGGTACATACATGTGCTCTAGAGAAACAACGTTCTTGACGTGTTCCAGTTTCTGAACTCTTCTGCACCAAATGCTTCAGATCGGATATCATTGGGTGCATGGTTAATGGCATCTGATTGTCGTAGTTGTTTTGTCTGTCGTCAGGGATTTTATTCGTTTGGTAAACGCAGCCAATGACTATAAAAGATTGTTACGTGGTCATGCTAAGATTAGCCTTAACAGAGTGAGATCAACAGCTTTCCTGATATGAGGAATACAGCAGTAATTAAGTCAAAACAACCTGCTTATATTCTTTTAAAATCTAATTAAAGAACTATTGTAATGTATTTGTTTGTGGATTGTCACTCTTGTGTATGTATATCATGTTACTGTATGTTGTACTATGGGCCTATGGCCTCTGTACTTGAATAAACATGTCTATGTCTATGTCTTTCAGAGAAAACGGTAGCCACCGATAAAGGTCCTTTCCCCGGTTGGCTAGAACTGTGTTTATACTTGTTAACAAATCGAGATTTATTGTTTTGCTGATTTAAGTCATGCAACAGTTATTAAGTCAAAAGAAACATCATATATTTGTTTCAGAGAAAAAGTAGCCACCGATAGAGTTTCTCCTTTTGGCTCTATGTTTTAATACGCGGTCGTACTTATTAACTTTGCAACTGCTAGATTTGTTTCAGCCGCGTGCTATGTTATTTGTTTAACCCTTTCCCAAACAATAACGACATTTGACCACATTGTTGCAGACGACTTTAGAAAACATTGTGGAAAAAAGAGAAATTGCTCGTCACGAGCAATTTCTCCTTTTTCCACAATGTTTTTAGCTCTATCAGAAGATTATTTTCCAATTCCATCACATTTTGAAATGTCGTCTGCAAACTCTTTCAATTTGGGACAGTCGAAAATTTGTTGTTTTGGAAAGGGTTAAATAGACAAGTGCATAAATACGTTCGAGTAAGGGAGATGAATAAATAAACCATGTCGAAAGTTGTGTTCAGACATATTCAATAATCATTTACCACAGACTAGATAAGAGCAGCATTTCCGCTGTTTTGTTCATTATTTTCTCTCTTAATCCTTTATTGAGGGGATTCATTAACATAGTCGGATCAACAAAATAGGGGGCTACGAATTTCCTTTAAATACAACATGCATTTTTACGTTGATACGTACGTGTAACAAGACCTTTACTTGTGTATATGTAGTCGGTGTATAACCACTTCACGTACCCTCGGCTGGCCTTGGGTTTAGTTACATGTCTATAATGGGACACCCAATTCAAAATATGATACGTATATATTACTTAGGCTGAGTCTTTTCTCCCAAAACGTATTAATATCATCCCTGTATGCCACCTAGAAGTTTTCTCCCTTATCGCTTTTAATCTTAAATACAAAGAAGTAGTACGTTTTTTTTAAGGATTAACGATGATTACCTATATGGGAATATGTGTCTGGTCATGATTGAAAGCAACAACGTACGTCAAGTTGACAAAAACAACATTTTGTGATAGTTCTAGGTAGAAACATTCGTAACAAAATACTATTTTGCACACTAGGAGCAACTCTTTATTTAGTCACACTGGTTTCTAAAGTAGGTCTCTGTTGTATAGACTGTACAGCACAGTTGGTCATGAAGGAGTGCGGGTTTGAAGAGTATGTAAGTTATATCACAGTTATCAGTCCACCTATTCATGCCCTCTTCAGGTTTCCACACAAGTTTTGTGATATATAATTTCTTATTTGAATAGAGTTGTTCTGTGACGAGGGACAAATAGCTATTTTCGAAATTATTTCTTCCGAGTTCGGATGTAATGCTGGCCAAGCCAAGGTATTGAACCCAGGACCCCGATGTCAGATTTTTGGACAAACATGCGTTAGCATTGAATCAGTGCCTACTGTATCAAGAGGCCTACTATTTTATTGATAAAAATTACACAAACGCCTTTTAACACAATTACCCATCCTCGTTTTAGTAAATTCTGAGCGGACCAACTGCATCAATAAAAGTAGACCAGCAAAGTTCAGATTTACAAATCGTTAAAGGCTCATGAAAAGAGATTAATTATGTATCAAACCATATCATTTGGTAAACTTTTGGTCAGATTCAAATAGTTATCACCAAGAGAACTTTTATTTTTTCATTTGTATTTTTTCTTCATCTGATTGAAAACTCGTCATTTAGACGGAAAAATAAAATCAAACAAACTTGATTTCAAGCACAAAATAACTTAGGTTAAAGGAGTTTAATGAAAAAGGGTCTCATGCATTCATAAATAAAGTTTTCAAGACTTTTATGAACATAATAAAAAATATATCGATTTATTTCAACAGTAATTTATATGGTCTCATATCCTTTCATATGCCTTTAAATGCTATATTGATTTTTATACCTTACACTTTTATCCTCTTTTAACTTGCTTTGAACGAATCTTTGTGCTTCAGCACTTTCAAGCGATTTGATTTAAAGTTTGTCTCGCTGCAGAGTTATTGTGGATTGGTTTTTAAACGTTTAGAAGAAAAATATTTACAAATAACCTCTTTAGTCATGACGAGCAATCTTTGCTTCCGTAACAATAGTTTATACATCTTTAATTCAGAAATGACTCTGTCATGTGCCATATACTTTGGGTTAATCCTTTCCCAAACAATAACCACATTTGACCACTTTGTTGCAGACGACTTTAGAAAATATTGTGGGAAAAGGAGAAATTGCTCTTAGCGAGCAATTTTTTCCTTCTCCCACAATGTTTTCTGTCCATTCTGAAGATTATTTTCCAATTTCATCATATTTTGAAATGTCGTCTGCAAACTCTTTCAATTTGGGACAGTTGAAAATTTGTTGTTTGGGAAAGGGTTAAGAACTTCAAACAACATGATCATAAATGGAGAAGTGTGTGACCCTTTTACACAATAACCGAATGTCAGTAAGGATGTTTCTGTAGTTTTTAACCTGCTCTCAAGTTGGCTCAGTCATCAGCTATCCGTTGCAGATGGGGTGAATGGTACATTTGTACTCAATGGCTTAAAATAAAAAACGGTACGATTTACACTAAATTTGCTAATTTAGGGTTAATCCGAAATCGTGCTGTTCTTTATTTTAGGGTATCGAGTAATGTCTTGCTAAATGGACATTCTTGAACCTTTAACTTAGTTGCTTTCAAAGTGTAACGTTTGGCGAATTGTCATTCAAACAGCACATTTGTATTAATGACAGGGGTGGCAAAATCATTTGTCCGCGTTCCCTTCTTGTCCAGCAGCCTTAACGGACAGTTGACTTTTTACTGAAATTTGTTATTAAATCATTGAACGGACAAGTAGAGAAAAAGGATAAGCATTTAAGGACAGGTAAGTCAAAATTAGATTTTGCCATCCCTGAGTGATATCAGTAAGATACCACTGAACCTATTAGAGAATTTCTCGCCACAAGCAATTTCTTATATAGCAACAATGGTTTAAAAGGGAAATCCGCTATGTCTGTCTTAAAACAAGAATAAATGAATAATAACTATTTTTTTTTCTCCAGATTTCTGTCGTTTACTCGAATATGTGAACAATATCTGGGTCTATTAGTTACATGAACTTTATCAGAGTTGAGAAATTCCATGCAAGCCTCTAAAAGATAGTTTAACAGGGTCACTTTCATGAATGTATCAGATATTTGTTTTTCCTTACACAAAATATGTGCGACATGTTTTTTACCCAAAAGATAAACAAGCAAATGTCAAGCCACTGCGCGGATCTCTTGCGGATCGTAGAGATGATTCGGTGTAAAAATATCCCCTTTATAAACAATGATGTTATGCTTATTAGATTAACGAATTCATGTATGACAATTAAAGAAAATGAAATAGCACCCAAACATTTTTTTCTAAGTTTGATTTTGATTTTCATGAAAATTATAAATGTATGTTATGTACTTGGGTAAAAAAATAAAGATATGTTATGTTCCCAAGAATTTGGAAGCAATCAACAAACAAAGTTACGCAATTAACAAAATAGCCAAAAGCGGCTAGTCAGACAGATGGGTATCGTCCTCCCGTTTAACCCTTTACCAAACGCCATATTTCTGACTATCCCAAATTCAAAGAGTTCGCAGACGACATTTCAAAATAGGACGAAATTGGAAAATATTCTTCTGAAGGGTCAGAAAACATTGTGGGAAAAGGAAAAATTGCTCGTCACGAGCAATTTTTCCTTTTCCCTCATTGTTTTCCAGAGTCGTCTGCAACAAAAGGGTCAAATGTCGTTATCATTTGGTAATTGGTTAATGTGAAATACCCTTTCCCGCTTCGTGCATTTCAGCCCGCAGCATATGAGACAAAATAAATAAATGTATCTTACAACCATTAATTGCGGCGTATTCCTGACCCAGGGGCGTAGGCTTGTCAGGGAAACAAACAGAACGTTAGGGTGTAGCATGACCATTTACACCTGTTAATTGCACGAGTGACACTGCCATTTGTAACCCGAAACCGCTTTACGGCCATTTACGACATGCCACTTTTGCGACAACTGTGGGACCAGAACTTGATCTAAAAACAAGGAATCATGTACGGCATGAAACCATGCATAAATAGTTACGAAGAGATAGTTAGTATATGGGCCCGCATGCTTGCATTCATATAGAGTTACGAAGAGAAAGCAAAGTAAAAGGGCCCTCATGCTTGCATTCATATAGAGTTACGAAGAGAAAACATGAAATTACGACCAGCATGATTCAAATCCGTTAAACAGTTACAACGGTAATGCATGGATTCATGGCAGCAAGATTTCGTTCATATAGAGTATTCAGTAAAGAAAGGAAAGCATGGAATCATAGCCGAATGATTTAATTCATATAGAGTCAAGACGAAACAGTGTGGAATAAATCCATACGAGTTCAGACACGAAAAGTTACGATGGAAATGTATGGAATCATAGCAGAATGAGTTCGCTCATATGGAGTTAATACAGAAAACCGTGGAATAAGTCCGCATGATTTTATTCATGAAAAGTTACGACGGGAAATCATGCAATATTGTTGTCGCATGATTTCATTTATATAAAATTGCGATGAAAAAGTGTGGTTTTAGGGCTGCATTATTTGATGTATCTAGAGAATAGACGAGGAAACACGGGATTATGGCCCAATGATTTCACTTATAGAGAATAAATGGGAAAGAAGCCAGCTTCGGGCTAACAAGGATAAAACCTGATTGGTTGAGAAAAGCCCGCGACTAAACCACAAACAGTAGTTTGTTTGAATCGCCAAAGATGTGTACGTCTTTAAACAATCGTCTGACTCTCGTTATTCCTTGGAAATAGGGTTGTTGTTTTAAAGCCAAAGTATCGCAACTCCTTTATTACAATGAAGGAGTTTCGTCGTTTAGACTTTCCGATGACGACACTTTAAAAATTGAAAGCCTGTTGCCCACAAACAACATAGAGTACAATCAAAAGGTATATGATATTCAGCATCACCACATAACCGGTGTAAAATCCACATAAACATTACAAAATCCGTATAACAACGGGATGCGATTCAATCGATTTATCCATCTCATACCTTTTTAATGTGTTTTTCCTATTCATTCCGCGCCTTAAAACTATTAGATTGCTTTTATATAAAACACATACATGTAGTCGCTAATAATTAACCCATTACCAAACAATTACGACATTTGACCAGTGTGTTGCAGATGACTCTTGAAAACATTGTGGGAAAAGAAGAAATTGCTCTCAACGATCAGTTTCTCTTTTGTTCACAATGTTTTCTACCCTATCAGGAGATTGTTCTATTTCAACCCATTTTGAAACGTCGTCTGCAAACTCTTTGAATTTGGGATAGTCGACAATTTGGTGTTTGGTAAAGGGTTAAAGAATCGCGTTCCTATTATATCATTAAAACTCATTCGTGGTTTAGACAGAAGGCAGCGAAATGAAGTTTGTGTAGATTGGCTCTATATGATTTAAGCTAAGTCATGACGAAGGGCTGTTTGATTTATGTATGAATGGCTAAGTTGAACTTGATTCAATACATCATAGACAACCTGCATGCTTGCTTACATGCACCCTAGCAGTCGTCTTAAAGAACTAATGTGGCAAAAGAAAACGTTGCTCGTCACGAACAATGTCCCTAATGATAACTATTGCGTCAACATTATTTATGACGAGTCATGTCATTCATACGTTCAATGCTTTTTTAAATTAAACCAATTCTATTGTCCCGCGAATTTTCTATTTCTGCACATTTCCTATGGCTAAGTGTTGTGTTCAGGAAGCCTTTCGCGGGATTCGGATGCACGACTTCCCCTGCGCCAGTATTTCGATTCTGACCCATGAATACAGGAACCAATGACCTTAAATAGTGACCTACGATCAGACAGTTTATCACCATCGACTTATCTATGCCGTGATATTCCCCCGTATTGGTTAAAAAGTTTTTGAGTAGCTTTTCATCTTTGTCAAAACAGCAACAACACCATCGTCGTCATCATCATTATCGTTATCTCCATGCTATTCCAAAATGACGTATTTGATAAGGGAATTGATTTCCACAATGTCGGATCAGCCGGTCGTTAATGATGTACCAATCTGTCTCGGGGAGAAATTACTAGATACATACGCCACGTGGAAAATCGTATCATAGAGCAAACATGTAGAGTCACTGTTTCATGTCCTCAAATCTGCGTATACAATCCGGGTATGCTGAACCGGACCGCTAGGTGTCGCTGGGTGAGGATTTCAATCGCGGTAGAGTTTCTTCACACAAGATAGTAAATATCGTCGGTCTATCTACCAAAAATGTCGTGTTGGAACAGACGTTTACATTGTTCACAGGCTGATGCTGATCTAAGACGCCTTTCTAAGCAAAATAGTTACGCGTCTTTTTGTTGCTTGGTGAGCCACAAAAGTGCTTAAACATGCTCTGTTTGGTTTGTTAATGGATGGCGAAACATTGGATCATTACTGTCTTGCACTATGTATGTTGGGTCTAAATCGAAAGCCGCAAAAGAAGACAAAAATAGCTTACAAATCTTCTCAGGAGCCGACGTCTTACATAAATGTATATGGCATTCAAACATGTAAATGTTTTGACGTTGTATGCAAAAACAAAGGATCGGTAAAGAAGAGTGAACAAAATACCAAAGGTTCTTTATGAGCAAGCTCCACCTTTTGTTACACTAGTTTTCTATGAACTTAAACATTATAATGCTATGAACACGTTCAGCTTGCCGTCTGATGTTCCTCTCTAACTGGGCAGTCACTCAATCGCGTACTAGTATAGATACTTCATTGATACATAAGGCCATAGGCCCATCAATACACAGGAAGTAAACATTCAAGATACAAACCATTATCATACTAGGAGAATCTACAATAAGTTACCCAGTTAAACTTATTGGACAATATTGTAAAATGTTCTATTTGTTATTTAGAAACTTATACTCGTATAAACATACACTGCTAAGTGTTTCTGTTTCTTTTTCACTTTCTTTTTTCATAATACTTAGAAATTTAACAACATTTAAATGATTCAAATCGTACTTTTTATAAATTTCTTTCTGTTATGATGGTAGGAAGGGAATTCGAGGATGTAATAAAATTCGTCTTCTAAAGTATCGCGCGTGTGAGGGAATCAGTAAAAACGTATGAGGGAAAGCCAGCAGGGCCATGCGTGCTTAATACGCCGGTTTAGATATGCTACCGTCAAAACAATGTACATGTAGGCCTATGTCGCTAATCGCTCTTAATAATATCAGACGCAACGCTATCGCTCAACCACTATTTCAAGCTCGAATTCGTTTTATTTGTGCGTGAATTGTATTTGCGGGTACTGTAACCGTGCATGTTGGGTAATACTTAGCCTGGGGCCTGGCCCGTACGTATATCCCGAACTAGGGGCCCTAATGCGGGTATGCATGGGCCAGGACCCAAGGCCATGAGATAATACTTGTTTACACCCGTGACGATCCGGACTGTGATAGCATTAAGCTCCAAAGAGCCAGTTCTATGTAAAGAACAGAAAGGCAGTATTGACTTTGATCCGGCAAAAACCACAAGATAAATAGTACAAACGTATTTATATAACAACTTAACCCTTTAACAAACACCAAATCTTCGACTGTCCCAATTTGAAAGAGTTTCCAGACGACATTTCAAAATGTGATGAAATTGGAAAATAATCTTCTGATAGTGCAGAAAACATTGTGGGAAAAGGGGAAATTGCTCGTTTAGAGCAATTTCTCCTTTACTAATAATGCTTTCCAGAGTCGTCTGCAACAAACTGGTCAAAAGTCGTTTTTGTTTTGTAATGGGTTAAAGAAATCAATCTGGGATCCGAGCCACGGAACCAGCACTCGTTTCGAATGATTAGGTAAACCCCTTACTTCGCCAACTATCCCTTAAATTTTAACTTATCTATTTTACACCGACCTCAGGACCTCTATGACCCGAAAGTGATCCGAACAAGTGCGAAGAGTTAACATCCATACAGTACACGCTTCTTGCGACAGTATTGATTGAAAAAGCAGGGAATGCTCATTTAACGTATATTTTAGAAATTACAATTCTCCGTCAAATCAGTTTTCAGTTGAGGCAACATGTGGATGTGTAATTATGTTTTCACAACAGATGGTTTGCGATATTTCTAAAACCACTTCTCTATCGTTTCTTTAGCTAGAATACCAACAGTCCGCCATTATGTTACTCATTCTTTCGGCGGATTACTTCTGTCGTTCTCGGAATATATCGGTCGCGGCCGAAACTATTTGCATTAAACCGAAAAGTTTCGGCCCCAGTCAATGTATACCGAAAACGACCGAAGTAATCCGACGTAGGAATGAGTTTCAAAATGGCGGATCATTGGTATTCTATCAAAAACACATTCAAGTACATAAATATGTATTATTTTATGAAGCCAATCAGTCTACACGCTCCAAACTCGCCCACAATCCCACAAAGAGCTAATACCCGTTTTATGATTTCGCAGTATTTCGGATATACAACCGCTCATACATTTAAAAACTGTGGGTTTGATTGGTCAGGTGGGATGATCACCTGATCAATGTTTAAGAAATAAAACAGATTTGCAAATGGCGGCGCCCATGAATGGGCGGGTATGTATGGATTTTTTCATCAGATTGCTTATTTCTCCACTATTTTTTATACGCCATGTTCTGACGCTCAGTTTTCCGCCACCGCCGGTGAATGTTGTTTTAATTTTGGCCGTGCCGTTCGCTCCAAGACCCTGTAGAGAATGTTGAGTCGAGGGATGCGAATGACCTAAAACATCATCCATCGACTGCGATTACTCCACCGAGTGTTTGACGTAACGCCGTTATAATCCATGGGTTATTATATACCACCAGAACCGGAAAGTTGATGGTCGGAACATGGCGTATAAAAAAATAGTGGAAAACAAAAGTAATCTGCTGAAACAAGCAATTATACCTGTGGCGCGGCCATCTTGTTCGGACATTTTTCGTAAACATTGATCACGTGATCACCCCGATTTGTGGTTATATGTCGGAAACACTTCGGAACCCAATACCCAGGCACTAAAAAATTGTTGTAGTTTGACCTGCCACATTTATTTTATAAAAACACAGTCGTAACTACTCGGGTATTTCCGTCACTTGTGATATACACCTCGCCTATAAGTGTAGGGTTACAAGTTTCGTGTAAAATGTCCCGCCTAATAACACATTTCCTGTGAGCGTCCGCGTCGAGTAGTTCAATGTATATGGATGTGTTGAACATCATTTTAAATCTTTATTTCTGGTCGGCAACTCATATGTAATAGGGAAATTTTAAGTTGTGGTATAATTTGATTCCTCAATCGAATTAGATGACTGTTTGAATATTGCATTATCATTTCGATACGAAAGCACAACGAAACTAGTTTTGTTAGAAGAAATATGGCGGCTTCCATATCACATCAGGGGTGTTTGAATTGGATAAACCCAATGAGTTCAGATTAATATAAAACATACACGTCCATGCAGGAACAACTTTAACTTCGCCTCATTTACACTCACCATTTAACCCATTACCAAACTTGCCCAAATTAAAAGAGTTTGCAGACGACATATCTAAATGTGATGAAATTGAAAAATAATCTTCTAATAGGGAAGAAAATATTGTGGGGAAAAGGAGAAATTGCTCGTTACGAGCAATTTCTTCTTTATCCCACAATGTTTTTCAGAGTCGTCTGCACCAAATTGGTAAAATGTCGTTATTGCTTGGTACTTGGTTAAACGTGGCAGACAGGTGAATAAAGACAATAAACATATTTAAAGTTGAATAGTCATATATGCTTCCGGTATGAAACTAAATATAGGTAAAAAAAGTTGAACCAATTGTAATTTCAGATTAATTTTGAAGCTGGTTAGGACCACGTAAGAGCGAAGGTTTGAACAGCGTCCAAACATACGGAATGTGTAATGTTCCAAAAAACATATTAAAATAATTTCAATGGACGTTGTTACAAAGTTTAATACCAACTATAGTTATCCAGTGAACGTGTTTTTGTATATATAAACATACCAATTATACTTTATTACGCGTAACATGCTTGTTTGCTTACACTGTTTAGAAACATGTAAACACACAACAAGGCTCTCTTTATAAGGTATGAAGAGTCTACATGTTTGGACAGGGTAGGTTAGAATTTTCGTTGCATGTGTATTTACGAGGAGGCAAATTATACCCGGGCACATTTTCAATACACATTATAGTTTTACCCTTTCCCAAACGACACATTTTCGACTGTCCCAAATTCAAAGAGTCTGCAGACGATATTTTAAATGTCATAAAATTGAAACGTATTGTTCAGATAGAGCAGAAAACCTTGTGGGAAAAGGAGAAATTGCTCGATAAGAGCAATTCCTCCTTTTCCCACAATGTTTTCCAGAGTCGTCTGCAACAAAGTTGTTAAATGTCGTCATTTTTGTCATCGTTTGGTATATGGGTTAAGAGCAAACGGCTTATCATCGAAACATATACCAAATTACTAATATAAGGCACAGCAGAAACTGCATGCATGTATGTTTATACGCGAAAAGTACTGTGACAATGAGGAAATTTGCTCATCATGAGTAATTTTCACTTTTGTCACGAGGTTTCCAAATTGGGTCGACTTCCAACGCATTTTTTCTTTGTATCTTTATGCGAAGGGTTTAACCTTGGATACCTTTATACTTGATTGACCCAGACGGGTTAAGGCATTGCAATAGGAGAATTTATGATGTTTTTGTTAAAGCTGTTTGTTCACAGATGAGAGGAAATTTGAAAGCTAAAACTGATTTCTTTAAAACGGCATAGCACCAGTTTTACTCAAAATAAGTTCGTTTTCATCTTTATTCAGTGTATACATACTATAAAGTATATTTAACAGTGAATTAACATGTATTTATATCCAGAAGCGTTGTATCGCTCTAGAGATCTACCGCGTATAGAGTGTACATACTAAGATAAACTGACGCTTCCTGGACGCATTATTCTTTCATTTTCTCATAATTTTTATATATCAAACAACAATTCAAAAACTGTATTGTTTCAACGACATTTTATGTGAACTTTTAAAATTTCACATATGTGTACTGGCACATTTTAGACCAACGGATCGCTTGATTGTACAATATAAAGGGGTGACAATATAAACACGTTTGCTAAAATGGTTTTATATATATACACAAAGGTTAAATATCAACATGTAGTCAAGAACGGTCTTAAAAATTTCCCAAACGCGGGTTCTAACTGGTTCAAATTAAAAGCAACAACAGAAAACGAACTTTGGTAAATATAAACATTATCTATGATATCGGAAGAAATCAATGTAACAAAAAGGATGATTTGCTTACTAGGAGCGATTTATCAATTGTTACAGCAGTTTCCAATAATCTCTCCATCAGACGCGACTATGAAATATACATGTAAAATAGTGTTAAGGGTGAGCTCTTTTGTAGTGGATATCATGGCTTGTCAAAATTGTAAGAAAAAGACGACCAAATCTGTGTGTAAGAGATCACATGTAAATTGTGAAACGTGGTTTCAACCAATACTTACAATAAAATTGATGTTTATTACAAACAAGCTCTCTCTTATTCTATCGTAATGTATTCTCACTGGCTGTTTGCATAACCATGAAGTTGGTTCCATCACTATAAGGATTAACGACCAATGTCGCTGTTTTTCAGCAAGGCTTCAATATGTAGAAACATGTAAGTTTTAAGTCAGACAATGTTGCGTCAGGTTTGTTATCAATTTGAAAAAAATAAAATTATATAATGAGTTTAAACTTACCTTTTAAGTTATTCAAACTCCAAGGTACAAACTCCTCTTCAAATAAGTAACATATATGATTTCGATTGCAATTCGACAACAAAAATCCAGTAAATATCCTTAACACAAACACTTATATCCAAAATCACTATTGGAGTCGCCACTTAGATTAAAACCACACACGTTCGGACACTGTTAAACCGGTATAAAGAAATCGACAATACTGTTTGTTGCATGAGGCAACAACTGTCAACTGTCACTAAGTAGTTCAGCTGTAGTTTTCGCTGTCGATTTCCGGGTGTCACTTCCTTCAATATGTGAACGTGTAGTTACAAGTAAATGCGACCGAACCCTACGGCGCGTCAGTATCTAAATAACGCAGATCTATGGAGCATAAACTGGTTGAGGGTTTACGGTCTATAAGGTTTACACCACCGAACAGCCAAATGGCTTAACCCATTCCCAAACAATAACGACATTTAACAACTTTGTGCAGACAACTCTAGACACTTTGTGCAGACAACTCTAGAAAACAGTGTGGTAAAAGGAGAAATTGCTCTTAACGAGCAATTTCTCCTTTTCCCACAATGTTTTCTGCCCTACCAGAAGATTATTTTCCAATTTCGTCCCTTTTTGAAATGTCGTTTAATTAATACGATATGAAGGGTTCGCTTTTGTAAAGGAATTACTATAGTGTTGCATTCAACCCGCGGTATGCACCAATACGCTTTTTTTCTCAACAATAGGGACAAGAGGTTTTATTTATCGATCTATTCATTCATTCATTCATTTGTGTATCTGTTTATTTGTCCAGTTTATTTGATTAAAGCACTGGAATTGTGTTGAAATATACACGAGGAATCCCGGCATTATTTCGTTTCAGCAAACTATTTTGTCTAACAAATACAATTGTTGTAAACTGTTTAATACTAACATTATGGCGTTTGAAACCATGACAATTTATTGTATTCGTCCATTTGTACAATAATTCGTTTGTCTCTCATCACAGGTTGATTTAGTTCGTGTGGAGAAAAAAACAGTCAGTGGTTTGGAAAGAATATTAGTGTGAATATATGCACTGATCACAAAAATGTGGCTGAACTATTCTTGAAAGACAAACCAATTGGCCAAGTGGTAACGAGTGTGTGGTCTAGTAAAGGGTTAAAGCTTGTTGGACCCAATTATAATATTTTGAGAGCGTTAAAACTGAGAGTAAGGTTTAATTTCCTGTAGCTAGGATTTAAAAGTACACCATTTAGAACCCTACATGTAGTATGATAATAGCATTGGTGATCTCTATTGCCTTTCTTATATTGTATTAATGTTTGCAGATAAACAAATGGTCCGTCATATAATGTATATTTGAAGTACCGGACATTTTATGGCCCTACAATATGTCAACTTAACCCTTGACACGAGGAAAGAAGTTTTTAAGGAATGTAAATTTGAACCAATAACACTTGTTTCGACCAAAGAAAGTCTACGAAAATGAAAAGAAATCATTTTAAACAGATTTAACTCACAAAATCCATTGTGACATGTTGTTTTAATAAGTTTTCAAATGCCATGAATTAATTGTGGGTCTTACATATGAAGCTAGGATCATGTGTTGCGTGCGGCTTACCCAGCATCCTATGATAAGTTTGAAACAAGGGGTCCGTTTCAACAACATTTGTAAGTGCGCCTTGTGTTGAAAGATCACTCCCTTTCGACGATTCCTATGTAGGGTTCAACAAACAATCGCAAGAGCGAAAACCTTTCCAACGTTAGGGTTTGAAAACGGTGTAAAACAATCGAAGAAAACCAAGCTATAGCGAATTGAATGAGAAATACTCGTAACGTGCTTTTTCTTTTCTTTTTTTGTTTTTTGCTTCAGTGGATTCTCAGGCCAGGAATTCCGTCGTATGTTATTATTTGTATTCTAACGTCTTAGGGAATAAAGTATGACTTCCATTTAAGCCACAACGCTATTGCCGGGACCTAATGTCATATTAGGACAGAAGACCATTCCAGTGCACACATATCCGTCCCCGTGGCCTAATGGTTAAAATGTCCGCCTCGGAGGTCGAAGGATCAAGCCTCACGAGAGGTGTTTGTCCGGAGAATGTTTCTCGTGGGACTTGTTCCAAATGGCCGGTTCGTGAGCCGCGAGCTAGTTAAGGACATGTTCTACAGTTTTATAAAAACATAATCCTTTCATAGAATTTTCTAAATTTTTGATATGTTATTTAAAATTCTATTGTGAATTCAGAAATGAAAAGAGAAATGCAGGTTCCATGGTAACCGTTTAGGCAAAAATGTCATTATGATCATACCATCTTCAAAGGTAATAAAATAATTTCTGGAAGGTTTATTAACACGAAAAACACGAATTCATACATTCAATACTTTATAATTCAATGTTACTTTGAATTATTACAATCTGAACAATTTTTGTAATCCAAATCAGTTTGTCAAATTTTTGTATTTGGCAAAAAAAAACAATTGATATGCAAAAAAATGAAGATATTTCAAAATTCTTTCCATAGAATTATTTTATTTTTCACTATGTGAAGTAAAAATTATTCTTGAAATACAAAATGCAAAAATAATGATATGTTGACGAGTTGGTTTTTCTGTAAAATGACAGTTTCAATGGTAACCGTATTTGAAAAACCTTTTAAAAAACGACTAAGATTACTTTAAACTTGAAAAATAGAAGCTGGGGGCTTCGTATGCATGATAAATAAATAATAATGTTTATAACCTTTCATAGTTCTATGGATAATATGATCATTATTTGAAAAAAAAATGCAAACAGTAAATTTCATCCGAATAAAAATGTTTGTCCGACTACTATGCAATATTCTCTTCGGTAGCAGATTATTATCTCCCTTGGATGCGCAGATGAAGTGCGCAGAAAAAACTATCAAGAATGTCCTTAAATACAATGGTAACCGACTTATATCCGCTTGGCGCCTGGCATAGTGATATTAGTTGGGAGGTAATTGGTATAATTAGTAAAGAGTGTCTCATAATCCAAAAACTGGCTTGCCCTTTCAATAGGGGTGACACTATAATAAGAAATAACCTTTACCTTTACACATCGAAATTCTTTTTCGCTGAAGAAATAAAATTTCTTCCACCCTCAAGCCAGACCGCTTCTCCCAGGACCCAATTGGCAATGAGAATACGTTTGTAGAACAATACCAATGTACACATATCGGTGTGCTTTTACCCCGAGAACAAAATAAAATTCCTACCATTATCTAGTCGGACCGTTATTCCAGGACCCAGTTGGCAATGAAAATACACTTGTATAACAATACCTGGGTACATGAATCGATGTCCTTTTATCCCGAAGATAAATGTTAACGAGTTTCTTGAAGACTTTTAGGATCAGTATCGATATTGCTATGGTTCACTGCTTATTACTGGTCATAACATGTCAAACGCCCGGATGATCGATAGCTTAATTAAGATGATAAAAAAATCGTTAAGACTAGCATGCAGATAGAAAATAAACCGGAAGTACATACTTGTACTTCCGGTTTATTTTCTATCTACAAGCGAGTCTGATTTATCCAATGAGATCACACCTGATATAATAAGAAAGCGAGGATTTTGCTTCGGTGTGGACTATTTTCATTGTGTTTTCGTTTTCAAATGAAGCTGTCTAGGGATATGTTTCAAAATAGTCATTTTTATTGATAAGGAACAAAAGGTATCATTGATTAATTATAGTTTCACCTTCCATTGTGAATTTCAAAGTACCCAGCAAAAAGTTTAAGATTTAAAAAGACTTTAATAATTTCATATACTACTTAAAGTGAATGTTCAGGGGAAACACATCTGAAGGTACTTGTTCAAAGAAGAGAATACATTTTGAAAGTCCCAAATGTCATTGAGACAATACAGTTTTTGAACTGTTGTTTGATACAATTAAAGTAGCTTTTGAAAGAATAAATAATTCAGCAAGCGTCAATTTATCTAAGTATGCATAGTTTTATATGATCTTAGTATGTATAGTTTTATATGATCTAAGTATGTAAAGTGTTATATTATCTAAGTATGTATAGTTTATATGATCTAAGTATGTATAGTTTTATATGAACTAAGTATGTATAGTTTTATCAGATCTAAGTATGTATAGTTTTATATGATCTAAGTATGTAAAGTGTTATATTATCTAAGTATGTATAGTTTATATTATCTAAGTATGTATAGTTTATATGATCTAAGTATGTATAGTTTTATATGCGGGAGATCTTTAAAGCGATGTCACACTTTAAGATTTAAATACGCGTTTATTCACTGTATTGTTTCAACGGTTTTTTTATTTTGACTTTCAAATCATCTTTCCTGTAAACAAGCGACTTTAAGGCTTTTTCAGCAGAAACATCTAGACTACCTTTCATGAATATCCAAATCAACAAGTGTGTGGAGACATGTCCTGTCAGAAAAGGGACTTGTTAGGTAACAATTCATAAGGGGTTTAATATCGTATCAACAATATTTCATTAACTTTCAGGTTTGCATAGATTTATCAGAGCTAGACTGAACTTTAAAGTGTCACACAAGAAGCATCTGTGAGGTTCGAACCCGGGACCCCTGAATTGTGCCACCACCACCTTAACCACTTGGCCACACAATTCCCATATACGTCACGTAAATCAAGCCAGTTTGTTGTGTTGGCTATGTCGACCCACAAAAGGGTCACATCTTTTAGCATTGACCTTAGAATAATTGAGTTGATGTTGACATTGGCTTATCGTTCACTCCAATATAGTTTGTTTAACGAATCAAAATCCATTCAATCCATAATCCTTGGCCCTTTACCTCGTACCGGAATTTGTAAGTGGTCCAAATCCAAAGCGACAGCTCAGTGAAACGAGACCCTGTTCGGTATAACTTAGAGTTGTCATACATATGACCTATGGAAATGCATTTACATAAACGAGTGATTTAACAAACGTGTTTGTCAATTTTAAAATTTTGGAAAAAGACACTGTTAGCATGTACCATTTAAAAAAGTATGCATATGCCCCACGTGCTTTCGAAATATTTTCTCATGTGTGTATGGGCTGAACCCATTACCAAAAAATAACGACAGTTGACCAGTTTGTTGCAGACCACTCTGGAAAACATTGTGGGAAAAGGGGAAATTGCTCTTAACGAGCAATGTTCCCTTTTCTACAATATCTTCTGCCCTATCGGAAGATTATTTTTCAATTTCATCACATTTTGAAATGTCGTCTGCAAAGTCTTTCAATTTGGAACAATCGAAAGTTTGGCGTTCGGTAAAGGGTTAAACACCATGTCAACAATTGTTCAACTGTGTTACGGATTCCCAGGAATTATCTCTAAACTTTCCTGTGGAGACATATTGGCAGTCGGACCTTCAATATTTCAAAGAACTACTTTCTTGGCTACAACGACCGGAAGTGATTCAACATCGGCCCAACACCTATTGATCCTTTTGTCACCGCGAGTTCTTCCCATTATCGCATAGGCACTAATCTAAAATAATTAATACTTTGATTAACATAAGGTCTCGCACCTCTTACGGAATACTCCCGGTCGTAGTACAAAAAGTAGTCCTATTCAGAAATACTGAGTTTCGACTTCTGGTGCATAGATTTACTATTAAGATATGAGCTGCTAGAACACTGATGAGTTTACTGTATAGATAGATGATAGCCCTGCAATGCTCCCAAAGTTTGTTTAGATTGCCTATTGCACGACTATTTGTTTGGGATGTATGAACACAAATGCCGGTACCTCGGCCAGATTTGACAGCTTGTGCACTGATTTTCGACCGGTACTAGTACACTTTGCTGCGTAGAAAAAAATGAGACGATTTAGGTGTCCATTTTATAACAGTTTTTGAGAGTTTAATGGCCCAACTTGATATTTCTGTTCATTGCTAGGCGTAGAAAACACTACTGATTAGATATAAAAATTTCAAAATTAACAGGCGTTTGACCATTTACATATGCTGTTGCATTTTAAATTGTACTCGTTACAAACCCAACATGAAGGTATGAATCAATGAAATCCACATATTCTAATGAGACGCACCGTTCGTTGCGACCTATTGAAGAATTATGAAAAAAATTGATTCAATGTTTTGAAGAGGACCGTCACCCTTACCGTTGTAAAGCATGAGGAACTTTTGCTTAACCCTCATAGTGCTTAAACCGACTTCATGCTTTTGCAAACAAGGTTAGATCATAGGCCAGCCGATAAGAAAATTGGCGGCTGGCCTGTGATCTAATATGTTTGCAACTCTGAGTATCTTTCTTCGCCACAATTAAGCAGATACATAAGGTTTTGGAAATCAGACGACACAACAATCTCTTTTTTTATAAAGTTCCCTAGCATTCTAAGGGTTTAATTTTATCTATTACGTTGGTTGTTCGCATTAATGAAAAAGGTGCATTCTGACCTCATCATGATTTGCATATGTGCCATTTTCCGTGCACAGATTAGATAACATTATCTAACATTTAAGCCCGGCTTACTGACTAAACAATTTAAAGTGACGATTCACGAACAAGGGGACCAGGTTAATTCAACTCAATTCATTATCATACAGCATAAAACAGCAAGTAGCAAAATCAAAGACACCACAAAACGTAAGAATTTGAACATGCACAGTGCGATTTAGTTTGTATATAAAACCTAATCAACTGCTTCAATGTTTTGTGTTTTCTTCAAAAGCCTGCATGGGCGAAGCTAGGTAATATGGTAAGTAGGAGTATACGCATGACAAGGTGGCCTAGGGCATGCGCACCCGGGAAAAATCTATTTCCAATGTTCCCTCTTAGGAAAACTTAAGGTGTTTTGATCAAGGAAATAATAAATAAAACCCCAGGAAAAGATCGTGAAATCAATACGACGAGACGTTCAGTGTAAAACCTTAGATTTTTATTTTCTATGGACAACGTGTACGTGGGTGCGTAATCTGAGTACAGGTTACTACGCGCCTGCTGATATACATGTACAATGCATCTTGCTGGGAAGTCCGAAAGATCCGAATGATCCAGACGTAGATTTCTACAGAGTTACACCTTGGATTATCCCAAACTCCTCACAGTGATCTCCCTGTATGGGGATGATCACTGCCATCACAAATGTCACGTGACCACCTACTTAGAAACGAAAATGGCATAACAAGATGGCGGCAAAACTAAAAAATTGTAATCCATTAGCGCTTTATTTATAAACAAAACCATTTTTTTTTTCAACTTAACAGGTCAGAAATCAATACAACAAGATATTGTTACTAAATTAACTAAGATATCCGGTAATCTCTTAACAAAACAGCATCATTTGAATTTCATCCAAATCTGGTGGTGGCAGTGGTCGATGCAGCGTAGCAAGGGAAGATCACTGTGAGGAGTTTGGGATTATCCGTGTTACTTGCGGGTAACAGTCTATAAAACTGTCCAATCGAAGCTGTGTAGTAAGAGGTCTCTTTAATATATTTAATCAATTTTCAGTGTTTTGCTGCATATGAGGTTTGAAAACATTATAACAAACGAAGTATTTGCTCAAAGTAAATTCCTCTTTTTGGTTCATAACCGAACCAAAAGAAAAAAATCTCATGACCTTATACTGTATTGATCTCCGTAAAATAAGAAATTTACAATGTGAATACATGCGCACTTTGCATTAATCGAAGCTTGCAGATTTCAAAAGACTTCCAGAGTAAATAGTTTCATACGGCGGACCTTGAGATCAAAGTACATGGACTGTCGTGTTATAAGTGACAGTTACGCATTCATGGCGGGCCCGAAGTTTTTATCGTTTGCTGGAAGGCTTACATCTCGTCTGCAGTTGATAACTTCTTTATCCAAACTAGTTTAACCCACTCCCCCCATAATGGTATTTTGAGACGATCCAAATTCGAAACAACCGCAGACGACCAACATAACATGCATTGAAATAACTTTTCTTTGCGAAATTTGGTAGAAAGGTAAAATTAGAATCCACTGTGACAAAATGAAACATTTCAAAATTTCTCATAGGAGCGATGCATCCTTTCGTCACACAATGGATTCTGAAGGCGTCGACAGACGATTCGTCAACCTGAGGTATAATGGTTTAACCCTTTACCAAACGCCAAATTTTAGACTTTCCCAAATTCAAGGAGTTTGCAGACGACATTTCAAAATGTGATTTATTTGGAAAATAATCCTCTGAAGGGGCAGGAAACATTGTTGGAATATGAAAAATTGCTCGTTACGAGCAACTATTCTTTTTCCTACAATGTTGTCCAGAGTCGTCTGCAACAAGGTGGTTAACTGACGTTGTTGTTTGGTTATTGGTTAATGGGTTGATTTCATTTCATTTCATATCTTCGCAATGTCTTCGAGAGCAAAGTACAGACGCTATTATAGTGTACATGTTACTGACAGTTACACATGTATGACGGACTCATTGTTACTTGACGTATAATAAAGATAATTGAACAAAGGTCTGTCGGTCACTTATAAGGGTTATATGCATTTAACGACTTGTCTATAAATCGACAAAATGGACAAAGTTAGGATAATATGCTTAACCAACTCACTAAAAGCATGTTCATTATTGAACAACTATGTTTAGATGTGTCGTATTTTGCAAAGCACAGCGTTTGAAGTCGTCTTTATTTATAAAAAAAAAAAAGAGATGTTGCATCATTGTGTTAGCCACATGCACTTATTGTTAATGCGTGTGTTGTTAACACTTCACCAAAGACAAAACGCATTAACCCTTTACCAAACGCCAAATTTTCGACTTTCCCAAATTGAAGGAGTTTGCACACGACTATTCAAAATGAAATTGAGAAATAATCTTCTCATAGGGCAGAAAATAATGTGGGAAAAGGAGAAATTGCTCGTTCAGAACAATTTCTTCTTTTTCCACAATGTTTTCCAGAGTTGTCTGCAGCAAACTGGTGAATTGTCGTTATTGTTTAGTAATGGATTAAATGATGAGAAAAGACAATACTTGAGATCATTGTTGTAAATTGAGAATTTGTTCATCAGTTGTAAATTCTCCTTTTATAACCATGTTTTTAACCAATCAATAATCAAATATCGACACGTTCATTGATTCAGTTGCCACTAGTTCAAGGTGTTGGACAGAGAAACGGTTTGTGATGTTTTTATTTGTAATAAGTGCATATCACGGTCGAACACAAAGTCCCATTAGCCCATTTGTAAAACATGAACGTTGCAAGTGTCAGAACGATCCAGACATTGACGTTTCCACCAAGTGTCACTCTGAAAGGCAACTAAAAGCTTGGATTTTCCGAGTTACCCTTGCGATTCTGTTTGTTTGTAATACCACATGTGGTTAAATGTCGTGTCAACAATCTTTGGTTTGTTTGTAATTCTACATGTAGTAAAATGAAGTATCAACAATCGTTACTTATATTACGGGGTTCCTGGATTCACCCGTGCTATGCTAGGAGTCTGAATGTCTTGCTAAAGGAATCTTCCAGGAAACCAGAGGAACCGTCGGGGCTCGAACCCAGGATCCTAAATTCTAAAACCACCACCTTAATCACTGCACCAGGCTTCCTTTTGCGATGACATTCAGGCTACAAAAGGCAAGTTCAGGTGGTGTAGTTGTTCCTTTTTTGGAGTTTAGAAAGCGCGTTCCGAATTCGAACACCGCTTACCAACAACCATATCGCTGTGGAGTGTCTTTGTGCGAGACGCTTTCTCAACGCCTACAAGCGATAGACTAGATAAGATGCAGAATTAGTTGAACTTTCATCCCTACATAAAATAATTCTAATTAAGGTATAAGGCCGAGCAGAAATTATTTTGGTGAACAATATATAAATAATGGACATATCTGCGAGTTTTTATCAGGAAAAATAAGTAGTCCTCGAAATGCAGTTTATATGGATCCAATAGGCATAATAGTCGAAAAATAGGGGGAACGTCGCTAAAGTTTATATTCTGTAACCCTTTACCAATCACCAAATCTTTGACTGTCCCAAATTCAAAGAGTTTGCGGACGACAAAACATGATGAAATTGAAAAATAATCTTATGATGGGGCAGAAAACATTGTGGGAAATGGAAAAATTGCTCGTCACGAGCAATTTCTCCTTTCACCACATTTTTTTCAAGAGACGTCTGCAACAAAGTGGTATACTGCTTTACTGTTTGGCAATGTGTTAAAAATGTATCTATATATTCTATTTAACAATCACTCCAGTGAGCGCTAGAATGTACCTTTACAGATAGGTGCGAACCTGATACAGGATGTTAATTACGCAGAAAGTTCTATAAAGAGTTCCAGTGTGATAAGTATTACGTATAGAGTAAACTGCACATCCTGCATTTGTCCACACCTCACTCGTTTACGTAAATTTACATGTAATCTATACATAAACATGACAACCGTATCATTTACGCATGCATGTTCAACTTACACTTTGAAAGTAACCCAAAACGCTGCAATGTGTACATAATGACCCAGATGGGATGTGGGGATGAAAGAACTTAATCGTTTGTCATTTTAACTAGGCAATAAATCACATTGTGAGTTCAATTGAATCTATTGTTGTTTCTCATGGCTGTACTTAGTCCGAATGATCCAGACGTATATATTTCATTCAATACTTGGATCACCCGAGTTATGCTATACGTATCAAATTCGACTTCTTAGGATACGCGGCAGCCAACTCACGCAAAAAAACAACAGTTTTATCCCACAAGTCGAAAATGAGAGAAACGACAGAAATCAATTATAAGGTATGAAAAGCAATGTTTTCCTTTGAGTTGTATAATGACAGGAGGAAAAACAGCTTTTTGTGAGTAATTTCTCGCTCTGTCACAGTGCGAAGAAAGACTACTATTCGTGCGCTCTTCAGCAAATATTCAGAAAGTCAAGGGAAATAACCATTGCTGTATCGTTTCCAAACAAATGATATTTACCTCCCTTGTTTTACCATTGCTAGATGGATTCACGATTCCGTAACGATTAAGGTTCATCAGACTAAAGGTACAATTCAACTTTATGATGAAAATGTGCAATATCTTTATTTTGTTGCTGTTTGATTGGAAGCGTGTCCATTTTGCTGTCCCGTCACTGAGGTTAGGTTTTCTAGCGATCAGTTAACCCTTTACCAAACGCCAAATTTTAAAAAGTCACAAATTCAAAAAGTTTGCAGACGACATCTCAAAATGTGATAAAATTGGAAAATAATCTTCGTTACGAACAATTTCTCCTTTTCCCACACTGTTTTCCATAGTCGTCTGCAACAATGTGGTTAAATGTAGTTATTGTATGGTAATGGGTTAAGGTTCGTTCCCGTTTAAAGCGGTTTACACCAAAGTCCTATTTGTACGTTTTGTTTATATGGGGTTTAACGCCGGGTCAACATACTTTCAGTTATATTGCGGCTGTCAAAGATATACCATTTCTTGGCTAAGGCTCTGAAGTGTCTTGCCAAAGGACACTCCCATGAAACCAGAGGTGCTGGTGTGGCTCGAACCTGGGACCCCAAGTTCAAAGACCGCCACCTTAACCACTGGGCGACACATCACCCTTTGAAGTACAGATTATTACCAATTTATGCAAGTTACACACCCTGTCATGATTAAGAAAACTGTCAAACTTGATTATAATTGAAATAAATTGCCCTTTGATCTCTGCAAGTTGAAGAGGGTTACCAAAAGTAAAACATAATTCAAGTCAAAACTATGAGATAGTTATTTTTTACTCTAGTTTGCAATATAACAGAATAGAACTGCAGTTTACAAATGTAATAGTTTACAGAACAATGTTGAAGAAGCAATGTATACGGAGGGTCCGACAGAATACATGTTAATAGGTGCGAGACCGTCTTCAACATTATAACAGCTACGGGCAGATAATGAATACAGCACACTTCTTAACCTTTTAACCCTTTACCAAACAAAAAACACAAAACAACATTTGATCAGTTTGTTGCAGCCACTCTGGAAAACACTGTGAGAAAAGGAGAAATTGCTCGCGACAAGCAATTTCTCCTTTTCCCACAATGTTTTCAACACTCAGAATTTTTCAAATTTCATCACATTTTGAAATGTCTTTTGCAAACATTTTCAATTCAGGACAGTCGAAAATTTGGTGTTTGGTAAAGGGTAAACTCATATAGACTCATTTCAACACCCACAACCTACCTATACAGGGTCTGCAAAACAAATGTGACATTAGGACAAATTGCTTTTAATGCAACGGTATCAAGGGTAAATTTCATCTGTTTTTGTCACAATTGTTTATAGACGAAATCAACAAGACTATTTTATTCCCCCCTTTCTTGTTTCTAAGAAGTGTCATCTGCTGTTGCTTTCCATTTTGCCCAGCCACACACTCCTCCTATACTAAGGAATGGATCCATGTGCAGCTATTAAACCTACCAACAGGAATATTCTATATATTCATATGGTTTGTACATCACACCAACATTATTTCAGTTATCTTGTGATGCCAGACTCTTAATGATGGATGAAGACTCCATGCTCAACAGCCAAGCAGATCAAAACGATTGGCATTCCACAGGTCAGACGAGAAACCACCTCTCATGAAAATTCAAATGCTGTCACCGGAATTTGATCCCACATTATGCGATTTCAAGTTCTGTAATCTAACCACTAGGCCATGGGGCCCCTCCCTCCCTTCTAACAGGACTAGAACGTTAGAATCATATCAATAATGCCAATAAATACCTTTACCCAACATGTATGATTCGAATTTGTTGGCTGTCAAAATGCCCACCCTGTTAATAAAACATAACCCCCTTCTGGATAACCCAAAGTTCCAAACCCTCAAATGGTATTTAGTGACTAGTCAAAACTCAACAATGCAGGGGAAGATAACACTCATGAAAAAAGGAGAAAGGAGTTTTCTTAAAAGAGATTAGGAAGAAAGCACTGTTACAAAACAAGAAATTGCTTGGTACAAGCAATTTCTCGTTTTGTATCAGTGCTTACGAAAATCAGTGACTGTGCTAAAATGTGTTCATATAAAACTAAAGCGTTTAATAAGAAAATATCATCATTAATTTGCAAGGACTGCCTTCCATACAGTATAAGACTACATACACCACAATAGCAAAATAACCCAGATCTTCACACAGTACGGTGGTTATATTCCACTAGGTAAGTCGTATAATATGTAATAAAGGTACTGGAAAATACAAAAATAACCCATGGATCTATATACATCTGACCTAAACGAGTAATATACATTATATAATCATCTACAATTCTTCTGAACAGATATGACCAACATTTGAAATTAACGTATAACAAACAATTATGATTACATGACAACACGGACTGCCACAATCTTTACCACCTGTTACACAGAATTTATGCCAACTTGTTCAAGATGCATAAAGGCAAAACAGTGGAAAGTTGTACTCAATTACATCATACTGTTCGAATGGAGTAGAAAATATTATGATAAAATGAGAAAGGGTACCAATTCTCATATTGTCACAATCTTTTCCGTTTTTGTCCGTAAAAGTTTTTTTTTTACAGACTTAAACAAGCATATACTTCTTGAATAAGCCATTTTTCAAATTTGCTTTTGAGGCATCAACTGTTTAATAGAATAAGTCTCCAATTAATACTAGTTGACCAATTCATGATTATATCAGAGTAAATTAATCCATTATCAATCCAAACATTGTAACACATTCTAGATACGGTATGATTATCCAAACGGTTCGATAAATGAAACAAGAAATTTTAAACTCAAAATGAAGAGAATTTAATCAAATCTTTTGAATAAACTAATGTAAGGTATGCACATGATATGTCAGGACTTTCATAACCAGAAAAGGTCAAACTATGTTTCAAGTGACACATTTAAACTCATTCAAAAGACAGTTTATTCCAGCTTGTCCCATATTTAAAATAAAGAGATTTCACCCCTTATCCTATAGAACCATGCTATGACACTCTAGCATTAAAAGACTTATAAAACAACAACATTGTGACAAAAGGAAAAATTGCTTGTGAAAAGCAATTTCTCCTTTAGTCATGATGGTTTCATTCCAATATCGTATAAAATATTTCATTCATAAAGAACTAAGCATTTATGGATTTTTTTTTTAAATGAAACAAGCGGAACAACACACCAGAGATTTGTCTCTATCCATATGTATATACACTGTTTACAGGTATTAGTTCTCTCATGGATAAATAAGGATATAACAAAGGAATGGATAAATGTTAACTTCTCGTTCACAAACTCTAAATGTTTCCCTGTTTCAAATATTTTGCAGCAGATAATATCAATACAAAACTACAGATATCAAACAAGAAAAAAAATATCAACAAGTTTCTTAAGAGTTAATAATTGAATCAAATGAGAATGAACTTTTATTTTAAAATGTCATCTGGAAGAGTTTAAAGTCGTCTTTTTATGCGAACAGATTTTTACAGATCAACAATGGATTAATTCTTTTTATCCAGATGGATCACACAGAAAATAGTGTTTAACTAACCCTTTACCAAACGCCAAATTTCCGACTGTCCCAAATTGAAAGAGTTTGCAGACGGCATTTCAAAATGTTATTTTTGGAAAGTTATAATAGGCTGATAGGGCAGAAAACATTGAAGGAAAAGGAGAAATTGCTCATTATGAGCAATTTCTCTTTTTCCCACAGTGTTTTACAGATTGGTCTGCAACAAAGTGGTTAAATGTCGTTATTGTTTGGTAATGCGTTAAGTCACCCAACTGCAGTGTAAGACCAATCAAAATAAACACAGAAATCTTTCATCACACATGTAATAGTCATTCAAAGCAATGGAATTGCACTCCAAAAAATTCCCTCGCGAGTTTTTAAATGCAATGCATGTAGATTTATTCACAAAAAAAGGAAAAACAGGATAAAATGTTTTTAACATCTAATCAGGATTTGCCATATACATAATTACACACTTTACATCAACACTTAAACCAAAACATGACAATCAACAATATAAATTTTCCCTATGACCTTATTTTTCTTTTCAACACTGAATAAATAGTATCAATCCCTTTTCTCTCATTTTTTTAAGCAATTTTATCCCGATTCTGAAAATTGCTTTTTACAAAGTCATTGAACTTATCTATCCATTCAACAATTCTACCACTAATCATTTTAATAATAAACTATTTGGAAAAGGCTATAAATACAAACAACAGATGAGGTATTAATTAAGTAAACGAGGTCTGAGAGAAACAGCAGTGTTTTGATAAAGAAAAGCCATACTCTTGCAAACAGTTTAACCCAGTGCTCATGTCAAAATGTCATTTGCTTATTTTACAGGGTTCAACACCATTTCAACAATTTTTCATTTATGCTCCTGCTGTCCTGGATTAACCAGTTCTAACCCTTTCCCAAACAACAAGTTTTCGACTGTCCCAAATTGAAAGAGTTTGCAGACGACATTTCAAAATGTGATGGAATGGAAAAATATTCTTCAGATAGAGCAGAAAACTTTGAGGGAAGAGGAGAAATTGCTCCTAGCTCCTTTTCCCACAATGTTTTCCAGAGTCGTCTGCAACAAAGTGGTTAAATGTCGTTATTGTTTGGTAATGGGCTAGGCTAGGAAATCTCAGTAAATCACTCTGTAAATTCCTATAGATCATTAAAAGGTGTGTTACAATTCTGTCTGGACCTCCTATAGTGGGCTTCAAGAGTTGGCTTCTTTCTCTACTCTGTTTTTTTTCTCTAAAGAAAATGTACAATGGAATGTATGGAGAACAATCTGAAACCGCACAGAGCGACTATCTTACATGTGCCACCAGGAAAGGGGGGGTGTTAAATCAATGTCTTGTTGCAAGAACTTTGGGAAGTTCAAAACAACATTTCCTCTTATTTCAGAAATAGAAAAGCAATAATCAATGTAACACTTCATTGGAGGCGCTCCATAACAATTGCGTGTGAACACCCATTACAGATTCCATAGCCTGATATCAATTGTTTTGTTATCGGGTTTAACACCGGGTTAATTCTTACTCCCCGGGAATCAACCCGTGAACCCCTGAGTAACAAATGAGCTAACTTAACCACCAAGTCATACAGGACCATTAACCTGATTTCAGTAACATTGAACATAGAGTTCCTATGGTAGTTCAATGGCCATTAACCCTAGGAACGCTGGGTAACTTTCTAAAATAGATTCTTTCCAAAACCTTAAATATCTGCTTAATTTTGTTGAGGAAAGATACCCAGGATAGCAAACAGTTTAGTTCAGAGGCCAGCCGCCAATTTACTTGGCAGCTGGCCTGGACCTAACCTGCTCGCATAAGCATGAAGTCGGTTCCAGCACTGTAAGGGTTAATCGTACAGCCTTTTACTGTCAGTGTTCATTCTATACGGTTTCAGATAAAAACAGATAAACAAACAGTCAATCTTGTTTGAAGCCACCACTCTTAAACGTTATATGAAATGTTATAGTCTGAAGCTATCTCAATACAGGATGCCAATATTTCAGAAAGCTCCTACTGAAGGTTTCTGAATGACTAGAGTACTGATTAATCCGCAAGTTGTCTAATACACCATAAAACCGTCTCCTTTCACTATGATTTCTTCAAACAAAATTGACTGCTAATGAACGCTATCACATGGATAATAACTAAAACGTTCTCTATCTTGAACAAAATTTATCAAAATTATAGACCCATTACTACGGGTAAACACTTAAAACCTTTACCAAACGCGAAATTTTCGACTGTCCCAAATTGAAAGAGTTTGCATACGACATTTCAAAATGTGATGAAATTGGAAGACAATCTTCTGACAGGGCAGAAAACATTGTAGGAAAAGGAGAAATTGCTCGTCATGAGCAATTTCTCATTTTCCCATAATGTTTTCAAGAGTTGTCTGCAACAAACTAGTCAAATGTTGTTATTGTTTGGTAATGGGTTAGATGGAATCTGACAGAGGTTTTCAAGTCGACATACATCTTTACCTTTAAATATGAAATGTCCAAATGAGCTGTATGAAATAAAGCTACCTTTTTTAAAATGCTCCTTTAGTAAAATGAAAACAGAATAAAGATTCATCCTATAACAAGATGAGGTTATAAGGATGGCGGATTAAAGCACTAAATCAATATGAAAAACTTAATATATCAGTAACATAATTTTTGATATGGATTTTCAATAAAAAAAAAAAAACTTTCACCCAAAACTTCATCTAACAATAAACCTAACAATCTTGGATTTGTCTGCAAGTTGTAGGACATCTAACCCTACATAAGAAAGGATTTGTTGGTATGGTGTTTAATGCCATATCAACAATTTTTCAGTTACTTAACAGCATTCCTGGATCTACTAGTACAAGACTAGGGTTCTGAAGTGACTTTCCAAAGGTCTTCCCCAAGAAACCAGAGGTATCAGTGGGGATCGAACCCTGAGTTCTAAGTCTGCCAATTTATCCACTGGGCCACATGGGACCCTGACACATTAGGAAAGAGAGCAGTTGCTCATGTGAGTAAAATCTCCCTTCAGAACAATAGTTTCTCTCCTTATAGAATAGTTACTTTTCAATGTTACCACAAATTCAAAATCTGTCAGCAAACTAAGTCAGTTGACAAAACGAAATATTGTAGTTACATTAAAACTTTGCAAGACTGAGCAAAAAAGCGATATAACTTATCTTTATGATCATCTTTCAAACTTTTAGAATAAAAAGGTTTGAGTCAAAGATTACTAGGTCTTACAGATCCTACAAATGATCGTACGTATATAAAATAGTGTGTATTTGATAATGGGCTTATGAACTGAAAAAAACTAAATGGGTAGAAAAAAAACCATCATCGCAAGATGATCATTCAAAACAAGGAAGAAAAAATTCAAAAGAAAAATTTATATCAAAATGTGTATAAATAAATAACAGATCCAAATATCTTTCAATTGAAACATAAAATGAAATAAAAACAATATCTAACACTCTTCATACACATATAGGACATGTCGGATATACACTTAACCCTTTCCCAAACGACAAATTTTCGACTGTTCCAAATTGAAAGAGTTTGCAGATGCCATTTCAAAATGTGATGAAAATGAGAAATATTCTTCAGATAGAGCAGAAAACATTGTTGGAAAAGAAAAATTGCTAGTTATGAGCAATTTCTCCTTTTACCACAATGTCTTCATAAGTCGTCTGCAACCTAGTGGTCAGATGTCGTTATTGTTTGGGAAAGGGTTAAGTTGTAAACCATAAAGCAGTTCAACATTAACTAGTAGTCACTAACAAATAGGCTTTATAGCAGTATTACCTACTGTCCTGAATATTTGAGAACTGAAGTCAGTATTTGAAATAAGATTACAATATAATCATCTTATTATTGTAATCACATCTTTCTTTTCAAATTCCCCAATATCAATACATCCGTATCAATCTCTTCATACCAACTTTCACCAATATACAATAAATGACAGAAGGAAACAAAGTGATAGAAAGAGATGTCAATTGCTAAAAGCTATTTCCCAATTGTCTTTCTGACATAGTCTTCTCCTTGTTTAACCAATTACCAAACAATAACAACATTCTACCACTTTGTTGCAGATGACTCTGGAAAACATTGTGGGAAAAGTAGAAATTGCTTGTAACAAGCAATTTCTCCTTTTCCCACAATGTTTCCTACCCTATCAGAAGTTTATTTTTCAATAACTTCATATCTTGAAAATTTGGTGTTTGGTAAAGGGTTAAAGCAATTTAAGTAACTGAAAATGTTGCAATTATAACACTTTGATGAATCTACAGCACAAGTCATAACAAACCAATGTGACAAATAATTACCTCCAAGTGAGCATTTCATCATTTTGTCACAATTATTTCTACCAACTATCATTACAGAGATTACAGAGTATCTTGATACTTTTCTGGATGTTTTTTTAGTCATTGACTCGTACACATATACATGGAAGAACTAGGCATTGAACATAACTTAGTGGAGGAGTTATTGCTTATATTCAAACAATTATTGTGTTCACAAAATATATCGTCATTTTAAATGCACTGTGTGAGTTGCTTACAAAAGACGTTTAAACAAAAAGTAGGACAAATTTATTAAGATATTCACACCAATATTTAAGCTCAGATCTGATCTCTAGAAACATGTTTGTCCTTTTGAAATACCTTAACCCATTACCAAACAATAACAACATTATACCACTTTGTTGCAGACGAATCTGGAAAACATTGTGGGAAAGGAAGAAATGGCTTGTGACAAGTAATTTCTCCTTTTCCCACAATGTCTTCTATGCTATCAGAAGTTTATTTTCTAATTTCATTTTGAATTGTTGTCTGTAAAGTCTTTCAATATGGGGCAGTCGAAAATGTGGCGTTTGGTAAAGGGTTAAATCATGCATATCTAGGGATCAATTCTTGACAATAGTAAGTGCTTCATATTTGAGGACTTACTATTGTCTCCCATTGACCCATCAAGTTGTGGGCCAAAAGAAGATGGTTCTAATCTTTGCTGAGCCATTCCTTGGCCAGACCTGTTTGCTGCAGATAACTTTAAATTTTCAACAGGAAACTACAATTGACAAAATTGCAACTAAATTATAATTTACCACCAATGGGTAAACATTCCTTTTGTCAATTTGTTTCCATGTTTTTAAATCATTTATAAAGTGGTATTTCTTTAATCTTTTCATATAAATTTTGGAACATTTACAGCAAATTAATAAGATGTCAAGACAGAAATTTTCTATTACAATATTATTTTTAAAAAAAGTTCTACCTAATTGGTGTCACAAGGTGGGCAGGTAGAAAAATATAAAAAATGATCTCAAAAACAAAGATAGAATCAGACACTCTGCTAGGCAGATGATGTTCCTTTCTACAAAAACAATTGAACAACAGATTTTACCCACAGGACAGAGGGATGTGCAAACAAAAACAAAGAAAAAAAAAAACTAGCATACAAACAGAGGCCATTTCCTCAAAATAAAACTACTGGGCCTTAAGATTATTAACCACCAAGAACCCTCACATAGAACCAAACTCAACACCTATTGATTATACTAGGTGAATAAATAATAGTTAAAAAATAATCTAATCTGAATTTATACTTCAACCAACTTCATTTATTTATCAAGGTTTAATTGAAATTAAAGTCGATGACAATCATAGAGTGTGTCACTCAAAACTTAACCCTTAGAATATTGGGTAATTTTCTAAAATAGATTTTTGTGTCATCTGATTTCAAAAACCTTTCATATCGGCTTAATTTTGACGAGAAAAGATACTCAGAGCAGCAAAAAGGTTAGATCACAGGCCAGCTGCCAATTTACTTGGCAGCTGGCCTGGATCTAAGCTGTTTGCTTAAGCATGAAGTCGGTTCCAGCACTATAATAGCTAATAATCACAAAACCCAGTATGATATGAATCATTTTTTCCGTCTTATCGTCCAATAGTCTTAACAACAAAATAACGCTTTACCGAACAGTCTTCTATAGATTTTATGATATAATAAAACATCTTTTATAACAATTGATTGAAAAAGGAAAAATTGCTCCTAATTGAATTAATTGTTAATATAACAAGAAATTGCTCCTATTTGAAACCATAGTTTGAAAAGGGAAGAATTGTTCATAGGAGCAATTTATCCAATCAAACAATGGTTTAAACCTAATTGGATCATTTCCAATTAAAAATTATCTTTTCATGATTTTTTTTCCCATAATTTTGGTATGAGAAATAGCCTGTAGCTTTGATAAGAGTAAATAAGAACACCCGTTACCACAAATACTATAATCTATATATTTTAACAAAGGGAATATAACGAACCCATCTGGGATATAAAAAGAAACTCAAATGCAATAAACAATATTTCCAACTACCTGCCTGGAATATAGGTGAAATTTTCACGTCAGAACTTATGACTATTTCAAGTTTAATCGTAACACTATGTTGTGCATAGATTATTTCTGACAAACCCCAACCATATTGGATGGAGGGAATAAGTAACCAAATATTGCAGCTTAACTGTAGGTTACGTCCATCATAGACACCTCTTTAATGCACCTCTTAACCCTTTACCACATGCCACATTTTTGACTGTCCCAGATTGAGTTTGCAGAAGACATTTCAAAATGTTATGAAATTGGAAAATAATCTTCTGATAGGGCGGAGAACATTGTCGGAAAAAGAGAAATTGCTCGTTACAAGCAATTTCTCCTTTTCCCACAATGTTTTCCAGAGACATGTGCAACAAAGTGGTTAAATGTCGTTATTGTTTGGTAATGGATTAAAGGTGTCATAAGAAATGGTTGTGACAATGGAATTGTTTCACTTAAACTTTCTTTTTTGGGAGTTCAATACCATGTCAAAAATCTTTTCAGTCAGAAAATGGCTTTCCTGGAATTAGCCTGAAGAGTCTTGTTAGGGGACACCCATGAAACCAGAGGTACCATTGGGACTGAAACCTGGGGGCCCCAAGTTCTAACCACTTGGCCATGAAGGACTCTACCTATGTATTAAAACAAGGACATAAAAAGGGAGTATGTGGGGCTTTAACGCTTGGCCAACATGTTTTAAGGTCAATACCATAACCACTGGGATATGCTTGGCTAGGCAGGCCCCAAGGAATATTTAACTTACAACAGTCAACATGACTATCGACTACAGAAAAGGCATCATCTTGTGAGAGAGTTATTGAAGACATGGTTTGAAACCTTTAATTTATCATCTGCATTAGACAAGATGGTTTGCTCTTAGTATCAAAATGAGAAATGTTCATGTTTTATTTGTTAATGGTTTCAGTTACATATTAGTGGAAAATGATAAAGTGAATCTTGGATTTAAGGTCACGCTACAAGGGTCAAGGACACATATCTACATACTAGTCATTTCTAGGTCAAATGGAAAACAATTAGGTCAAATGGAAAATGGACTGATTACTCTATATAGATGAGGCACAAGTAATTAGAGACTAATATTTCTCATCAGCTTCTGTGATATATTCCTATTTGATCAGCGTGTTAAACGGATAATCCCATAGCTTGGATGATATACCGAATCCTGAAAGATATAAAGATAAAAAGCATGTTAAAAAGGACTTTCTCACAGAATGAGAGTTTAATCTTTTTGAAGTAAAATATTTTCTGTGGATATAATGACAACACAGATCTATATAGTTACGTAAAACAAGATTATTGCTTGTAGTTTTAACCCCATTCACATAGGTAAAGACACAGCAGATCTATCTTGCACATATAGTTATCTGTTTAACCTATAGAATGCAGGGTAACCTGCTAAAAATAGATTTTTGTGATGTCTACTTTCCAAAACCTTAAATATTTGCTTAATTTAGATGAGGAATGATACTCATAGTAGCAAACAGCTTAGATCAAATCCAGCCACCAATTTACTTGGCGGCTTGCCTGGATATCACCTTTTTGCATAAGCATGAAGCCGGTTTCAGCAATATAAGGGTTACCATCAAGATATTGAAAATGGTTCTAGGTTGTGGGAGAATATTTGGTAAAATCCCCTCATAAACATTTGTCAACACAGAACAAAATCCATAAGACGGTCCCTAAAACATACAAAATTGTCCAGAAAAAATCCCCCCCCTCCCCCCCATAACAATCATAGAATTATTAAAAACTTAAGATATTAACTCAGTAGTCAGAAGTTCCAAAAAGAAAGGTAGTTATTTCATTGTCTATGATTGGCCATTTTGCGAGATGAGGATATAAGAAACCTTATTGGCCGCAGAGTTTCTGTTGTGTTATTTCTTCCTCATTGTAAAATATCTTGCATATGAGTGAAACTTGGTCTTAATGCAAAATGGTGAAATTGAGAGTAAATGAGAAAAATCACTGATCAAAATGTTTATTTTCAGGAAAGTGCTATAATTTGAATTACAACGAATTTTTCTGAAACATGAAACAGGTTGCCTTACCTTTGTTATGGTCTTTAAAATGATGTTTGACATGGTATGTTTTAAGATCTTTGAAGTAGTTGAGGGACGGACTTCCGAAGTGAAGGTAATAATGTGTTAGGTCGTAACACAGGTATCCCACCACTGTGCCCCCAAAAAACACCTGAGCTATGGTGGGAGGCGCAAACAATAGATATGCCTGGTAAATAAAAAATGCCAGCATAGTCGCAGGCAATGGAGGGAATACCAGTCGATTCTTGTCCATCGGTGACTGAAAATACAGAGGGTAAGGTTTACAGCTTTGGTCAGGACTAAAAAACTAAGTTTAATCCAGCAAGTGCTAGCTACGCTCAACATACCATGTTGAGTGCAGAACTGGCTGGATTGTCAGAGTATGACCACTGAAATTACTATACAATCATTGTACAGACAATTGCATAAAACATACTGCAATTACGGACAAGTAAATCTGCCTTAGCCTTTCACTACCTTTAGCCCCAGATATATCTGGCGAACTTTAAGCACCTTATATACCATATCAGCTGTTAATAAACTGCGTAATATGGTTGTATATATAGAAGCACAAGGAACACGTTAGAGTATAGAAGGTTGATATATAGTGTACTGTGAAACTTAATATCGATTTTTATTTGAGCGTCTGTTACAAGCGGTGCAGGGGTAAATTCTGTCTTTTTCCCCATTTTCTATCACATTTTCCCTTGGTATACAAGAGAGTAACAAGATCCGGTAAGGAAAAGGTTCAACAGCAAGGATTAAACTAAAGGCTTACAGGGGCCTCTGTGGCCTAGTGGTTAAAGTACAGAACTTGAAATTACATGGCCCCTCTCCGCGTGGGTTCAAATCCTGAGTGGGATATGGATTTTCATGAGTGGCAGTCTCCCGACTGACTTACGGAATGCTGATGGTTCTCTCCACCTTGACCATGTATGGGGCTTCCTCCATTATCAAGAGTCGGGCATCGCTACATAACTGAAATAATGTTGATGTGATGTAAAACCCATATTAAAAAAAAAAAAAAGGCTTACAAGCCAAGCCTTACTAGGTACCCACCTTATGATGTTGTCCATGGAATAAAAAGTGGAGTGTAATCAGTAATTTTGACCAGCTTGGGGGGTTACAATGGAACAGCCATCTATGTAGTACATATTCATCTATGGTCCACAGTAAAAAGCCCAGCCCAAATAGCACTGGATACAGGTGAATTGGAACAGCTACATCTGTAACAAAAAGGAATAAACCCTTTACCAAACGCCAAATTTTCAACTGTCCCAAATTAAAAGAATTGCAGACAAATTTTTTCGAAATGTGATGAAATTGAAAAAGTTATTTTCTGAATGGGCAGAAAACATTGTGGGAAAAGGAGAAATTGCTCGTTACGAGCAATTTCTCCTTTTCCCACAATGTTTTCCAGAGTCTTCTGCAACAATCAGGTCAAATGTTGTTATTGTTTGGTAACGGGTTAACACAATTAATCTTCTCACCATTTACACCAATCATACTCACCTTACATGTTTCGTCACTCTACCATTACTGACTGTATTGGTAACAGAAAATAGATTATCAATACCAAGATTTCAGTTGAAAGTTGTAGTATTCATCCATGAACATTATCATCCTAATAAAAAATGAAAAATTGACAGTCAAAAGCGAAATCCCTTTGACAAACAGCGCCAAGTAATTCAGAAATAGCTCTGAGGAATGTTGATTTTTGGCAATTTGAAGCTTTTAACTGCTAGTCTTCACTAAAGATAACTCTGGCAAATCATTTGAACAAGTCTATATCAGTTAACTCCCTTGAATGAATATCGTACAAACACAGGTAAATATGAAGTCTTAGATTCGAGTCCTACTTATAGTTTTACTAACAATATTATACTGAAAACATAAATAATTTCGACAGAACATACCCTTTTATTTCTATATGAGACAAAAATCATTGCAAAGAAACACATCAATGAATTGGAGAGATGACACACAATATAGTGTGTCACATGTCAATTGTATGTTTGTTTAATATTCTTGTATTTAGCTTATGACTTATTCAAATATTTCATGACATCATGATCATTACTAAAAAGCTACCCTGTGTCTTAATGCATGCTCATACACAATTTGTAAGGTGTTTTACACAGTGTCAACAATTTAATATAATGTAACGGCTTTCCTGTATCCTACAGTACTATTCTAAGGCATTGAAGTGACTTGCCAAAGCTCTCTCCCACAAAACCGCATGCTCTTACTCCCTGGGTTTAAATGTTACACATACATCATTAGACAACGGTTATTCCCCTTGAATACACACACTTCATAAAAGTCCAAGACAAACCTACCTCCTAGTCCTGGTAAAGCCCAATAGACGGTCTCGGTCTGGAACTTCCTAAATGTATACCAGATGATGGCGAGTGATATGGGGATCCAATACAGGAGCACTAACCACCAGTACGACTTGGACAGGTGCTCACACACGCTATTCTTGAAGAGCCGGAGGGACGAGTCCACGGGCGTATGTACCCACTGCGAGTAATTCTCACCCAGGTATCCCACCTGCCAAAATATGGGCTTTGACCAGTCTATCAAGTCATCCTGTAGGGGGAAAAGACAAGATGAAATATCAAAAAAAAAACTTTTCACTTACTGTATACATGTTATTTGCCTCATTTTCAATTCATTCTCTGCTGCTGCTGCTTTGAATAAAGATGAAGTTCATCTCGACATATTCAGGGCCACTAAAGTGTTATATGATTTCCATGATTAAAGTACTGCATTAAACCCTAGATTTGAAGACCTTGACTTTCAAAAACGCACTTTGGACTTAAAATGCAGTGAATTTAAGATATCCATTTCTCAATTCAAGGGTTCAGCGCAATACTATAGTAAGTGCATCACATTTGTGAAGCACTTGTTACAGTCTTGCATTGAACCCTCAGATTATAATTTGTCATTGCCGTATATATTCAAAGTATGACTTCACTACAATTTGGAAATGAGAATTAACAGGTTGATCCCTTAAAAGCAAAGTTGAAGAAAACTAGGATGAACCCAAATCCTATTTGAGGGAACGGGATCATAGTAAAGGATATTTTAACAAATTATTGTTGTATTGTTTAACAACAGACTATAAGTGTGGACAGGAAGGAACTTATTCAAAATGTGCATTATCTATAGAAATTGAAAATGTATTGATGGCGGTACATGACCATTGTATCCTTTCTACAATGTGTAATGCCTTAACCCATTATCAAACAATAACAACATTTGACGACTTTGTTGCAGACAACTTTAGAAAACATTGTGGGAAAAGGAGAAAATGCTCGTAACGAGCAATTTTTCCTTTTCTCACAATGTTTTCTGCCCTTTCAGAAGATTACATTTTAGTTTCATCACATTTTGAAATGTCGTCAGCAAACTGTTTCAATTAATCATTTGGGACAGTAAACAATTTGGCGTTTGTAAAGGGTTAAAATAAGACTATTGATCTAATACTCAATTACCAAACAATGAATTTCCTTTTGACAAATTGGAAGATATTCCAAACATCAAATGATTAAAAGGAATAGCAAAAAAAGGAAGAGAGAATTGTTCATGTATGTAATTTCTTATTTACCAATACATGTATCACCTTTCGTCACAGAGGACCTCTAACCCTCTGCTGAATGTGGATTAAAAACAAGTCCATTATAAGCAAGAATAGGACTTAATTATCTAAAGTTAGACCCCAATCAGAAAAAAAAAGGAATCAATTAAAAGGATCTAAAATTGGTTTGTGATACATGTACATAATGGTGCTGATTTCCAAGCACAAATGGTACAAAAAATATCAACCAATGCAAAATTTGAATAACTAGTCAATGTCAAGCCATTTCTCTTTTGAGAGAAAGGATTCTATCAATTTCAATTCATCTCTGCTCATTGTTAAACTTTGTGATAAAAGATATTTTGGTTCAAATTTACAGCGATCCAGTACATTCTGTGTTTCCACTATATTAATGATAGCTCTAAAGATATACATGTACCTCCAAATGATAGCATACCCTTATATTACTGGAACCGTCTTCATTCTTATGCAAACAGGTTAGATCAAGGCCAGCTGCCAAGTAAATTGACAGCTGGCCTGTGATCTAACCTGTTTGCTACTCTGAGTATCTTTCCTCACCAGAATTAAGAAGGTATTAAGGTTTTGGAAAGCAAACGACACAAAAATCTATTTTTAGAATAATTACCCAGCTTTCTAAGGGCTAAGTACCAAACACAATAAATAAACAAACGTATACACCTTAGGTTATTTTATCCATGAAGTGTTTATGTTACTGTTAATGATGGGGCATGGGGGTGTTTATAATTGAATCAACTTTCGCTGACTTAACATGGTATAGGTCCAGGCAAGTATGTGAATCAGAACCTTCTTGATGCATGTTGTAAAGAAATATCAGTTTTAGCCAATTTTGTGAGCACTGATTAGAGTTCTCCTAACCTAAAGAATGCTGGGTAATTTTCTAAAAATAGATGCATGTGTCGTCTGCTTTTCAAAACCTTAAATATCTGCTTAATTTTGTTGAGGAAAGATACTCAGAGTAGCAAACAGGTTACATCACAGGCCAGCCGCCAAGTAAATTGGCGGCTGGCCTGGATCCCACCTGTTTGCATGTTGAAGTCGGTTCCAGCTATTTAAGGGTTAATTAGAATAAAGAGACTAGCAATGGTTATACTCTGGTTAACTAAATACATGTAGGTTTCTGTATTTCTCTGATTCTTGATTCCCTTACACAGTTGAACATAGTTGACGCTTTTAGTGATAGTGAAGGCAGGTGATCAGAAAAGGGGGAACAAAACACTCTTATAAAAAAGAAGTAGTTATCTTGCGACAATGCTCAACCCCACACGGTACATGTAATTGTCTACTCTTCTGCAGCATGATGGTTCAATGTAATACAATTACTATATTAAGTACTTCATGTTTGTGATGCACATACTATAGTCTTGCATTGAACCTTTGAACAGCTGTGCCTAAGTAAGGTATTTTGGATAATATAACTCGGTATACTACTTACAATCTGCTCCTCTTCTTGAACTTTTTTATTTGCGTGCCCATTCGCGTGTCCGTTAGCGTGCCCATTCGCATGTCCATTGGCGTGTCCATTCGCGTGTCCATTGGCATGTCCGTTTGCATGCCCGTTTGTGACTCCATTTGTGTGTCCATTTGCATAGCCATTGGTCTCTGATTTTGACCTCTTTGTCTGGAAAATAGAAAAAAATATAAACATTATTAATCAGACTTTTTTGGTACAAATCAATCATACCTTCATTAACACATTACCAAACAATAACGATAATTGACCAGTTTGTTGTAGACGACTTGGGAAAACATTGTGGGAAAAGAAGAAATACAATAATGGTTTCATGTCAGAACTTAGTTGTGACAAGTCAAATCATAATTGTGACAAATCAAACAGTTATTGTGGCAAATCAAACAACAATTGTAACAATTCAAACAGTTATTGTGGCAAATCAAACAACAATTGTAACAAATCAAACAGTTATTGTGACAAATCAAACAACAATTGTAACAATTCAAACAGTTATTGTGGCAAATCAAACAACAATTGTAACAAATCAAACAGTTATTGTGGCAAATCAAACAACAATTGTAACAAATCAAACAGTTATTGTGGCAAATCAAACAACAATTGTAACAATTCAAACAGTTATTGTGACAAATCAAACAACAATTGTAACAATTCAAACAAAGAAAAATGGAATCATATATATTCTTGCATCAATTCAGCTGCAGCAAAACACTGGGAAACCAGTCTTACAAGTAAATTCTCCATTAGCCTGATAAGGTTCTACCGATTATCTGTTTATTGCAGCCAATGAAGTTCTTTTTTTACATATTTCATAAGTCGCCTTCTATTTCTTTTCATATGGACTACTTTTAATTAGCGCGAGTCACAGATTCCCCCATATGAGCATATGGGTTTAACCTTTATAGTGATGGAACCGACTTCATGCTTAAGCAAACAGGTAAGGTCCAGGCCAGCAGCCACGTGAATTGGCCGCTTGCCTGGGAACAAACCTCTTTGTAACTCTGAGTATCTTTCCTCAACAAACCCTTTACCAAACACCAAATTTTAGACTGTCCCAAACTGAAAGAATTTGCAGATATTTCAAAATGTGATGAAATTGGAAAATACTCCTCCGATAGGGCAGAAAACATTGTGGGAAAAGGAAAAATTGCTTGTTACGAGCAATTTCTCCTTTTCCTATAATGTTTTCTAGAGTGATCTGCAACCAAGTGGTTAAAAGTCGTTATTCTTTGGCAAAGGGTTCAGCAGATTTCTCAGTTTTTAGAAAGCAGATGACACAAAAATATATTTTTAGAAAATTACCCAGCATTCTAAGGGTTTGAGGATGGTTGACTACATAAATCTCATTCCCAATGTTTTGGTCGATACTCAGCCTGGTACCTGGTAGTCCGAATGATCCAGACGTAGATATTTTACTCTACGTCTGGATACGTTCGATATGAAAGCGCGGCAAGCGGATATCGATTTTTCGAGGTAGTGCATGTCGGGAAATCTGTAGAAAGGGGTGGAGTTAAAATTACAGGTAAAGTCTAGCGGGAATATAATATCGGCTCCTTTTCGTTTGGTAGAATATATATATATATATCTATTTACATTAAATCCGAGATTCCCTTTCCCTCATATGAATTTTGTCAATTGCCAAAGTATTGCAACAGTTGATTTCAATTGAATACGTAGATATTCATTCATTGAGTAAAGATATGTGTGACTCTATTGCGAGAATCTAGAAAACACTCAAACCATCAGAGAATTTTTTTATGGAAACTTTAGCCACACAAAAAGCCTTTAGCTTATCATTTCTGATGGGCGATTCTATGGGAAAATGGACTCTCAATTTGATATTTTCCTGAATTATAGAAATCTGCAGTATGGGTCTAATCTGAAATATAAATCTAGAAACTATTTCAAAGTATACTGTTTGCAGGTTGGGCGAGCAGGAATGGAAACAAATCAGAGACATAGATAACAGCTATGTCTTTTAAATAAAGTATTCAAAAAGCTTAAATAAGCTATATAAACAGCTTTGGGCATGTTATAAAGGGGGAGTATCAAATAGTACATCTTTCGGGTTGTTGGTCTAAGAATGAAACGCCAAGTTTTATTACCCCAGACGGGAGCGACGCGCGTCACACAGAGACACTAATCCAGACACCGCCGTACATCACACAACACATGCCTTACCCTTTATCCTATTAATAGCATAATAGTTTTGTCCTCAAAGAATACGCATTTGACATAGATTTTTATTTCTAAAGTACATTGATATTAATCAAATTTACAGATTTAAGAGCAAGTTTCTTCTGAATATCATCTATGTTTGCAGCGAAATGGTAGTCGTCAAAACCAAATCCTTTTTTACCAATACAATATCGATTACTTTCTTGATATAGTTAATAGTTTGTATTTTACCTAATTGATAAGTTTGTGTGTTTAATTGCAGTTTGAATTTTAGAATGGTAACGACCTTGTCTGGGAAACTGAAGGGTAACTAAATGTTGAAAGCCCCCGTTAGATCGATCGTTATAGCAGCTTGAAACCTTACCTTTGGATTCAATATTTTTTGAAAATTAAAATGGTACGAAAAGGTATTGCCCAATGCTTTCATGCATGGAATGAGTCGGACAAACCGATTTTATTTTGATTATGAATAGATAGGTTAATGAACTATTTGTTTGTTTAATTGGACCAGTAAAACATTTAGAAAAAAAGATAAAAAAAAAACAATTCAAAATATGCACTACAACCATAACCCAATGTGTCATCTCATAAGTATAGATATGAACATAAGAATATACGCGTTCAAATTGAGACCGTTTTGGGTGCCATATCACAAATGATTCAAGTGTAGGTACTCATAAATGTTATGAATGTTTCGCCACTTTTAAACCTACTTAAATTTTCAATTTGCCACTTATGAATTGTGGTAATGACGGAAAATTAGGACATTCGTATTGATCAAACCAAGAAAAATCTTCCCTGTCCCTCTTCAAATCTTGAAATAAATATGTGCGGAAAATAAATGAATTTTAATTAAAAACGTTTAAGTGGCTATCCAAGTTCAACAAAATTAAAAATGGCATTTCAGTGAACAATTACAGTTTCAAGTAGCTAAGAATTAGATTCAAGGAAATAGACTGGAGAAAGACTTCTTGACAATTGATGACCCAAACGGCCTAGTTTTGTCTACTTCTTTGTGGCCTTGATGCGTTATTCAAATGTATCACAATTTTCGGGTTGTTTCTCTCAGTATATAAAGAAATTTACGTGAACCAATGATGAATTTACATTCAACACAATTAGAAATCTTAAGGTATCACACATTAAATGGTTCCGAAATACTTCGGACGTACCTGCATATCTTTCACGATGACTGTAATTCAATTCGGATTCTATTCGGACACCCTTACAGTCATCTTGAAAGATTTACGTCCGAAAATTTTGTTTTGTTTTTTTCCTTTGAATTGTCATACAACAACCCATTTATTCAAATTAAATTACAATAACATTTACATCATATAAATATATATACGGTATAGTGTTTTCTAAAATTGGCATTTGACATAATCAAATTTGTTCTCAAGTCTAAAATAGCACTAAGAAGGAGTTGAGTAGACGAAGAATAAGAGAATGGGAAGGGAGGAAGAACATGATGGTGACTATCTTTTTATTAACACAAATATTCACAAAGGATTGTTTTCGGAAAAAGTGTGGCGAAGCAAATCGCTTCAAACCAAAAAAGTTGATTTTGTTTTTATCAATTTAATCAGGGAGGCGTTGATGTTCATTTTAAGCATCGTGATATGGAGTTGACAAACAGTCCGAATGAATGTTGAGTTTACCTATTTTATGTAAGAGATGTTTTATCAAAATTGAATCTAAAGTGTCTTTTCCTTCGACAATGGATTTCATCAAATGACTCTGCTTTGGTTTAAAAACGAATTCATATTTCCCGTCGATCAAATGTTAACAATCGTTCATGTTTTTGGTTTTTGCTGTAAATCACCGGAAATGGAAGCAATAAGCAATCTTATTGGTCAATCCCAACTTCTTTCTGATTGGTGCCCATATTTTCCCTTGACGCCGATTGGACCCCTCACACACAGAGGGGGAATGCTGACGCGTTTTTATCACAGGGCGCCTCCAAGCTGTCACGCAGTTACAGCTTGGATCATCCGAGTTAGGTACCTGGTGGGTGGTGGTTACACGGTGAGACAGGCAGGTTACCAAGCTCTGCCATCCCAGTACACCACCTCTCTAATTGGGCGAGGTATTCTCTCAAAATAGATACCTGACTACTACAGCAACTTGTTAACCCTTTACTTTGTGTGTATATCGTTTGACACATTACCGCTTTACAGCACGTTTTTGCATCTTGCAGCAGACGACTTTCAAAAAGCATTGTGGCAAAAGGAGAAATTGCTTGTGACAAGCAATTTCTCCTTTAACCACAATGCTTTTTCAATCTATTGGCATATCACAACAGTAGAACTGAAAGGTTTTTTACATGTTTACGAAGCTTTTTTTTAGCCATCTGCTTCAAGTAAAAAAAAATGTCGTCTGCAGTTGTTAAAGAGTTAACATGATATCATATACTAGCAACTGACAATTATTTCAGGAAGATACCTTCTAAGATGTTATAACAATTTATTTATTTTTGGAAAACATCTTTTTAAAATATCACCAAAAATTGGCAATTGTGAAGGGGCCTTCCAAAAGATGAAGTAATTTTACAATAAATTATGTTTGAATGAGTTCAGGAAAGAATGAATTGGTTCATGAAACATAGTTACCAGTTTTCATTTGGTCACAAACTCATTATGGTTTGACAGTTCAACAAAAAGCTAGAGAGTTTTTTTATAATCTTTTGGTAATTAGCCCTTATAGTGCTGGTACCGACTTCATCCTAATGCAAACAGGTTAGATTAAGGCCAGCCGTCAAGTTAATTGGCAGCTGGCCTATAATCTTACCTTTGCTACTCTGAGTATCTTTCCTCATCAATGTTAAGCAGATATCTACAGTTTTGGAAAGCAGCCAACATGAAAATCTATTTTTGGAAAATTACCCATCATTCTAAGGGTTAAAAGATGCTGTTGTTTGTTGCTATTTAGTCTGAACAAAAGTAATGTTACATTCCATCAAGTAAATAGGAAAACATTAACATAATAAGATGAGAGTGTAAACCCTTTAACCAAACACCAAATGTTCAAATGTCCCAAATTGAGACAGTTTGCAGACGACATTTTAAAATGTAATGAAATTGAAAAATAATGTTCTGATAGGGCAGAAAAATATTGTGGGAAAAGGAGAAATTGCTCACAAAGAGCAATTTCTCCTTTTCCTACAATATTTCCAAGAGTCGTCTGCAACAAATTGGTTAAATGTTGTTGTTGTTTTTAATGGGTTAACACAAAGTCTTCAAGAGGAGCGGATGTTGAAGACAAAATACATAACCGAAAAAACTCATTTGCCCCGGATAGTTCTAACAGTTAACGCTTTATCAGGACATGTATAACTGATTTGCAGACTTTTCAAGCAACATTTATTAAATCTTCACCACCTGCAGACAACATTTTCTTTACTTGAAGCAGAAGTTCAGCTGTCATATGAGAATAGATTGAAAAAGCATTGTGGCAAAAGGAGAAATTGCTTGTCACAAGCATTTTCTCCTTTGTCACAATGTTTTTTGAAAGTCGTCTGCGGCAAGATGCAAAAATGTGGCATTAGGCGATAATGTGTTTAAGTATTGCTAGAGTTACAAATCAGTTTATTTGTTTGATTATATGGGTTTTTCCACTATGTCAACAACTTAACACCAGTACTAGGCTAGCAGTCTGAAGTGTCTGGCCAAAAGACACTTTCAAGAAACCTTAGGCACCAGTGGGACTTGAACCCGTGGCTATAAGGCTCCAAGTCCGCCACCTTGGCCACTGTACCAGGGAGAAACTTCAAAGAGTAAATATTCTTTAGTTAGAATAAATTTGAAATGTCTTATTGAGAAAATTCTTAAGGATAATTCATACAATAAAGGTTTTTTTTAAAAGAAAGAAACAAGTTGACAAAATAAATAAGGCTTTAACCCAATCTTTATTATGCTTCTTTTTGCTGTAACTGCTGCAGAAAAGATGAACTTGTTTACATTGATTTCAACCTAAATAGCATTAGGCAAATGAGTTTTCTTCATGCTACGTTTTGTCTTCTTCCGTTTCTTTCAATTAAGACCATTCAAAAGTTCCAATGTGGGGGGAAACGGGTTAACGAAATCTGAGATAGATGTCACCTTCAACTTTTTAATACCGCCTTTGTTTAATACTCAACAAACATTATCTGTTATTAATTCTTTATGTAAAATGATCAAAAAATCAATAAAGGAGGAATGGGATGAAGATAATGTGTTGCGAGGATGAAACAGAATGAGTTCAGTAATCATCATCAAAACATGGGTTTGTAATTTCTGGCTAATTATTTACAGATTTCTCCAGTACACAATAATCACTCTTTGTGTATGATTGAGGGCCGATCTCTGATAAAAATGTATCAAATGTAAATATTAGTAAGACTTCACTTTATGTCTCTATTTAACTGCAGAAATTGCTGAAATCATCATGATAAGTGTTTAGAAAAATACTGTTTACAATATATCAACAGGCAAACTTTTCCGCACATGATTTTCACACATCATCTGTGTTGGCTTTTAGCAAATTCCATGTTCTTATTCATCCAAGAAAAAGAAAACTGAACTAATCCATCCCCCAATATGGTTATTTGTGGTTGGTTCAAATTGAATGCCAAAAATCAATCCTGGGACTTCTTTAGTTCAGCTACCTTAACCCAGTACCAAACAATAATAACATTTGACCAGTTTGTTGCAGACGACTCTGGAAAACATTGTGGGAAGAGGAGAAATTGCTATTAACGAGCAATTTCTTCTCTTTCCACAAGGTTTTCTGCCCAGACAGATTTTTTTCACTTCCATCACATTTTGAAATGTCATCTGCAAACTCAATTTGGGACAGTCATAAATTTGGTGTTTGGTAAAGGGTTAACCGCTGAAGCACACAGGACTCTCAATAGAGTAGAAATTCATTGGTATCAGTTGTTAGAATACAATATTTCATAATAAAAAAAAAAACAGAGTAAATTACATTTACTTAATTAATCAAGAAAAGATTTAATTTAGCAATTACTAGAAATGTGATGATGTAATTGCTCTGTAGGTATACAGGAATTGCCATTTCCCCTGTGATTTCAGCTAGAAACCAATATTGATAGAGAATCAAAGTGCTCATTCAGAGAGTAAACAGCAATCTGTCTTCCTTTTGATAATATGCATTGAAACAAAAATATGTTAAAAAAAAACTATCATTTCAATTTCTTTATGAAATGCATTGAGGAACATGCCTCATAAAATTACAGAACCTTAGTCCTTTTTATCATTGGAGACAGTAAGAGCTATGCATAACAATGCTATTATGAGTAAAACAAAATCAGTCTGCACCCAAGAATAATTATGATGAACTTTCTTTAACTCATTCCAACTTTGGGAGGTTGTGACTGGTCTGTTTGTCTGTCTTTGAAGGCCGTTAAAAGCCTGTTTATAACAACAATTTTTCAGTTATGTAAGAGCTTTCCTGGATCCACCAGTACTGGTCTAGGCTGGTGCTTTGAGGTGACTTACCAAAGGTCACTCACATGAAACATGAGATGTTGGTGGGGCTCAAACCCGGGACCCCAAGTGCGCCAACTTAACCACTGGGCCACGTTGGACCCTGTGACTGGTCAAAAAGCAAGGGTAGAAAACAAAACATACCAAGGTAAAAGGTGCTTCTACAGTAGAAACTGTTTAAACAAAGAATTTAACTGCTCACTTAAAGCAATTAATCCTTTGTCACAATGGTTTCTTATGTCTCCTTAAGCTGATACAGTAAAAAAGTGGTGTTATGGAGAAAAGTCTTGTTTTTTCAGTGTTATATTGAAGACCATCAACTACATCAGAAAGGTCTGAAGCCATTATGCAGCTTCTCTTCTAATGAACGGCGAATTACTTTTATTTGGTCATATCTGCAGGATCCAGAAAACATCTATCGGAACCTCTCATTGCAAAACTTGGATTAATAAAGGTTGTTTTGTGATATAGCGTACTATACATTTGGTCTTAACCCTTTACCAAACGCCAAATTTTCGACTGTTCCAAATTGGAAGAATTTGCAGACGACATTAAATTTTCAGAATGTGATGAAATTGAAAAATAATCTTCTGATAGAGCAGAAAACATTGTGGGAAAAGGAAAAGAAGAAATTGCTCATGATGAGCAATTTCTTCTTTTACCACTATGTTTTCCAGAGTCGTCTGCAACAAACTGGTTAAATGTGCTACTGCTTGGTAAGGGGTTTAATCATTTTACAGAGAAAAAAAGAGTATATATATTATATATATGCATTGTTTAAGCTCTAGGATCTTCTTCCATGATACATCACTTTGCCACAATTGCTGCCAAAGACTTTAGAAATATCTGTGCCAATAGCATAGATTGCTCTTAATTTTCAATTCCATCTTATAAAACAACAGGTTCTTTGTGTTACCATGAAGTAGATGTATTCTGTAATGGTCTATTATCTGCTGTTCATTTTAACTTGGGCCAGTGGGAAGTTTCCATGTGAGGAAATGGGCAAATGAAGTACATGTATTCATACCATACAGCCAATCTTGTTTTAAGGGTCCATAGTAAAGGAGACAGAAATGTGGTGTTCAGGGCTCACGCTGTCGGTCGCCAAATGCGCCAAATGCGAATATTATTTCATTCTGGCGAAAGATTTCCCGATTTGGCGAATTTGCTTGGCGCATGTTTTTTTCATTCAACTTTACCATTTTTCCACCTGTCCGGACATTACAGACAGTTATATCTTTTGACACACTTAACAGTTAGTATCTCCGAAAACCCCAATTTAATCCGCTAATTGTTATCCCCGTGTCAAACAATGCCTAAGGCGTGTATTAATCGGGTCTTTATGTGTAAACAACTCGACACACTTGATTGGTAGACTCGATGCGGTTGTTCCACGAAAACCGATTACTATTTACCGCATTCCGTCCAGTGTTTTATGATGCATGGTAGAATGCGAGAATTTACAGAGGGTTAATTTGTAAAGTATTTTGATATTGACAGTTTGCTTCCTTCGTTGATGCAACGGTACTATTCAAATTGCGATCCTCTATTATTAATCATTCAAGTCATCACACCGGAGTCTTAACGAGAGTAAAAACAAATAGACCTAAGAGGGCCGACCAAAGATCATGTTTACTTTCCATTTAACTATCGGACATTTCTAAAATAAATAACAAAACTGAGAATTCAGAAATGTATAGTCTTCAATATGATTTGATGTTATCTGAGATAAAAGATTCATTTTGATTTTGTCACTCAAAGCGTAGCCTTTAGTTATACCATCTTTGGTTTAAATTTGTTCAGAAGGGGAATTTTTTTTTTTTTTAACAACATAGTATTTTTATTGGCATTACACATTACATATTTATGACATTACAATTTTAATAAAAATGGTGAAACATAACAAACAGAAATAATTAACCAAGAGGATTTAACACATATCTACATACAACATGAAGAGTCTTTAAAATAAAGCAATTTTAATTGGAGCCATTTGCTCAGAATTTGGCTCCTACTTCTTTAATTTGGCTCCTATTTTTGTCATTTGGCGAATGTGCTGGCGCAGACTTTTTTCCAGCCAGGGTGAGCCCTGGGTGTTTAAGACATCTAACAACTTTATACTGACACCAGTCATTCAGAAGGCTTACAGTTAGTAATTCCTGATTTCTGTATCAAAATAGCCTCAGACTAAACAACTTTTCACACAATGTTTAAGAGATTGCTTACAACAAAATCTCCTGAAATCAGTAATAGAGAAAGGAACAATTTTCCGCCCAAAGTTCCATGTTGTGTATCACAGGGATTGCACTAGACAACTGACATTTTAATACAGATGCCATTCTTTCAGAAAGATTCCGAAGTTTGGCTAGTGAAGTTTGAAGCTAATATATCCAGTCCTGACCAAGCCTATGCCCTGGAATATTACCCTTCAACTTATTTACAATCCATCTTGAACTAGAAGTATTATTTATGAGCCAAATGATAATTTCACAGACATAAATCTCTGATTTACAGGCCCACACCTTGTTCTAACAGGTAGTCTCTCAAAGATTAAAGCCTGAGCGCTTTATCCCAAATACTTTCCTCATTTTGAAGTTTCATTCCACAAACATTAGTGCTCAACAGCTTTATACCTTGAACTCTGTATGTAGTAGATTTTATGATTTAAAACCATTGAGAGTTCAATGCAAGACGATTGCATGGTAAGTGCTTTAAAAAATGAAGCGCTTACTAAGTTACTTTGGTCTTGCACTGAACCTTCAGTTTACAAATTATTTTTTGGAATATGCTGGACTTCAGAAGAATTATTGCAGGAAAGAAAACTCTTGATTGTAGTTCCCATTGTATTTTCTAATTTGTTCATTTTAGTTTTGATAAACTGCAGGGTTCTCTCTGGCTAAAATTTTCTTTGCGCCAACACTTGCGCCAAATTGAAAAAGTTGGAGCCAAATTGAAAAAGTTGGAGCCAAATTCAATAAGTTGGAGCCAAAATAGTCTTTTGTAGAAGGGGAAATCCTTCATCAGGGTCACCTACGGTTCTAAAGAGGTTCTCAAGTGTTCGTTTGTTCTATCTATTTCTATGTGCTGTTTTCATTAGGTTTTATGGATTAAATCCTCTCTCACACTCAACATTTGAAACAGGACATAGCAGAAACATGACTTTCACCTTGACGTCATATTATAACCAACTATTTCCTGGCTTCCAGGCCTCCTTGTCAGATGTTTATTTGATTTTTAGTGGGAGGCATATTCAACGACTGAGAAGATCGATTTATAGTCACTCTTGTGTTGGATCAGAATTAAGTGTCACTTAAAATCGCGGATTTTATATACCAAAAATTCGGTGCATAAAAGAGTTTCATTTATTTGTCAATCAACACAACTGACTTCGTCGATGTTTGATGTCAACTTCTTTAAAAGGAGCGCGAGGGCAAACATTTTGGTTGAAAAGCAATTAAAGTAATCAAAGTCATAATTTCCATATAATTGAAGTTGTAAACGCTGGCGAATGACTAAATGGTGTACACAAGAAAGTGTCACCTTCAACAAACTTGACAATCAACAGATAATGAACTGAACAAGTGTGAAAACAGGATTATCCCGTATCGGAAATCGCATTTGATAAACAAGCTGGTCCCCGAGTTCTAATTCAAAGTACTGCGATTACGGGAACCATCGATACATGGTTCTCGGCTCTAGAGTAAAAACAAATCGATATTGACTCGAGATCGGCAACCATGTGGTAAACAAACATCAAATTCTCGCGGAAAATAGTCGGCGCCAGGCACTTTCGCCAAATTTGTTTTTCTTGCGCCAATTTCTTGATTTTGTCGCCAATGGCGCCATTTGCGAAGGCCAGCGTGAACCCTGTAAACTGGTAAGGCATTATGAGCAAATTCTCCTTTTTGTCTCAATGACTTCACTGAACCCTAGATCCATTATCGACATCATATACAAGCTTGATATTTGGCTAAGATTATATCAGAAGAATTTAAAACATACTCTGAACAGGGTAAGGGTTTTGAACAAAAAAATAGGCTTGGGTTAAAAACAAGGACCTGAGCAATAAAGATATGAACAACCCCATTTATCCATCTGGGGCAGGCCTGTTTACAGTGCAAACCCATCCAAAGTGATAAGTAACTACCAAATAGGAAAAGACCAGTGTTCTCAATAAGAATTGGTTGAACAGGCCAAAACAAATTCTGAACAAGCCACTATGAAGAAGGTCCATGGGGGTTCTTAATATCTCTGCGAATTTAAAACGGCCAAAACATAATCTGAAGGGTCATTTTGGCCTGTGGCCTGTTCTTATAGAGAACACTGAATATGCAGTGAGTATGAGATTGCTGTATCCTATTGCTTGAAACCTGATTCCCTCACTCAACCTATGTCTATCAAATTGATCTTTTCCCATTAATAAGTACTCACAAATGACGCTTTTATAGCATTAAAAACATTTTTTCATAGAATGAAAAAAGAAATCCTATGTGATGTTAGGAAAAACCATTTAACCCTTAAAGTGCTGGAACCGACTTCATACTTATGCTAACTGGTTAGATCACAGTAAATTGGCGGCTGCCCTGTGATCTAACCTGTTTGCTACTCTGAGTATCTTTCCTCATCAACACTAAGCAAATATATAAGGTTTTATAAAGCAGACGACAAAAATCCATTTAAAAAAAATTACCCAGTATTCTAAAGGTTAATCAAGAATTACAAATCTTCATTATGGACTGGCATACAAATAAAAATTTGATAAAGGGGGTAAAAAACGTGGTTGTACAGAGACGTTTATTCCAATCATAAAACCTAACGAGTCTTGAACATGTTACTATGGTAGTGGTGGAAGGCTGTTGATATTTCCTTGTAAAACTGAAACAGGAAAGAAAAAACAATAAAAGATTCTCATTTAAACCTAAGATCCCACCCACTCAAGAGCCTGGAGAATTCCTTAACCCTTTCACAAACAATAACGACATTCGACCACTTTGTTGCAGACTACTTTGGAAAACATTGTGGGAAAAGGAGAAATTGCTCGTAACAAGCCTTATAAGAATGTTATTTTGCAATTTCATCATATTTTGAAATATCGTCTGAAAACTCAATTTTGGACAGTGGAAAATTTGTTGTTTGGGAAAGGGTTAAAACCTTTTTCCTATTTCACACACATTGAGAGATTGTGTTGGACACTGAACATGCACAGCTTCCAAAACTCAATGTGACCAGAACTATATTATACATATGTATTTATTGAGTACTTCTTATAAATGCAAACATCTTAATGTCTACCCTTAACCGTGGGTAGTTGTCATTCTAATTAGGACAAGTTGCATAACACCAAATGAGGGAATGTACTTTTCTAACAATGACATCCCTAATATAGAGTTTGTAGACAGTAGAAATCATATTAGTTTGGCTTGTTAAGTTTAATTGGGATTTTACATGCGCCGGCACTATTTCAGCAATCTTGGATTCCTTAGTGCTAAGGGAAGGGGCAAAACTTTAACACATTACCAAACATTAAACGACATTTGACCAGTTTGTTGCAGACAACTCTGGAAAACATTGTGGGAAAAGGAGAAGTTGCTCTTGACGAGCAATTTCTCCTTTTCCCACAATGTCTTCTGCCCTATCAGAAAATTGTTATCTAGTTTCATCACATTTTGAAATGACGTCTGCAAACTCTTTCAATTTGGGACAGTCGAAAATTTGGCATTTGGTAAAGGGTTAATACACAAAAAGTATCTAACTTGTACAAAAATGTGAATGAAGCCACACAGTGCGCTTAAGAAAATTAGAACAGAGTTCATCAAACTTACTTCACTGAAGTCTGTTAATTAACAAAGACCAAAAAAAGTGAATAGTGAACAATGGAGTAAAGCCACTCCCATAATCTAGGATAATCTGACAGTAATTGGCAGCTCTTAATCAATGCTGCACGCTTTAACCCTTTACCAAACGCCAAATTTTCAACTATCCCAAATTGAAAGAGTTTGCAGACGACATTTCAAAATGTGATGAAATTGGAAAATAATCTTCTGTAAGGGCAGAAAAACATTATGGGATAAGGAATAATTGATCATTACAAGCAATTTCTTCTTTTCCAACAATGTTTTTAGAACCATCTGCAACAAAGTGGTTAAATGTAAACATATTAAAAACAATCTAATTTAGCTTTCAATGACTATAATTCTTCTGTGTGTGTCAGATTATAGTGCAGCTTTTATACAGTTTTAAAGAAATGGGTTGTTTACTTCCATATGTCCTCAAATCTGTGAACAAGCACCTTTTAACCCATTCCTTCCATGCCTTGTTGAAGTTTTAAGCAACAATAAACAGCAGTTATACATTTAAAAAGAAAGTTAGCTTCATGGTAATGTATAGAAATCATTGTGACAAAAAAAAGGAAATGCTCATATCAAAAAATCTATTTCGTCTTTTCGTTACCTGGTATCTTTCACTGCCTTCTTCAACAGACACCATTAATCTTGAGTTTGTTAGGTAGAAGGATTACAAACGACATTGTCAGACAGTCATAACTATCAACCTTCTCTCTTTCACAATCACAGTCGGCTGCAGTGGCTGTCAAAATAAGTTTGACAGATCTGTGTTGTATACAGGATAATTACCTCATTCCCATATTTGACACAGGTCCAAATTAAAGCATATTTCCGAAAGGCTCATCACCTGCTAACCCTTTCCCCCATACTGGAAATTGTGATGGGTCCAAATTGATTCACAGCACACATATGACAGACGACAAAAAACTGCATGATCGTGTACATTTATTGTATATGGTAGAAACCATTGTGACAAAAGAATGAATTGCTCTTCATGAGCAATTCATCCTTTTGTCCCATAGGTCATGGTATCAACATTTTGAACATTTTCTAACATTTCTGAGGAAAGTGAGGTATTTAATTGTATAATGGACTATGGGGTAGGTAACCTAACACAACATCATCAACCTTATCAACACAGCTACACCAAAAGACTTCAGATGTCATTGTGGAAAAGAGCAATTTCAGGGTTCAATGCAAGACTTATATAAAGTTAGTCCTCCACTAAAGAAAAGCACTTACTATACAGTATTGCATTGAACCCTTTCATTACTTGGTAATAGCTAAAACATAATACAACTATGGTTTTTTTCTTTCTTGATATAATTGTATAACAATTGTCTTCCATTTGAACACTGATTCACTCATTCAAGATTCATTAATTTGTCATAAGCAACAATTATGACAGAGTCATGCATGGTGTTACTTCAAGAAATAAATATATAACTGATAATCATAACAAAGTTTTGTCAATTATCAGGTTCAGGCTAATTAACCAACATCATTGATACCTGTTAAAATTGATTAAATTGGTTTCAATGTCCACTCCTACACATTATTCAAACAATATATCATACATTTGATTAGTATCAAAATTAATGGAGCTGTCATGTTTCAAGAATGAATATATATCTTATACTTATCGCAATCGAAATTGTATGACACCTTTAAATGAATGAAAAGCTCTTCTGTAAATCCATGTCTTTGTTAAAATGTTTGTTAAAAATTGCTATATAACATGTTATGTTTATAATGCAATAAAATATTATGTATGTATGTACTTATGGTTTAACCCTTTCCCAAACAACACATTTTCGACTGTCCCAAATTGAAATAATTTGTAGACGACATTTCAAAATGTGATGAAATTGAAAAATAATCTTCTAATAGGCCAGAAAATATTGTGGGAAAACGAACATTGCTTGTCCAGGCAAATTTCTCCTTTTCCCTCAATGTTTTCTAAAGTCATCTGCACCAAAGTGGTCAAATGTCGCTTAAATGTTTGGGAAAGGGTTAACACTTGTAAAACAATTTCAAGGTAAATTCTCCCCTAATTGGCAACCAAAAAGTTTGGGCTGTGATATGAAGAAAATGCTCCTAAAGCTCCAATAATACCCAACAATATTACAAGCATCGAAATGTTTTTAAAGCTCCAATAATACCCATAGATGTTTATAATTCTGCAACGGCTGGGCTATTCATAAAGCTTCGCCATTCGCCATAGGCGAAAGTCAACTTGGTTTGGCGAAAAAAGAAATGTACCCTTTCGTCAATTTGGCAAAGTAAAATTGACCCCATTTTGTATAGAGTCTGTAATGGCGAAAGTGGGAAGAATGGCTAAAGTCTTTTCGCCACTACCAGTGGTAATCATTAATTAAAATTGAATAGTTTGACGTTGAACAGCTTAAATATAAATAGAAGTGTTTGGTTCCTTAGCCGATTTTCTACTGAAAGCGCTCTTTTAGAAAATCCGGAGACCAGACTTTATGTATATTTCCAATAGCAACGTCTAATGAAAACGTTTAAACAGGCCGGTTCCCGGTTTCAGTTTATGTGTCACACTAAAGTCGGTACCAGAATAATAAAACGCACCAAAACGTTTTCGATACTTATTTCTGTAGCTCACTGCGTTAAAAAAAGATACTCATAAAGGTGATATGGGACTTATTGCAATAAAAAGCACGCGAATAAAAAACATTATTTGTGTGTAAACACATTCAATATATCAAGCGTTTTAAATGATTACATCGATGCAATATTAGAACGAAATTCCATGGTACGGAATTTACGGACAACGAAACAACAACAACAACAACATGAGGGAAAGGGACTCCCGGTGAAAAATGGTAATTAAAACAAACATTCAAGGAAATATAACCTTTTATGAGCATATCTTAATGCATTGGAACTCCCACATTTAGTAAAAAGAACGTCATTATTGTACAAGTACTGTCAACTTGCCAGTTCAATGACTCCCAGATCACGTAAACGCTGCAGCATACCCTGCAAACTTTAAGGTTAGATATTCTTTTTTAAAATGTTTAATTTATTTTGTTTTATTTACAATCAAAAGTTATTTTATATTCTTTTTTTAAATGTTTATTTTGTTTTATTTAAAAAATGAATCATGCCAGGTGCATGCATGCAAGTTTAATTATTTTCTGTCGTCTTTCTAACCCTGTCCCAAAGTTCTGTAAACATTTATTGAGGTATAGGATGTAGTACTCTACTAAGAACAACCACACAATGAAGTGGCTGATACAAGAACTGTTATTTATTTGTTCAATTTACACATCATTTATTTTATTATGTGATAAATACCATTCTAGCCTATTTCAATAATTGGTCTGTAAATTGAACAAATGAACTGTAATTTATATTTAATATTTCTGCTAAAATGGCTAAAAAGACTTAGCCAAATTTGGCTTTGCAAAAATTCAAGTGGCTAAAGAAAATTTGGGTAGCTTAGCCAAAATGGCTCATAATATTTTGGTCCAATGAAGAGCCCAGAACGGCATAACAAATATGTTCCTTACACTCCAATAATACCCAAAGGTGCTTACAATATTGAAATGGCATCAAAACCTTCCTTCATTTTTCAAAATACCCAATGATGTTCAAAATACCTAAGTGTCCAAATCATACCTCAAAATGCTTACAACAAATATGAAATACCTAAATATGAAGGAAAGAGAATTTGTAAATAAACACTTGTGATCTATTGGCATTTTTATAAGGGAAAGGGGAGAGATGATTTTACTGCAGGTTTTATGAAAGAGCTAACCTTATGGTTTACGCCCAGCAAGGGTGCGGCCTACAGATATGTCCCAAATAGCACACATAACTTTGTGCAGATGCTCTAGGGCAATTTCTTTCAAGCAGCAGCAACATGTGTCTATGTAGATTTTTCTGAACTAGTTCCAAATTTGTTTTCCAGTATCTGTATACTACATAACATGCTCTGTCTAAGATGCCATTATAATCAGTGCCTTTTTGGTTTATATAACAGGGTCTATAAAAGGCTCCTTCCCAATTGGAAATTCCTTTGAAATCTAATCATGCAGCATTAGAAAATCAAAGTCAACCAGCTTTTTGGTTTCCCCATTCAGCAATTTCTTTGATGCAAGTTCCCAAAACTGAACAGGCGATAGTCTCTGCCCAATTCAAGGGAAAAGGTCCTGATAATATAACCAAACAAAGGTTCTAGACATGGGGGTTTGTTCTGTCTGTTTGGATTGAATTCTACATGATTTTCAATAATTTTTCATAAACATATATCAAGGTGAGCATATACTTATTCATGTTTACTAAGGGCAATCCATCAGTACAAAGTTTTGACATATTTCCTAGCCCAAACATACAAATTCCACTACAAATGGGTTAGCTGTCAACAGGGTTTAACCCTTACCCAAATGGCAAATTTTCGACTGTCCCAAATTGGGAGAGTTTGCAGGCGTCATTTCAAAATATGATGAAATCTAAAAATATTCTTCTGATAGAGCAGAAAACCTTGTTTGAAAAGGAGAAATAGCTCTAAGCGAGCAATTTCTCCTTTTCCCACAATGTTTTCCAGAGTCGTCTGCAATAAATGTCCTCATTTTTTGGTAATGGGCTAAACAAAGGGGTCCAGTTAAAAACCCTGGGGCCTGTCTCACAAAGGTTTGCAAATTAGATTTCCTCTAAACAATGGCGTAAAAAGGAAAAGAGTACCCCAGACAAGTGACCATCTAGACACAGACAAACCATGAGTCTTAACTGTGAATCCATTATCTAACACTTTAAATGTATGTCCATTCACAAAAACACTATTACCCTTCAGATTCATGGATTGCAACAATTTTGTAAACATAGAATGTTTTATATATTTAAATATGGGTTTTACAATGCATCAACATTATTTCAATTATTATGTTGGCATGCTAAACTCTTAGTGGTGAAGGAAGACCCCATACTCAACTGCCCATAGGGGATGGTCAAACCAGGTAAAACATTCTGCATTCCAAAAGTAAGTTTGGTGTAAACATATATGTTAGAAGCAATGTGATTCAGGCTGAAGAACTTTTAACCCATTACCAAACAACAATGACATTTGACCAGTTTGCTGCATATGACTCTAGAAAACAATGGGGTTAAAAGAGAAATTGCTCCTGACGAGCAATTTCTCTTTTTCCCACAACGTTTTCTGTCCTATCAGAAGATTATTTTTCAATAACATCACATTTTGAAATGTTGTCTGCAATCCCTTTCAATTTGGGACAGTCGAAAATTTGGTGTTTGGTAAAGGGTTTAACCTCTTAACCAACACAGAACACCCCCCCCCCCAAACCAGGCTCCTCTACTACTGGACATGGAGTAAGTAACTATAGACTTTCCCAGAGGCCTACAATAAACCTTTTAAAGCATAGGCGTAGGAGCTGGGCGGGGCCATATATATATGAAGATATTTGAAAAGAAAAATGAGAGAAACGAAATTTAACAGCAGAGTAAAAATGAATGTGTATTTTTGTGTTTTATCTAATACCAATTCACCCTTTGTTACAAACAATAACCAAAATCTTTTTGACGTCATCATCGAAAATGGCAATCTGAACACATCTGGTTTATCCAATGAAAACTCAGATTACAAAAATACCGGCGAAATTTTGATCGACGAAAACAATGGTGTAAAATGTGTTCTAAGGAGTCAGATTCAATATTGTCTTCAATTGTTGGCTAAAGCTTGAAGAATAATTTAATTCTTTGACACTTCATAATAGTTGAATCCGTGGCTGTGACAGCCTTGTCACTGCCACTTTTTGTTTAGTTCAATACATTTGATATCCACATGAAATAGAGACCTGGCATATCCATTCCTTTTTTTTTTTTTTTTTTTTTTTTTTTTTTTTTTTTTTTTTTTTTTTATTAAAGATACACATTTTCACATTTTCATACGCTTTCTTTTAATTCTTATAATTGAATCTGTAAATGCATGAATAGTCATGAAAAAGTTTAGGAACATTTATTCTTAGACCGGTCCTCATCTGAAGTTGCCCCCCCATGTTGGAAACGCTCATACGCCTATGTTATGTGGTTGGAGCTAATAAACCCATTACCAAACAATAACGACATTTGACCAGTTTGTTGCAGACGCCTCTGGAAAACATGGTGGGAAAAGGAGAAATTGCTCTATACAAACAATTTAGCCTTTTATCACCACGTTTTCTAAACTATAAGTAGAATGTTTTCCAATTTCATCACATTTTGAAATGTCCAGTCAAAAACTTTCAATTTAGGAGTTGTAAATTTGGCGTTTGGTTAAGGGTTAACTATTGTCTCTTCAAAACGTAACAAATTGGTATCCACAACACAGGGGTGTGATTCAGTTAGAAAACGCTGTGATGGAAAAATGAAAAGAATTATCAGGGCTTTTCTACGCCTGGGGATCTGTTTACAAATTATTACATATCAGTACATGTAGCAACTTGTAAGAAGAGAAGCCTAACCCAGATAGATATACAGACCTCAAGATAGGAGGAAAATTGCTGTTGTTTAGCTGCTATTCTTCTATAAATCCTGTGTTGTGTATACTCATTAGGCTCATCTTGTTGAGACCGTTCAACTGGGAACATTCAAAATCATTTTTTTCCGATAGTTTATGAAATAATTCCATGTAAAAGCTATGTTTCTTAAGCTTATCTGAACCCCTCATGTTACAGGGCATTCAACCTCTAACATTACAACAGTCTACCAATCCAACCAATTCAAATGAGAAAATGGAAAACAAGCAAACAACCTCTAATATAGTAAGAAGTTTCTCAATGAGAAACTCTTTTTAGGTATAAGATTAGATACATTTATTTATTTTCTTGTTTTGGTCAGAACAAATAATTAGCGCATTATGACATAGATTCTGTCCACATATATAAGAGTTATGATTAGAGGACAATATCTCATGAATGTTTTCTCCGGATAACAATTTAACCCATTCCATTGCATTATAAAGGTGTTTCCAATGGAAACTTAAGGCAACAGAAGATGACACAAAATAACACACACAAAATTAGTTGGACACTAGAAAAATTGCCGAGCTAGTGATTTTGAAAGTCTTGATCAAAATATGCAGCAAAGTAAGACATTATTAGTTTACCATAGGTTTACATTTTCCTTAACCCATTACCAAACAATAACAAAATATTTCCAACTTGATCATGATATCACGGTTACAAACAATGTTTCCCACAATGTTTTCTCCACTATCAGAAGATTATTTTCGAATTGCATCACATTTTGAAATGTCATCAACAAACTGTTTCCATTGGAGAAAGTAAAAAAATCTGCATTTGGTACATGGTTAAGGGTTTGTTCCATTCATCTGCTGTTTCATGTGACCATTCCTCAGGGACCATTAGGAGTCAGGAGCAATACATTTAGGAAGCTCCTAATCAGCTCCACCATAATGCATCAATTATTAAAACAATGCCCCACACTATCTTTCTATCAATCTACAGGTAGCATCAACATCTCCCAGGCCCCATTACTTCTTCGCCCCTTACTCTACAACACGCTTCTCTCTGATTGTAATTCAACAAATTGTTTGTTTGGTGTTTTATGCTGCTTCAACAATTTTTCAGTTATGTAACGGCTTTCCTGAATCCACCAGTACTAGGCGAGTGCTCTGAAGTGACATACCAAAAGAGACTCCCACAAAACAAGAGGTGTAGGTGGGGCTCTTACCCAGGACTCCTGAGTTCTAAGTCTGCCCCCTTAACCACTGGGTCTGCCCCCTTAACCACTGGGTTTGCCCCCTTAACCACTTGGTCTGCCCCCTTAACCACTGGGTCCGTCCCCTTAGCCACTGGGTCCGCCCCCTTAACTGCTGGGTCTGCCCCCTTAACCACTGGGTCCGCCCCCTTAACCACTGGGTCCACCCCCTTAACCACTGGGTCTGCCCCCTTAACCACTGGGTCTGCCCCCTTAACCACTGGGTCCGCCCCCTTAACTACTGGGTCCGCCCCCTTAACCACTGGGTCAAGCAGGAACCAGTATTTTAATGCAACAAAGGAATTTAGCAAACATTGTGACAAAAGGATGAAATAATCATGATTAGTGATAAACTCTGCCAAACTTGTTTGTACCAAAGATCTCAAAGTTTTAGTTCTAATTTAATTTATTTTACAGAAATTGTGAAACAAATTCTTACAACTTATGTTAAGCACTCTTGATTCTGCTTTCTAGATACATAACCAGAACTCACGCCAAATGTGGATAAAAGGAAGATTGCAAGGAGGAACCCGCTAAACATGGGATTCAAACCCACAACCCTCATGTCCGAAGGCCAATACTCTACCCCTCGACCACTGTCCTCCACATAAAAAGTCACAATATTGTTTAAGCTATTTATTATTGACTGTTTTTGCATTCACTTTGGAGCAGCAACAATTTTCCATGAGGAGAAATGGGTTCAAATTCTATCTTGTCAAACTATGTTGTAGGTACATAAAATTTTATTAATCACTCTCTAAGAATAAAGTATTTTGCATGCTTTTAACACATGATATGATATGGGTTATTGTATAATAACTTGTTCATCAGCAATATGACATTAATCATATTACAGTTTGCCATATGACCCCAGTAGATGGGTTCATCATTAGGCTTAGAGAGGTTTTAACCCTTTCCCAAACAACAAATTTTCCACTGTCCCAAATTGAAAGAGTTTGCAGATGACATTTCAAAATGTGATAAAATTGGAAAATAATCCTCTCAGAAAACATTGTGGGAAAAGGAAAAATTTCTTGTCACAAGCAATTTCTCCTTTTTCCTAAATGTTTTCTAAATTCGTCTGCAACAAACACGTCAAATGTCATTAATGTTTGGGAAAGGGATAAAACCCATAGCTCAACTATACCCCACTTGTCACTCTAAATCCATTTTGACAAGATAATAAATTGCACCTCAAGAGCAATTTATCCATTTATCACAACAGTTCCTACACAATAATGTAAGGAAAAATTTACTTTTTCAGGCTATCTTTTGTTGCCTGCTGTTGCTTTCAAATTCGGACCAGTCAAAAATTCCCATAGGGTTGAATATGGGTAAATAGAACATTCTGGTTCTAGAAACAACAATGAATAATTTATATCAAAGTTTAACCCTAAGCTTTATTAACATATGTGTACCCTTTATCTTTGACTAAACACCACTGTCCAGCAACTTTTGAAAAAGAATGTGACATTATGGAAGCTGCTTGTTCAAAGAGTTGAGGAAATTTGGATATTAAAGTTCTAGTTCTTTAAAACTGTATAAAAGTTGTATGCAACATATAGTGGAAAACAGCTATTGGAAGAAAAATTAGTCCGGATATCCAAAATCATTTTAACAATTATGACATCCATTACATACCATCTAAACAAACATCCATTACATTCCATCTAAACACACTTTGATATATTGACATATTCTGAATCAATTCTACTTTCACTATTTTGTCGTAAAATATCATAAAGCAATACAAATACTAACATTCTTCAATGACAATATTATATTGACTAGCAAATAACATCATGTAGGAACAAATAACTTCAAGTCATCTGCATGTTGGGAAAGGAGAAAAGAAAATGACCATAATCATGCAACAATTTTACTTGTTAAATAATTCAACGAGACTTCTCATTTCACTTAAAATTAAAATCAAAACATTCTCCCTTTAATTGTTTTATTCGCCATTTAACAACCTTTCAACTGTTTTATCCTAGTTTTACATGTATTGCAATGGCAATGCACTGCTTATGATCAATGGATGGACACCCATCATTTAACTGCCATCAAAAAAATTGTATGTGTCAACTTTTGTCAAATTAAATTTGGACCTATCACAGTACCCATAAGGGGGCATTAGACCTAAAAGCCAGACTCCACACATTTAATAATTTAGAATATACCTTTCAGAGGATAATTTGCATAAACCTGTGGACAGGTATGTAAATGATGATAGCGAGCTATGTTAACAGTTCATGCGTAACGGATTCAAAATTCATATGTTTATCATTTCATGTGTCCTTGACATCATTTATTTCACCAAACTTCTCATATCCTACTCAACAATCTGGGGCTTTTAAGACCAATTCAAATTCAAAGCGACAACAGGATTATGATGACTACAAGGTTTCAAATGCAAGACTACAGTAAGTGCTTCATAATTGTGAAGCACTTACTGTAGTATTGCATTGAACCCTTGAACTATCCCAGGTTTAGTAAAATACTATAAATTAGAGGGTTCAGTGCAATACTATAGTAGGTGCTTCAAACTTGTGAAGCACTTACTATAGTATTGCATAGAACCCTTGAACTATCCCAGGTTTAGTAAAATACTATAAATTCGAGGGTTCAGTGCAATACTATAGTAGGTGCTTCACACTTGTAAAGCACTTACTATAGTATTGCATTGAACCCTTGAGCTATCCCAGGTTTAGTAAAATACTATAAATTCAAGGGTTCAGTGCAAGACTTTAGTAAGTGCTTCATAAATGTGAAGCACTTACTATAGTATTGCATTGAACCCTTGAACTATCCCAGGTTTAGTAAAATACTATAAATTCAAGGGTTCAGTGCAAGACTTTAGTAAGTGCTTCATAATTGTGAAGCACTTATTATAGTATTGCATTGAACCCTTGATATACAGTAAATGCTTCACAAACTTACTAAATTTAAGTGCTGCATTGAACCCTTGAGTTAATGCAGGTCCAGTGCAACACCATGATATATAAAGTAACTGTTTCACATTTGTGACACATCTTATCACAACAGTATAGTCTGACCAAATAAAGGATGGCTAAACAACACTTTGAAAAGGATCTGTGTTCTACCAATTAATAATTAGTTAATGTAATTGAATGAACAATTAGATAATCTTTGGGATCCTGTGAAAACGATTTACATAATTTTTTACATTTCAATTTGATCACTCTGTCCATCTATATTAATGTGTTATTTTCCTATCTATGTGTTTTTGCACCTTCGTCCATTGAATTTACATACCACTTTTTGAGGGGCAGTACTTTATCGATACACAAACAGCGCTCTAACCCTAATTTCTCATTAAACATCCGCCTTCACTGTGCGGACTAATACCTTCTTGGAACTAGGAATGTAGTCCGGATTTACAAGCTTTGTTTTGCTCTATAGTATTATAACTGTTGCCTCATGGGAAATCGAAAATGGCCAGATGTTCGAAAAATAGACTATAATTCAGTCTCTGTTCACAGAAATAATAATTATAGTAATGGTGGTAAAAAGAGCAGCTGTTTTTCTCGAGATGTTCCCCAAAGAAATTTTCAAATGTATCCTCAATCATCTTGCTTTAAACGCACCTTAGTCCTTCAGCGCTATCAGCGCTTTGATATTTATCATAGTTATGTGTTGTTAATGTAAAATGTTATATGGGCGGCTGGTCTGGGGCTACACTGTTTGCTATGTCCGAGTGCCCCTTTTCCCCTGACATGGCCCATATTATTACAGAGTCTATTTGTGTTATTGTTTTGTTTGGTCATTCCTTCCATCTATGTTATTTTTTCCTTTCCTGATCAGTGATATCCCAACTTCAAACACCTTTGCATCTGATGGTTTTTGAAAGTGAGATTTGGCTCATAATGAGCATGTGTTTCTTCCATCATAATTTTAAACTGATTAAATTTTATATGGATAAAACATTAATTTTGCTTATCATTTCAAGATCTTTAAATCTGATTTTATCATTTTGTCAAAAGTTCTTGGAATAGAATAAGGAAATAATTATTGCCAAACACATTAGAGTAAGCCATTGTTGCAATTAAGTATGGTATCAAGATTTCAATTAAATAGGATATTTATATAACCATCTTTAAGAGACGGATGCATGGGCACTTGTAACTTTACTATATTGAACAATTCCCAGATATGTGAACTAAGGACTTGACCCAGATTAAAGGTAACACCAGACCACAAAAAAGAGCCAAAAGAAAAAGTATTTAATAGAAAAATGTGACAAAAAGATTTGCTGTTCATAATGAGCAGTTCCTCCTTTTGATTGAGTGGTTTTTAATCTCCTCTAAAGCAAGTGCTGCAAAGTTATGCATAATCCAGTAAAATCTAAAAGGTGTTACCTATATCAAACCTTTACCAAACGCAAAATTTTGGACTGTCCCAAATTGAAAGAGTATGCAGACGACACTTAAAAATGTGATGAAATTGAAAAATAATCTTCCCATGTGGCAGAAAACTTTGTTGGAAAAGGAGAAATTGCTCATTAAAGCAATTTCTCCTTTTCCCACAATGTTTTCCACAGTCATCTGCAACAAACTGGTCAAATGTCACTATTATTTGGTAATGGGTTAGTAGATAACCTTTATCTTGACACTGGGGTTTACAAAACAAAAACTACAAATATTGAAATAACAACAAATAACTATTATATTTATTAAACGCTTATATGTGAACATCCAACACTGGTTGAACATTGAACCATTGATTTTGATGAATTATCATGCAATACGTGTTACTTTCCATACTTTATAAATGAAGCGACATTACCTTTTGCATCTAATTTGGAAAAGTCAGAGGAACTTTCATGAGGGAATGGTTATAACCCCTTACTCCCTTATACATCACTTCAACACACCTGCAACAAAACACTATAAAAACAACTGTAACAGGAGAATTTATTGCTCATTTTGAACAGTGTATGCACAATCTATCTCTTTGTCACTATTGTTTCTAAAGTGCCAACATCATCATGTTTATGTTTTCTTACTCTTTATGTCATCTGCTTTATGTGCTTTGAATTTGAACCAGTCACAAATTCTCATAATGCTGTATAGTCTAAGAAACTCTTGCTTGATAAAAAGAAAAGTTGTATTGCAGGGATGGCAAAATCAATTTGAGGGTTCAGTGCGATACTAAATCTTCATGAATGTGAAGCACTTACTATAGTCTTGCATTGAACCCTCAAATTGTCCGTATTGCCCAGATTCCCCAAAAGCCTTAATGGACAAGTGGATTTTTACTGTTAAATACTGTTTAAAGGCACATCAAAGGAGAGGAGTACAAATAAATTACTGAAAAAATATATGGAGTTCTTTTATCATGTTCATAAAAAGTAATGAGAATTAGTTTAGGAATACATTTATACCAAAATAAATAGACTCATTTAAAATAAGTTATTTTGTGCTTGAAATATAGTTGTCTCCAATTCAACCATGTTTATCAACAACCTGTTTGTTTACATATTCAAAATAACGAATTCTGAATGGTCGGTTTCGAAATAAGTGTATCAACTGTCAAGTTCAGAGGTGAAGAATCAGGAAATCTGAATTATAAAACTTGAATATCTGGGTTATTTCTGGTTAAATTTCACATTTTAAATTGTGCTGATGGTGTTTTCTAGTGATAACTATTTGAATCTGTCCAAAAGTTTACCAAATAATATAGTTTGATATAGCATTAATCTCCTTTTATGGGCCTTTAATCAATTAATGGACAAGTGCAGCCATAAAATTGGCAATTATGGACAAGTTAATCAAGATCAGATTTCGCCACCCCTGTATTGCCTATGATAGCCATTGATACAAAAGTAAGTTAGCCATGAGATACACAACACAACAACCTATAGCCCTGAGGTTTTCCATTAATCAGGTCATATGTCCATTTATACATTCCAAACCTACTTTTCACCCGTTTATATGTCTAGAACACTTTACAGCAGAAAATGCATTGAAATTTTTAAGTGACTTAAAATATATCCATGACAAAACACTTTGACAAAAAATAAAAAGCAAAATTTATGTGATAAAAGGAAACTTTTCTCATGATGATTAATTCTAATTTTTCCGTTTTGCCAATTCTGTCTGCAACGAAGAATGGTTCATAAAACTAGAGTAGGTTGAAGGGTTGACAAGAACAAACAGGTAAAGTACATAAGTACATAAATTCACTGGTTGTATAAGTCGAAACACTTTCCTCTACATAGACAATTAAAAATGGTGAAGTATACCATTATTCTTGATGTTGAAATGGCTGAAGGTTTAATGCCATTTTCAACAGTGTTTCAGTCATGTTGCGATGGTTCTAAGGCATACCTATGTATTATCCTGGAATTAACTCACCAACACAATATTCTCTACATACACTGGCTGCTGTCCAAAACAATCATAATTGATCAATGGTGAGAGACGAGGAAATCTTATCAAATTGACTTCAATAAACATTGGAAAAAAAATGGTTTGGTGTTAGGACCACTGTTGCAAGCTGGAAACATTAGCCATTGACACAATGAGGCCAAGGACCACTGTTTTGCAAGCTGGAAACACTAGCCATTGACACAATGAGGCCAGATTGACATGAAGTCAATGATAAAATCTCAATTGGATGTATTGCTTCACCCTTTACCAAACACCACAAACAATTTCTTCATTTCCCACAATGTTTTCCAGAATCGTCTGTAATAAAGTGGTAAAATGTTGTTATTGTTTGGTAATGGGTTAAAATGATAACACCTTAATTAGGTTATATCAAAAAATGCATCAATGTCAGATCCCATAACACTTCATGTTCGAGCATCTTATACTTAGATATCTGCTGCAATCCAAGGAACAATAGCATATATTGCTCATCATGAGCAAATTATCCTTTTGTCACAACGTAAATTATCTTATACCAATAAAATTTTGTATTCTAACCAATTGCGCGTTTTTTCCTTAATGGGCTAGTAAAATGTCAGAAATCATACCGTAAGGAGTCAAAATTTAGGACACATACCTCGTGTCAATAGGCACAAATCTAATTATACCCCTCAATCCCTTATTTCCCGATGAACTACTTTCACTCTACAGGTTAAATATCAAGACTCAGAAAAGTGCACAAACCAACTATATACCTTTGCAAACAGGTAAGATCCAGGCCAGCCGCCAAGTAAATTGGCAGCTGGCCTGTGATCTTATCTGTTTGCTACTCTAAGTGTCATTCCTCATCTAAATTAAGCAAACGTTTAAGGTTTTTGAAAGCAAGCAGACAACACAAAAATCTATTTATAGAAAAGTACCCAGCATTATAAGGGTTAACATCTGAGGTATTTGATCACGTCATGGAATACCTATTATTTATTGTTTGATGTTGTACATGTATAAAATATATGTCTTCATTGAATACCTATTATTGCAAAATGTTAGAATGTATATAATCATATTCAATACCTTTCTTTTCATGTTACAATATATACAATCACATTAAATATATAATATTACAAAACGTTATGATGTATGATCACATTGGATACCTTTTATTTCAAAATGGTAAAATATATACTGACTTGATGATAAACTGTAGATAATTTTAGTCAATAAAGAATCTTGAATCTTGATGTTTGCAGTCACTTTATTCCAAATGGGTATACATTCGGTTAACCCTTTCCCAAACAACAAATTTTCGACTGTCCCAAACTGAAAGAGTTTGCCAACATTTCAAAATGTGATGAAATTTGAAAATTATCTTCTGATAGGGCAGAAAACATTGAGGAAAAAGGGGAAATTGCTCATTACAAGCAATTTCCCCTTCTCCCAAAATGTTTCTTAAGTCGTCTGCAACTAAGTGGTCAAATGTCGTTATTGTTTGGTAATGGAATGAACAGGTATAAGCTTGCAGTAGTAATGACAATACCATGGTCAGAGAACACTCTCTATTTATGTTTGTCAACCCATTCATTAAATAACCCTTAATCAAACAACCCCTGAAATTGATATCACTACTGCAACCCAAGATTTTAAAATGTTCTGAATAAAAATGAATTACTTTCACAAGTTTTTTCCTGTTGTTGTGAAATTCCACAATTTACAATGAATTGAATATTCCAAATTTATGACTTTGTTAACACTCGTCAACAATCGTTTAAATAAAAAAAGCAAGCACATGAAAATCATGAATATTTTGAGAGAACCAAAAAGGATTTTTAAAAATCATTGTAGATACACATTGAATAATTTTCAATTATTTGAAATTTCAAATATCATAATATATCAATTATTCGATCAGAAAGAAAATATGGCAGAAACAAAACTGAAACTATTCTTAAAACATGAAAAGTATTCGTTAAAAAGTTTTATAGAAATATATGTGGGAGAATAAGTATACATGTACAGGTTTTTCTCCTTTTCTTACAAGAACCTTATCTCTAATTGAACTGTCTCTCAAAAACAAGTTTATTGTTTGGAAGAAGTTAATAAAGAATTAATAAATAATTTTTATCTAAAAGTTAATAAATAATTCTTTTCCTTAAGTTTTTATTTAAAAGTCAAACACTGTATAGTGCAATATCATTAGAATCCTGTCATATAATCAACATTTATTAGTACCCAAAATTATCAAACAACTTTTGAAAATGTGTGTTTCCAATTACGCCATTTTTCAATCTCCAGCTCTGCTTTGTTAGAAATTACTCTAGGGTAAGTGTTATATGCCACTTTTCCAATCTGTTAGGTCAATAGACCCCAACTGAAATGAATAGATCTGAAAGTTATGTTTACTCTGGCATGGTCATGTTAAACAAAATAAAGAATTTCTGAACAAAAGAAGTAATTTGCCGATTTTATGTCATTCCACCTTGTAAAGAATGGTATTGCTAAGCCATATCAAAGGATAAAAAGAAAGGCAGATCATGATAACAATCTTTTATCAAAAGATGTCAAGATAAACACAAAGAATTTGTTGTAAGCATTAACTATTTTTTTAACAACAACTTTTCAAATATGTCCATAGTCAAACCATAGTTTGATATGAAAGTAATATTTATGATAGAATTACCCCTCAAAACAGTACAGATTTAGGTAAGTATATATGAGTTATGTTATATATTAGTACATTGGTTTTTCCAAATACAACCATTATCTAACAGGTCCATTTGTATATATTCATTTATTAGCAGAAAAAGCTTGAAAGATACTATTAGATAATTCTTTATTACATCATAAGCAAACCTTTTATCAAGCCATATCAAGAAATGCTCAAGAGCTAGTGTGTTGGTTGAAAAGATTATAATTGAACAACACAAACAAATTCTACTTTATTCTCAAAAGTTTCTCTTTTCTACCAAAGTAATATCTTTTACAAATTTTAACCTTTTAATGATATGTGAGTTTGTTTCTCTAAAAAAAATTAAAACAGAAAGTAACGGTAGATGACGATACTACTTGGTAGAAATTACTGTAACAAACAAAGAGATGATTCTTTTCGATGCTTTTGTTCCTTGAGTTGACCTACTCTTTTGAAAAAAATTCAGATGAGCATACATGAGGGAAACAGGACGCATTTTCACCATTCATGTGCTATCTCTTCCAACTAAACCCCACAAGCATAATGTTATTAAGAGACTCAGAGGTATATTATCGGTACACCTGTACTCAGCAGCAACAGGAGACGGAATAATGCCTCTCGTCTGGTCATGTGTAAATTTCAGGGCCTTTTACCTTGAATTTAGAAGAGGCCTAGGCCTGTATATTTTGGAAACTTGTATCACTTTAATTGCTTAAAAGCTTGTGTGGCTGAATTTTTGACAAAACTACATGATGATAAAGATTCTTCCAATTAGACAACTGTTAATTATATAACACAAAATACCCTAACTGTCCATGACAGAACTATTTAGTATATGCTTTGTCAAAAGAGAATGATAAATAGCCTACATATGTGGTTTCAGAGGATTTAAAAAAAATGATTTTGATCAATCTAATGGCTTATAGCTTATAACATGTGTCCAGAAATTAGGTTAAGGAGTAATCATTTTGAGAATAGCACTGTTAACAGCTAAAGGATATATAACAAATCATGGTATTTAACATCCACCTTTGGTAAACAACATTTATAAGTTTTCAAGTGTTTTGACGTGATATTAACGTGTCTTTAAGAACTGACTTCATCACTTATCATACATCTCAAGATTGTTAATGACATTTCAACATGATGGGTGTATACTTGAAGGTTGTTTCTCTATGTTAAGGGTTAGAATTAACCCTTCCTAAATGTATTGTATTATTTAAACCAGGATAAAATAAAAAACCCAATATCAAAGCATGACACAAAATCAATGGAATTGGATAATTGACTGTTTATGTCAGTGTGGTATTAGTTATTTGCTTGATGAGAAACTTTCATCATTTGTCATAATGTTTATCAAATGAAGTTTCCTTTTAAAGATGATTAAAAATGTCTGGTTTTTTTTTTTTAAAAAAAAGGATAAAGCTCAATCCGCTTATAAGGATTTAAGACATTTTCATATATACTAATTGTGATATTTTTAAAACCTTTAACCCTATATATAATATGCAATGATGAGTTCGGTCATAATTCAAAGCCAAAGCTGCCCAAATTTCAATGAACAATACTGACAGGTGACAGTTCCATTTCATCATATAATTCATAAGTTTTCAGTGAGGATTAAAAACTTAAATCTAACTTTGTTTTGAACTTAATTTATTCGTACACAAAAACATACATAATTATTACTGAGTGAGTGAATTATAAGCTCCCCTAAAATGGGTTAGAACCACAGGTGCTTGAAACAATCTTCAATAATATATATGCTATATGCTATATAAGAGAAAAGGTATACAACGGCGATCTGACACCCACTCCGATAAATCACCCAAAAGTCACTTAAAATAGACAGGATCTCAAAAACTCTACTGCAGCGTGCCTAGGAATGATTTTTCTTTTCAAAAACACTTGCAGTAGAGGTTTTTGAGATCCTGTCAATTTTAAGTGACTTTTGGGTGATTTATCGGAGCGGGTGTCAGATCGGCGTTGTATACCTTTTCTCTTTTATAGTATATAGAGCATATATTGGGATATTATCGAAGATTGTTTCAAGCACCTGTGGTTAGAATGTATAAGGTATTTCCATGGCAACACATCTTGATGAGCCAATAATTAATAATTTCATCAAACTCCCTTTTATGACAACGTGGGCTTCACTTTCTAATCGACACATCATCATTAATGACAATGTACAGTTTCTAAACATAATGACGTTAATTAATCTTAATCGACGTATCGCTGAAAGCGCTTACGGGTGAATTATTCCGAAGTCGGATGAGGGAGAAAGTATCGAAACTGAAATCGGCCCACACATGTTTCGAACCTATCACATGGCCTTATTGAAACAGAGAAGTACCACTTCGGTACGTTATCAAGGCTACTCACCACCCCATTCTTCCACTGTATGTCACCTATGTAGTATTTGTCTAAGATTTTAAAAGCAGCCGGTGAGTGTTTATGAGTATCATGCGATCGCATGACTTGCGTAACATCTTGTCCTACGTGTTTCTCTATCAATTCCCGACCCCCGGGGTGTCTGTCAGCGAAATCGGTAACATCATAGGCTTTCCCGGAATTAATTACACATAGTCTATCTCCAATAAGTTGGCATCGAAACGACGCCTCGGTAAGTGTCACCATTTTTATCCCGTCAGAACAGAAACAATCCAACCACAACCATTTATAATCACAACATTAATGTCTATGCAAGGTCAAAGGCGTTTGCCTCGTTTTCGATCCAAAATTTGGACGGGTTTTCAAACTATTACTCCTCTTGAGATTTTTGTTAAAACCAAATTGTAAACCCGACTCAGGTGTTTATAATTGGCAAATTCGGTATAGATCAACTATATATTTAAAATAAGATGAGCCGCGAAAGGTATATCGTCACCGAAATAGAGGAATCACATGAGTGTGTCGCTGTCTATTTATAGATGTCGGTTTTGAAAGATATGTTTCCAGGTGTGGTCAATTAAGCTGATAACACATGTTCGGGAATTCGATTTGTTGCAGTCAAGAAATAAAAAAAAACATGTTGAAATAATGGAATGAGATTGGCGAGATTGCTAAAAATAAACGGTTTATTGCATAGTCAAACATTAGAATTGTGTCAATGGTATAACTGTAAAGATTATCTTACACAGAATAATGTAGGGTTACCAAATGAAACAAACCCGTACACTAACATGTCCACCTCTTATCCAGATAATGAAAAGACCCCTCCCAATAAACTATTTATTTCGCCAGAACGTTCTATTAAAATAATTCGTCTAGGCTTAATGTAAGATAAAGGATATCTTAAAACGAAAATCAGAAATACAAGAATATCGACGGAAAATCCTAAATAATAGGGCAACAACAATAATGATATCAAGTCACTGTGATCAACGTCTACTGTAAATGCCAATTTAGGCACATGTGTACTACGAATAGACGTAAGTTATCAGACATGTACCTGCTAAAAATCTAAATTAGTATCCAATGGTGTAATTTCTCAACCCCCTACTAGTCCATTACACCCCACTATACCAATCTGCTACCCGAGGGTTTAGAAACCACTGTGACATAACGGGTTAATGACCAATTTATCATTTTGTCACAATGGTTTCTACAAAACATTGGGCGGGTGGTTTGGTTACGATCAATACTTTACCTTCTGCGAACCGCATTATACAGTCAGCATAGGCACAACACGGACCATTTCCGCCAGATATGCAAATACAAAACAGTCGATGTTGCATGGTTTATTCTTCTCTCAAAACTGACGAGCTGTGTTCACAATGGGAAATGAGCCATTGCCTCGGAGAGAAGTTTGAGTTTGAGAGAGGTTTGGAGTGAACATGTCAATAGCATTGCACGCTGATCGCCGCGATATGGTTGAAATTCCGCCTTGTTAACCATGTTAAAATCCAATCCATCAATTCAAAAATGGATAAGGTATTTTTGTGTAAGGTCTTTGTAAGAATACTTTTTGCTTAACCCTTTATCAAAACGCCAATTTTTCGACTGACTCAAATTGAATAAGTTTGCAAACGACATTTCGAAATGTGCTGAAATTGAAAAATGATATTCTGATAGGACAGAAAACATCATGGGAAAAGGAGAAATTGCTCGTTAAGAGCAATTTCTCCTTTCCCACAATGTTTTCTAAAGTCGTCTGCAACAAACTGGTCATATGTCGATATTGTTTGGCAATGGGTTTAACTTTTATCGATTGCGAAACGAGTTCTTACAACTTCTTACAACATATTTATCACTTTCGATTCTGCTTCCTGGATACACAGCCAGTATTCGCGGTACATGTTGATTAATAAAAGGTCGCAAGACAGATCCCGCTGCGAACGGGATTCGAATCCTCAACCCTCGTGTCCCGAGACCGATGCGCTCTACCCCTGGACCACTGTCATGTGATAGTTCTATGGTGAGTGTCGGGATTGATATTCGATATTCCTGGGTACGATTCCCATTCTTGAACTGCGTAGCGTGTTTCGACAGTGTACTTTATCCTAGCATATGACTTGTAGAACACCATAGAAGTGTGTATAACAGATGAACATCCACCGTGATAAAACTGATAAATTGTTGAAAAACGTTTTGGAAGCGTCAAGTGGTAGAAGTTTTGAATGAGGTGCCAAGTAAGTGAGGAAATTTGCAAGTTGAACTTCAATTTCCTGAACCCTTAGACTGCTGGGTTATTTTCTAGAAATAGCTTTTTGTGTCATCTGCTTTGCAAAACCTTAAGTATCTGCTTAATCTTGACGTGGAAAAAAACTCAGAGTAGCAAACAGTTTAGATTAAAGGCCATTCGCCAATTAACTTGGCGGTTAGCCAGTGATCTAGCCTGTTTACATAAGCATGAAGTCGTTTCAACAGCACTATAAGGGTTAAAACTGCATAACAGCTCTACTGTTATATGATAAGCTCTGTTAAGATATTCATTTGAAGTCAAATTCTATCTTTATCACTTCTTTAAAATATGAATACATTGAATTAACTTGTATTTTATTCCAAAAACGTGCCATCGCATACACTTACATGTACTTAGATGGAGTTACTGGATTAATCGTGTATCAAATTGATACCTTTAATTGTATATCAAACGTCAATACAGAACCTGCACTGTTTCAACGACATTTCATGTTAACTTTCAAGTTGGCTCTTCTGCGAACAAGAACCTTTGACACATTTAACCTCTGGTGCCTTCTCAAACAGGTTTACAGGAAGGGGGGTTGTTTCTAAGAATTGTCTTTCCGCTCAAAGACTTTGTTTTCCGCATCATATCGCCAATACAAACGCATGCGTTTCCCATGAGACACATACGCGGCCATACAAGCTGGTCCCGTGCTTACAAACAAATACAGGACAAAATAGTGCAACGTGGCTAACATTCGTGTCTATCAGTGTTGTGTTTACAAACCGTAGATACCATTTCCATAGCCTGATAACATGAATGCACAGGTATACACATACTTACGATGTGGTACGAGTGAAGTTGGGTGCAATATATGGGCCTCTACTCGGTTTTGTTTTCGTTCTTTCATGTCTAGGCCTTTTATAGTACAATTTACAAAACACCGTAGTCTATTCTTTATTTGGCGTTTACAATCCCAAACCTCATTGCACGATTTAGAACTTTCTTTCACCGAGTGTAGCCGTTGCAAACTTCCCGAAATAATCCAAGAAATCCGAAAACTCGTCCACACCAGTGTTTTCAAATCGACCTGAATCACTGGATGCTCGCTCTTTTTATTTAGCCCAATGTTATTAGATAAAGGAATTTTGAAATTCGTTTTTCTACTAGATGTTTAAAGAAACTGAACCATTGATGCCTTTTTTACAACCCGGCTTGACTGGAACCATATAATTCTGGTTCCTTTAGTGAATTTCAGGGTAATGCAACTCGTATAATAGTGATAGAAGTTGGGAGGTACTTGGTATAACCAGTGAAAAGTGTCTCATAAGCCAAACTGGCAGGCCCTTTCAATGAGAATGACACTATAATAAACAAAACCTTTACCTTTATAAAACATACCGGAAATGATGACTAGAAAATGTAAAGGTTGTGTTTTGAATGAGTAAAATATATGGCATTGCTTTGGCGCTATGAATGGGTTTATAATTTGGAAGCGCATCGGAGCAATTGAATTGTCATACATGTATCTTAAACAGCCCGTGCTTTTGGATAACCCATAACCAAACAATAACGACATTGAACCACTTTGTTGCAGACAACTCTGGAAAACATTGTGGGAAAAGGAGAAATTGCTCGTTACGAGCAATTTTTCCTTTCTTCACAATTTTTTCTGCCCTATCGGAGGATTATTTTCGAATTTCATCACAGTTTGAAATGTCGCCTGCGAACTCTTTCAATTTGGGACAGTTGAATATTTGGGGTTTGGTAAAGGGCTAATCTCTCACCAATATTGTCTCATCTTCCAATGAGGACCAACGAAATAGTGTTTACAGTGCAACAAAAACGTCAGACTATGTATCTCGACCTCTCATCTGTTTGGCGCATTTATGAATGTATGTTATGTTATCCGAATGTTTGTCTCCATCCGATATCGACAAACGAAGGTGCGTGAAGGACATGCCTGTGTTAGTCACGTGATTTGAACATGATCTTCAAGTAGACGGACATATGATAACAGAATCGATCAACATAGTATTTCAGTATTTCGCAAGAAGGGTCTTATTTTATAAAATTGTTTAACGTTGTTTGTGGATACCGTGGCGTGACCAACGATTTTGAAGAGACATTTGCAACCAAAAGTTTAGCCTGAGATCCTGGCTTGTGCGTATACCCCTAGTGCGGGGTACACGCACGGGCCAGGGCCCCAGGCTATCAAAAAAAAACCCGTTTCATTTAACACCAACACTATCTATGAGATCAAGATATACATGTGATATGGAGTACTGCACGGCAAATAGATATGAATCGACATTTGCTATTACATAATAGAAATATGTCACGATAGTCAACCCCAACTGAACGACGTGTTGGTATCGTAACGCTTTGTACAATTACCGTTAAAGACACGGAGCTGATGTGGCGAAAAGAAGCACTTTAACCATTTCCCTAACAACACATTTTCGACGGTCCCAAATTGAAAGAGTTTGCAGACGACATTTCAAAATGTGATGAAATTGAACAACAATTTTCTGATGGGCCAGAAAACATTGTGGGAAAAGGAGAAATTGCTCGTAACGAGCAATTTCTCCTTTTGCCCTCAATGTTTTCTAAAGTCGTCTGCAACAAAGTAGGTCAAATGACGTTATTGTTTAGGAAAGGGTTAAATAACACCCACCCACTTTGTATCTTTTCATATTGAATGGAACCTTAGTTTATTCCTTAAAAACCAGAAAGCCGCACATTGACGAATCCGCTGCAAAAGCACTTAAAGTCATCGAAACTAAAATAAATTGATTATTATCAGCGGTTCGTCTTTTCGTCAAAATGTTTCAAGTCAATTTCACAGAGAAAATTTGTTCTTATTTTTATGCTATGTTGGTGGTCTGTTGTTGCTTTCAATTTGGATTTTAACACTTTACCAAACGCCAAATTTTTGTCTGTTCTAAATTGAATGAGTTTGAAGACGACATTTAAAAATATGATGTAATTGAAAACAACTTTCTGACAGGGCAGAAAACATTGTGGAAAAAAGAGAAACTGCACGTTAAGGACAATTTCTCCTTTTCCCACAATGTTTTTCATGATCGTTTGCAACAAACTGGTCAAATGTCGTTATTGTTTGGTAATGGGTTAAAAACAAATCATCAGAAGAGAGGACCAATAAAGACATTTGTAATTAACGGTTAGAGGCAAATCCAACAGTCATATCTACGTTATCTAACACCAGAAAGTTACGTAAATTTGGCCAGGGCTCGAACTTGTGCGAACTGAAAACCTCATAGAAACGACACGGCTGTCTGGGTTCGTCTTGTGATAAAATTATAATATAAAGACATCAAGCGCAAAAAGGTCTTTTTATTTAGGGTATCAATATCGACAATTTGCTTTTGTAAGACATGGTTCCCGATTGGCACTAATGTAAAGTACTCCTGGGTACCGTTTTACTAAACAACTTTACCCTTTACCGAACATCAAGTTTTCAACTGTCCCAAAATTAAAAGAGTTTGCAGACGACATTTCAAAATGTGATGAAATTGAAAAATACTCTTCTGATAGGGAAGAAAACATTGTGGGAAAAGATAACATCGCTCGTTATGAGCAATTTCTCCTTTTCCCACAATGTTTTTCAGAGTCATCTGCAACAAACTAGTAAATGCCCTGATTGTTTGGTAATGGGTTAAGGAAACTTTTTCTGTGAGTCAGAACTGAGAAACATTAATAGTTACTTACATAAAAGTACATGGTGTGTTACTTTGAAATATTGCTTAGCCCGATATTGAAATAAGAGGGAATGTTGTTTCGAACATACGCAAACTTTTAAGCATGAACTGTTTATTAAAACACCCTGCAGGTGTATGAATACTATACAAGATATGTCCAAACCCGTCTTGCACGAAAAAACGCATTGAGTCTCTTTGAAGCTAAAACAGTATGTCTCCATCGTTTAAATGGACGACGTGCGGTATTCTAGCTTGTAAGAGGTTTTCTGCCCACGCGAGAGCATTTTTATTGATTTCATTAAAGGTATACGGTTGGTTTGTTAGGCTCAAAGGCTGTACTTAACCCTTTACCCAACGTCAAATTTTCGACTGTCCCAAATTAAAAGTGTTTGCAATCGACATTTCAAATTGTCATGAAATTAACAAGGAGTCTTCTGATAGAATAGAAAACATTGTGGGAAGAGGGGAAATTGCTCGTCATGAGCAATTTCTCCTTTTCCCACAGTGTTTTCCAGAGTCGTCTGCAACAAAGTGCTCAAATGTCGTTACTGTTTGGTAATGGGTTAACCCACGAGTTTATGCTCCATGGACCCCTATTTCTCCTATCCATCTTTAACATTGAGGTAGCCGTCAAGTCGTTAAGCTGTATATATACATGTACATGTATCTCAGTACGTGAGTATGGTGGGGAAGCCATGTTGCTTTATGTTTTCGTGTTTTTTAATCCAACTCGAACTTGCAGCCTCCAAGACACTTGTTGAACACTCCAGCCTGATCAAAGGGGCCGATGCTGCAGTTGGTGTATTGGGTTACGATAAACCCTAAATGAGTTGAATATAACTTAATTCAACCTTAAAAAGCCTTTCTAACGTATGCATTTTTTTTATGAACTTGTTGAAGCCTTTAGGTGGATGTATGAATTACGAAACTCCTGCACTTAGATATATTATACCCTCCGTGGTCTAGTGAGTCTTTAGAGTACATATCATGAGACCACATGTCCCCCGCTTCGCATGGGTTCCTATCCAGGTGACGGTATCTGGATTTCATGAGGTTTAGACTCCTGGTCGACTTACGAAATGCCGATGGTTCTACCCGTTTCGACCAGCCCTTATGGGCAGATAAGTTTGTGGTTCTTTCTCTATGGGTTATGAGCCAGGCATCACACCATAACTAAAATACTGTTGATGGGATGTAAAGTTACAAAGATACGAACAAAACATGACCCCTTCCACTTTAACATCCCTCGGCGAGCGACAGAACATCAGAAAGTAGCGAGTTAAAGTTAGAATAGACAAATATGTGTCCCGATTTCGACATTACCCTATATACGAATGATTGATTAAAAAGTATGTGAAGTAACGTTTTTCGTGTGACATTTGGCAGAAACCATTGTGACAAAAGAAGAAATTGCTCATAATCAACAATTTCTTCTTTTGTTACAATCGCTTCTGAAACCTTCTGCTTCAGATTTGTTAAAATGCGAATGTATGAAGAAAACGGGTATTAGCTTGTAGATGAAATCGTTTCATGGAGATTGTCACCTCGTGGTTTATACCGACAAGTTGATGAAATCAATTCTCGGCCATTAAACAGATCAATAGAACTGATTTATCCCTTACCAGACGCTGCATGCTATGTATTCGTCTTTAGCTGCAAGCGACAATTGGAAATTAATATGGAATACAAAAAATACCCAAATTTCCCCTCTCCCGACCAATTTATATGTCACCAGAGAAGTGTCTGGTATTTATGTTCGATTTTAATATTGATTTCAATAGTCGTCTGCAAGAACCTGCGTAAAATGCGACATTTTTCGTTTGTCCACTTTGTAAAATATAAAGAAAGACCATTAGCGTACAAATGATGGATGTAACTGTGTTACATTCTAACCCAATACCCCGATAAAACGCGGGATAGATCGTTTTGATGAACAAAAGTAAATCTGAGTAGGCGTCAATGAAGGTAAATATATAATTTCAAAACGATAGGCATGGCGAATTGTAGTTTAATATTTACTAACATCATATAGGTTATGACAATAAGCGAATGCGCTTAGCATAGTTCTTTTAAGTGTCGTCTGCTAGTAAAACCTTCAGAATCGATTGTTCTATAAGAAGGGTTGAGCTAATTAGTATACATCGATTATGAAACGTGTTCTTACAGGCTATTTTTGTCCTTATAGAACCAGCTTCCAGGAAATACGCTTAGTATCAAGAGAAGAATGGCCACAATTAACTGACGGCCAGATTCAAACCTGTGGTATACGTTTCCATTGACGGATGCTCTAGCCCTGAAAAATGGGCATAATCCAAACTCAAAGCAGACGAAGGACTTTTCATATCACCGTCGTTTAAAATCCTAAAAGTAAACATCGCGATAAAGAAAGAAAAGTCTGCTACGATCGATTTATTATATTGTAACATTTTCTCTTAACTGACCAGTCGCTTAAATGCTACAAGATGAATATTAATAACGGTTTAACCCTTTACCATACGCCTTATTTTCAATTTCCCAAATTAAAACAGTTTTCAGACAGCATTTCGAAATGTGATGAAGTTGAAAATCTATCTTCTGATAGGGTCGCGAGTTATTTCTCCTTTTCCCACAGTGTTTTCCAGAGTCGTCTGCAACAAACTGGTCAAGTGTCGTTTTTGTTTGGTAATGGGTTAACCAATGACATTATCTACAAGTCTAACAAGTGGACGTGCACATTGTGATTTATAGTTTCTAGCCTATGGTTCCGTGCAATACTATATAGTAAGTCCTTCTCAAATAAGAAGGACTAACTATAGTCTTGCATGGAACCCCCTGATTTGAAAAAAAAAAAAACATCCGATAGACTTTGGGCGTGGTTTTGTCTTCTCGGAAATTTATATGCAGCATGTGCATTACAATAGAGTTCATGAAGAAATGAGTGACGCTGTTTCTGTCAATAACCACAACCGCTTTATGATAACGCTCTGGGAACCGTTTTACTTAACATTTTACGCTTAAAGTTTGCGGAAGTTCAAAACAACATACCGTCTTATTTTAATATTGTGCCAGGCAATATTGCAAAGTAAGTAAGTAAGTAAGTTAATTGTTTATTATAGTGACATGTGTTCAAGTAATATACAGTTGTAACAAAATAATTATAATTACACCCGGCCTCATAGGCCTATAAGTCACTTAATCAAATGTAGATAGTCTATATACAAAGAACAGTCATTTAACTATGGTATATATAAATATAATGGCGTCGAGGAAATTGATTGATCCGAAACCAACGACTTTTATATTTTGATTGGTAAGCATTGATTTCGCATACTCTCTGCAAGCGTGCATGTACCACAATTGAAAGGAGCATGTGGCATCAATAGCTATATTTCAATGAAGCATTGTTGATGGACAAAATACTTAATTGTATCACATACAAAAATGAAATCGTTATACAGGCTTATTTTAATTGACATGTGATAATAAAAGTTGAATTCAACATATCTTATACTAATGCCTTTCGTCAGAAAGTAACACATCATTGAGCTCGTCTCCCTGAGAAGCTTCCAATGATGTGTCACATTGCAATATTGTACGTTCATTTAAGATACTATGAATGTTTCATCGTTTTGGCTTCGTGATTGTACTCTGGGCGACCCAGGCTCGACCCGAGAATGTCCCTAGCTATAGCACGTGAATGCCATGCACCTCGAAGACTCATCGAGGGTTCAGTGCAAGACTATAGTAAGTGCTTCATAAACATGAAGCACTTACTATAGTATTGCAATGAACCCTTGTAATGAGGTTCTCCTCGTACTATAATAAATTAGTACGTCACGTCCCAATGTAATGTTAAGGGGCAGATAATGCAGACTAATCGAAGGCACGAAAGAAACACGTGATGACAGTACTATTTACAGGGCGGTAAAACTTAAACCGTCCTAACGTATGGGGAATTGTGACAGGACCAAATTCAAACAACATCAGACGACAAAAACAGTATTTTCATGTAATTAGGTACAAACAATTCCGACAAGGTTATGACAAAACAATAAGCAGATGTCACATATCCCATAATCGCGACGGTTTCCACCAAATACCATTAAGAAAAGATAATATATATACATAAGGATGAAAGATTAATTTCTTGTCGTTTGTTGTTTACCTTGATTTTGGCCAAGGTACAAGATTCAATTTTGGGGAATATTGGGCTACCACGCTGTGCACTGGTGAGCTTAAATAGGTATACCACCCTCAAAACTGGGTTATACTCGTGCATAAGAATAATAATGTTCTAATTAGGTCGAGTAGTAGGAAACCTCTTTATATTCACAAGCATCCTTTTAAGCGTGCGATTACGTATATTAACCCATTACCAAACAATGACGATATTTGACCAGTTGTTGCGGACGACTCTGGTTAACATTATGGGAAAAGGAAATATTGCTCTTAAAGAGCAATTTCTCCTTTTCCCACAATGTTTTCTGCCCTATCAGAAGACTATTTTTCAATTTCATCATATTTTGAAACGTCATCTGTAAATTCTGTATAAATGGCTTTATGCATGGTCATTACCCCTTCTCTAAATTCGAGTCCCTGTTGTTGCAAGGTCACGTTGTCAACAATGAAGAAAAAGTCGTGTTGACGTTTTTGTTTACAAGTTTCACAAATTAGTGAAATACAAAAGGAATGACTGAATGTTTGTCCCGAATCAGCAAAAGCCCGCATATAGGATCGTTCCGGAATCAAACATCTACATGGCGCTGATCTCGAACACGCCTCTCGATATAAACAAACAAGACAACAACAGTCTTTCTAAGAAAATGGGTTTATCAAATCAAGCTGACGTGACAGGATAGACAGTTGCATAAATATGATTAACGGGACAATTTCACTCAGGACATTTTACATACTGCAAGGTCTAAATGCATCCGTCAATGACAGCCATGTTACACATTAACACATTCCCCCGTGATGGAATTTGTGAATGATCCATATTCAAAACAACGACTCAAAACCCGAGAAAAATACACCTTCCTGACGATTATGGGTAGAATTCGTTGTGACAAAAGGACAAATTGCTCATTAGGATATTGTTGATGGTCTTCATCACCTTGGGTTAGAAATCAAAATTTGAAACAACATGGCCCCTTATTCTGCGTAGGTTTAAAGTCCGGGGTCTAGATTTTCATACGATATTCTACAAGTACACTAACATCACAACATAGCTGATATTCTGTTGACGCGATAGGAGTACTTTATATAATATATATACTGTACATGTATATTTAAAATATTTTGAACAGTCCGGTCCCGGCTCAGCATGAAGTCTAACTACGCACTGCTGCAAACCGACGCAGCGATTCCTTGCAGATACTTTTAACGAGAATATTCATGTTCAAATCATTAAGTTGTTCTCAAATAATGTCCTTTTAAGTAAATTAAAGGTCAGCTAAGTAGATTATGAAATGACCTCTTAGTTAGATTCATGCAATCCTGTTTAAAGACGTCTTAAATCAGATTGACAAAAACCACTGTTCATGCAGGCTTCATGTCCAGTTTGGAGCAATCTGAGCTCATCTGGTTTATTCAATCAAAACAACTCAGACTTAATATTGAAGCCACCATATTGCAACTGTCAAGACTACTTTCGTTGTACTTTCGTTTTCAACTAATTTTAAATGTCAGATGCAATCAATATCCAAACAGCCACGACTAATTTGATTAAAATTGAAAAAGTCAAGTAGGCACCAATCGGATGCGAGAATGTGAGAGTTTGGTGATAGGTTGAGGATGGAAAAAGTATAATAATCTCAAGGCAAGAGTAATCTATTCAAGAAGCGGGCTATTAGACTGGGTTCTCGAGCCAGTGTTTAAATACAAAAGACACAGGTGGACAAACAATGAATAAATAATGATGATAAAAAGATTGACATCTAATCAAGACCAGGGATGGATTAGATCCCATCCCTAATAGCCTATTTCGTTATCGGAGCTTGATGAAATTGTTCCCGAAAACGTTTATATTTGTGATCATAATAACGGATTGAGAGCATGTTTAGAGTCACGTAGACTGCGTGTTCATGTGAAATGAATCATTGGGCAGTGTCGGCTGTTTATCCAAATACTCCCATGTTGGGTTCTGTTTCTATTTTCTTTTTTAAAACATGTTTACTTTTTTAACCATTCCAGCAAAAGGGAACATATTCATTCTTAAACTAATCCAAATTAAGAGCAAGAACAGACGACTATCATGAAGAAAGAAAAAAGTTTTTGATGTTGTTGTATTTGAATTGAGTACAAATCTTTGCAACAAAAGCGGAAATTGTTCAATTACACATCACTAATGCTCTTTCAGTGTTTTCTTCCTCTTCTTTATTCTGCGTATGTTGCGTTATATATGTGTATTTATGAAGTAACTCATCACATTATGTGGGTTGTGCGTAATTCAGCAGTGCTTCATTAATATCTTCGTTTTTTGGGCAATTTTTCATCGTTATAGCATAAAGGCCCGTGTAGCTTCTAATGTTCATTACATTTTTAAACCAGTCTTGTAAATTATACCTCCAAAGATTATGACTTCTTCCCAACATGTTCTCTGGAAAGAGCCAACTGTCCAATGTCGGCTTGGCCTCATTACACGTTGGACAATTATCTTAATGACCGAACCTAACTTTAGACCCGCTGTTATCCAGGCAAGATTCTTACCCGATTTGTCTATTTCACTTATATTACGGCGTACAGTGAAACTATTGACACAACTTTCCCGATGTGTTCTCTGTGGAACTTTAAATAGACATTCATACCAAATTACACAATATCACGCCATACCCCGAGGGCGTTGTCAAAGAAGAAGTATAGTTGATTTAATCTGCGTTCGAAACGGCATTAAACCTGGAATCTATAACCAGAACTTACCAATCAACTATATGATCAAATTTCTTTAATCAAAGAAGAATAATCTTTTTCTTTTGAAAATGTAATTACCAAACGACACATTTTGGACCGTTCCAAATTCAAAAAGATTGCAGACGAAAAATAGAATGGTAACATTCCTTATTAGCAGAATACTTTCTATTTTATCACAATTTCAGTGACGTATGTAATCTCTTTGAAATTGGAACGGTAAAAATGTGTTACTCGGTAATTTCTATTTTTTTATATACAAAAATAGTCTCAGACGTCACAATCACGTGCGCATAGGGACCACCACGTGTCGACAGCCGTCACAAAAACAAATCTTGTCAGCGTCACGTGCAAGCCTTTTATTTTCAACCCCCTCAAAATAAATTTAACTACTCAGGTATTCTCTCGTTGCTCAGCGTTTTGAATATGGCTAAACCAGAAATGTGTTTCGATCGATTCCACTTTTGAACAAAGCATTGCTCTCATTCATCGAGCGCTTTCCGTTTTACCTTCCTCATAACGCAAAACGCCTGAGTGATCGAAACTAAGCAAAAACATTTCCGGGATCGTGAATCGATTGTTGTGTTTTACGAAACGCGCTCACGTGTTGGGCGTCACGTAGCTCTCGTGTCCTAGAAAATGAACCGTGACTTCGACCTGTTGCCGGCATTAACCCTTTTAATGCTGGATCCGACTTCATGCTAATTTATGCAAACAGGTTAGATCCAGGCCAGCCACCAAGTAAATTGGCCTAGGATCTAACCTGTTTGCTACTCAGAGTATCTTTCCGCATCAAAGAGAAGCAGATATTTAAGGTTTTAGAAAGCAGACGACACACAAATCTAATCATTTTTGTAAAAAATTACCCAGCACTCTAAGGGTTAAGAGGAAATGTTTCTCCAATATCACTCCGCGTTCCGACTTTCGACGCCCATCACTGTACAATGGTGTCAGCCCATCACTGTACAATGGTGTCAGCCCATCACCGTACAATGTACAATGTACAATGGTGTCAGCCCATCACTGTACAATGGTGTCAGCCCATCACTGTACAATGGTGTCAGCCCATCACTGTACAATGGTGTCAGCCCATCACCGTACAATGGTGTCAGCCCATCACCATACAATGGTGTCAGCCCATCACCGTACAATGGTGTCAGCCCATCACCGTACTATGGTGTCAGCCCATCACCGTACAATGGTGTCAGCCCATCACCGTACAATGGTGTCAGCCCATCACCGTACAATGGTGTCAGCCCATCACCGTACAATGGTGTCAGCCCATCACTGTACAATGGTGTCAGCCCATCACCGTACAATGGTGTCAGCCCATCACTGTACAATTGTGTCAGCCCATCACCGTACAATTGTGTCAGCCCATTACCGTACAATGGTGTCAGCCAATCACCGTACAATGGTGTCAGCCAATCACTGTACAATGGTGTCAGCACATCACTGTACACTGTACAATGGTGTCAGCCCATCACTGTACAATGGTGTCAGCCCATCACCGTACATTGGAGTCAGCCCATCACAGTACAATGGTGTCAGCCCATCACCGTACATTGGAGTCAGCCCATCACAGTACAATGGTGTCAGCCCATCACCGTACAATGGTGTCAGCCCATCACTGTACAATGGTGTCAGCCCATCACCGTACAATGGTGTCAGCCCATTACCGTACAATGGTGTCAGCCCATCACCGTGCAATGGTGTCAGCCCATCACAGTACATTGGTGTCAGCCCATCACTGTACAATGGTGTCAGCCCATCACTGTACAATGGTGTCAGCCCATCACTGCACAATGGTGTCAGCCCATCACTGTACAATGGTGTCAGCCCATCACCGTACAATGGTGTCAGCCCATCACTGTACAATGGTGTCAGCCCATCACCATACAATGGTTTCAGCCCATCACCGTACAATGGTGTCAGCCCATCACCGTACAATGGTGTCAGCCCATCACCGTACAATGGTGTCATCCCATCACCGTACAATGGTGTTCAGCCAATCACTGTACAATGGTTTCAGCCCATCACTGTACAATGGTGTCAGCCCATCACTGTACAAAGGTGTCAGCCCATCACTGTACAATGGTGTCAGCCCATCACTGTACAATGGTGTCAGCCCATCACTGTACAATGGTGTCAGCCCATCACTGTACAATGGTGTCACCGTACAATGGTGTCAGCCCATCACTGTACAATGGTGTCATCCCATCACCGTACAATGGTGTCAGCCCATCACCGTACAATGGTGTCAGCCCATCACCGTACAATGGTGTCAGCCCATCACTGTACAATGGTGTCAGCCCATCACTTCAAACAGTCAGTTTTGTTTTAAGCGACCACTCTTTACGCTGGGAATGCTGGGTATAGTTTTCTAAAAATATATTCTTGTGTGCTCTGCTTCCCAAAACCGTAATCCATGCTTTATTTTGATGAGGAAATATACTCAGAGTAGCAAACAGGTAAGATCACAGACAAGCCACCGATTAACTTGGCGGCTTGCCTGGATCTAATCTGCTTGCATAATCAAAATGTCGGTTCCAGCACTATAAGGGTTAAACAGTTGATGGAGGGTATTTGTAGTCTTCTGACTTCATCTAGATCTAGTAATAGCTGACCACGATGATAAATTGTGAAAATGGTATATATTCATTGCTGCCTAGGTAGAAACCATTCGGATAAGATAATGAAGTTCTCACCCACATACCTTTTTGTCATTTTGCCACAATTTTTGCATTAGAGTAAATATGATCGTATACAAACAAAAACGTCTGATTTTGATAAGACATGTAGGCCGCATAGGTCTATCATACCGGTGCGATGTGGCAAAAATAATGCCGGCATGTAAATATGGGAGCGGGGGCGGGGTAGGCCGCTTAGGTCTATCATACCTGTACGTTATGGCAAATATAATGCCGGTAGGGTGGAAAAGGGCACGGTACTCTGCAAGAAAACTTGTGGTTCATGTATGTAAGTATGTAAATAAAGGGTAGTTTGCACCTAATAGAAGGAAACTTGCATCTAATGCATCTAATGCTGCTATAAAACACATGTTTTGTCGATACTGCAGCGAAATTCAATTCAATTTGATAATCGTTCTGGAAATGCAAGGTGTGAGGAAAGGTGTGTTTCTGTTGGCCAAACCGATACAATGGTTAAAACCGACGCAAACCGCCGATTCAACCGCCCAACAATCAGCATGAATAATAGATGGGAGGTGTGCCTGGTTTGAACATTGGAGACATGAAGGGACGATAACGATCTTCTGAAGGGACTATTGTTTGAAAACAGGCAGCCTGGGGTCCTGATACCTGTCTCGCAAAGGTCTGTACGATAGACTTCCTCGTAAATGGAACATGAAGAGAATTGTTCCTGAGAGAACAATTAACTAAGACGTGAACCGAACACGAGTCCTACCTGTGAAATCTGCATCGTGCTTTTAAACGCATGTCTATTGATGATTGGTGATTTACACAAACGAAGTTACCTTTGATATCTAAGAAATACAATGAATTTGTAAACGAGGACGTAAAATTACAAATCATTGTAAATCGGGCCTAATGACCACAGCCTAGCCAAATCAGGAGACTTCGCTCCAAACGAGCTTGTTTATTCTACTATAACAAAGCTACTTGAACATTAAAACCGGACAAATTATCCGTTCCCTCGAATGTGTATTTTTGTTACTTTTTTAAAAGTGAATTCATCATCAGACGACTCTCGTACAATATAATAAAATTGGTGGTATTCTTTTTCCGAAAGTAAACCACGTCCAACTAACACTTGGACTCATTTCACGTTGGTTTCTTGCATTCTGAAAAACGAGTTTAAACGAAGTAAAGGGGTAACAGTCTCTCTTTACATCGAGTGTGAAACAAGATGTCACAATTTAGATTATTTATTACATATTCTATATCCTGCATATAAAACCAGTCATCGCACACATGACATTTCAGGACGATTGTCAGATTGAGTCTCTTATCTCTAGGATTCGAACCGAACCTATTTCTTCTACTTTACCTCAGTACTCGATAGAATATTGGTATATAACCTTATGTCATGTATACTCATTGTCATGCACTCACAGCGGAATATCTAACGAAATAATATTATCTGTCAAAAAGAGGAATGCCCATGCCGTGCGATGTCTCCTTTTGCCAAGATCATTTCTAGTGAATTCAGAAAATAATTAACTATTTTCTATTCTTTTTAAATACCGTCTACTGTTGATCTCAATTAGAACTTGACCCATATAAAAGAAGTTGACAAAGTTTATTGACCATGTTGTGTTTGTCTCATACGCCATTTTATTGTGATATTGATATCATAGAAAAGCATTGCCTAACACAGACCTAATATATGACATTCTTACGTAACCCTTTTAGTTGAGTAAATCGGTTACGATAACCTTGCACATTTCAGTTGAATTAATCGGTTTCGATAACATTGTACTAACCATGATGTCCTGCGTGACCCAGTGGAAGGTGGCGGACTTACAACTCGGGGCCCTGGGTTCGAGCCACACCGACACCTCTGGCTTCGTGGGAGTGACCTTTGACAAGTCACTTCAGGGCCCTAGCCTAGTACTGGGGATCCAAGAAAGCCGTTACATAACTGAAATATTGTTGATACGGCGTTGAACACCATATAAAACCATGATATAACGTTCTAGATAGAATAATTAACGAATCACCTGTTGCATGTAGACTTGTTCAGTCCAATTATGGTTTCACGCTTGGGGACACAAATAAGGTGAAATGTTTATATATGAATTGATTATCTTTGTATCGTTTTGCTTAACATTACATGCTAAAACTTTGTGTTCGTTAAAAACAACATTTCAACATATCCTTTTATTTCAATATCGGGCTAACAATATTGCAATGTCATGTCTCTACGAGATACTTCCAATGACCTGTCACATTGCAATATTGTTCATTGGTTTAAGATTATATCCAGGTTTACCAGTTTTGATTTACGCAAATATTTTCCGTATTTCATAAAAAACGGTACCCATATCAGTATGCTGGAACACGCTCGCGATAAGGTTGTACTCGGGTTAAAGTCCAACAACATTTTGGACGTAAAAATGTTCACGGCATTTTTAGCGGTGTCCGAATATATCTCGAAAATCTCTGCAAGCTTTGTGATAATATAATCAACCCTTATAGTGCTTGAACCGACTTCATGCTTATGCAAACAGGCTAGATCCAGGCCAGCCGCCAATTTACTGTGATCTAACCTGTTTGCTACTAAGAGTATCTTTCCTCATCAAAATGAAGCAAATATTGAAGGTTTTGGAAAGCAGGCGACATAAACATTTTTAGAAAATTACCAAGCATTCTAAGGAATAAGGTAGTACTTGGGTTATAGTACCACAACATTTTGGAGATGTAAACGTTCACGTCATTTGTAGAGGGGTCCGAATATAACTAGGACAGCTCTGCAAGCTTCATAATTATCAACCCGTATAGCGCTTGAACTGAGTTCATGCTTATGCAAATAGGTTAGATCCAGTAATCTAACCTGTTTGCTACTATGAGTATCTTTCCTCATCAAAATGAAGCAGATATTTAAGGTTTTGGAAAGCAGACGACACACAAATCTGTTTTTAGAAAATTACCCGGCATTATTAGCGTAAAACATAAGAAGTGCTAATGAAATATATCAGGGTTACTATAAAACAGATGTTCTGTTACGATTCTGTCTGGATGTTTAGAAAGAACAAAAAACTCTTCTTACATTGTGTTGACAAGATTTCTCAATAGACCCTTTCGTCATTGAACGTTTACAGGGTTCTAAGAATCGAGATGGATCGACAATTATTCGTCCACTGGAGACTCGAGGGTCGTAGGTTCAAATCCTGCGAGTAGCGGGGTCCTTTAATTGATCCATATTCGGGCGACACCTAGTGTTGAACATTAAATTGGTGAAAATATTATTGAAAGGGGGATATTTTCTCTTGAAAAATAAATGTGTATACAGCAAAATGACTTCCTCGAATTCGGGAAGCAAAATCGAGAGAAATTTATTGAACATTCGCCGTAATTAAAGTTGAAAGAACCTGTTTCACGATCCATGCAAAATAGTTTCCTACTTGTTTATTGACCGTAATTGTCTTTGTTATTATGCGTAAGACTATCCCCATTTACCCATAGTGTCTTGAAGAGAAGGAATTTACTAAGAACCGTTCTCATTATGTTTGCGTGGTTACCGCCACTATTTTTCTTCTTTCATTCACGTCGTCTACGTAATTAGGCCTAGTAATTAACCCCTTACTCCATTAAACATTGGTGCAGCAGACGACGTCTTTAGAAACCTATGTGACTGAAGGATGAATTGCTCATGATGAGCAATTCATCCTTAAGTCACAATGGTTTCTACCATACCTATTTTCGTTCATGTTATTTTGTCGTCTGCTGTTGTGTTCAATTTTAACCAGTTACAAATTCCAAATTTGAGGAAACGAGTAAAGCGAGCGAATAAATTAAGCTTGGAGCCGAGTATGGTAAATGAGATTTTAATGAGTATTGAGCACATCGCTCAAAATGGGAATCAATATATGTCATCTTGAAGACGTTATTGGTAAACAGTAATATGCAAGCGAATATGGTCGATTTGGATCAGTTCACAATACCTTCCGATGTGGTTTAACGCTTTAACTTACAAAACGTCAAAATATTCTACAGGTCCAAATTGAAAGAGTTTGCAGACGACATTTCAAATGTGATGAAATTGAAAAATAATTTTCTGATAGGGCAGAAAACATTGTGTGAAAAGGAGGAATTGCTCTTTAAGAGCAATTTCTCCTTTTCCCACAATATTTCCCAAAGTCGTCTGCAACAAACTTTGCAAATGTCGTTATTGTTTGGTTATGGGTTAAAACGTCTGCACTCAAAGGACACTTTTGCCAATTCAAAATGATACGCGTATTCGGATTGCACAAGGTATAGTTCATTGTGATGAAATTGGAAAATACCACTGATATAAAAACATACTGTTCCAACACCAATTTCAAAGGTCTTCTGCATCAATGCAAGGACACGTATCTACCAAGGTTAAGGAGACATGTTACTGTGAAGAGATTCAAGGTCGTAAAGAGATCATATACATTTTAAAGGCACATCAAAGGAGAGGAGTACAAATAAATTACTGAAAAAATACATGGAGTTCTTTTTTTATGTTCATAAAAGTCATGATAATTCGTTTAGGAGTACATTGCGACCCTATTAATTAAACTCATTTAAAATAAGTTATTTTGTGCTTGAAATATAGTTGTCTCCAATTCAATCATGTTTATCAACAACCTGTTTGTTTACATATTCAAAATAATGAATTTTGATTGGTCGGTTCAAAAATTTGTGTGTCAACTGTCAAGGTCAGGGTGAAGAATAACACAATCTGAATTATCAAACTGGCTTATCTGGGTTATTTATCGTTGGCTTTCACATCAAAGTTGTGCTGTTTTGGTTTTTTTAGGTGATAACTATTTGAATCTGACCCAAAGTTTACCAAATAATGTAGTTTGATAAAGCATTAATCTCCTTTTATGTGCCTTTAAGACTGAATGTGTGAGAACTCGAGTTAGGGCGCAGCTTCAATATTATTTGTGATAACAAAATATTGACTTAGTTTCAAATTTATGATCTGGGGAACGAGGGGTTTTGTTGACTTCTCTGGTGAGTGTTCTTGGTTTTAGGGCAAATTTCCTTTTTTTGTGGCGATGTTTTCAAATGACTGAAACGTGCACAAGTTTGAGTGGTGAAAATGATGACTTATTGGATATATCAACATGCATATACTTGGATATGTGTGGTGTTGACTTCAAGGGCATTCTTTTGCTGTACGCACATTTCTGTAAGAGAAAATTCCGCCTTTGTAACACTATTTCCATCAATTCAATATTCACCATTAACCGTCGCCTGATTAGAAACACTTTATTGTCGTCTGCATATAGAACGAAAACCACGTGTGAGGGGGGTGTTTACGACATCGTACCACCGCTGTTACCGCTGTTATGTTTTTTAGCCCTTTCCCCTGACGACTAGCTACCATAGAAACCATCAGTTTAATTGATCAGGAAACTGGCGACCTTTGTGTAGTTTGAAATATTTATTCCTGAAGCGTCGCTTAAAAAACGATACTTCGTTGTATAGTGATATACGGATACAGTTTTACTCCGCTTTAACCCATTACCAAACCACAATGTCATCTAACCACTCTGTTGCAGAATACCCTGGAGAACATTGTTGGAAAAGGAGAAATTGCTCGTCACGAGCAATTTCTCCTTGTCCAACAATGTTTTCTGCCCTATCAGAAGATTATTTTCCAATTCCATCACATTTTGAAATGTCGTCTGCAAACTCTTTCAATTTGGGCCAGTCGAAAATTTTGCGTTTTGTAAAGGGTTAAGACCGCATAAAAGTCATACCGATCACGAAATGTTTTCCTCCATTTAATTCTTTTAGCACACTAACGGCTTTAGGAAATCAGTGTGACAATTGAAGTCGAACTCAACGTCTTTTAAAAAGACAACCTCATAGCAAGATCGTAACTCTTTTCCTACTTTTACGCACAATGCACATGCAGTGAGAGATGAAAAAATAATTTACAAAAAAAGAACAATTCCCCATTTGTTCACAATGGTCTCTACCTAATGTTACAAAGCCTAACATAATCTTCTCTTCTCTTCGTCTACAGTTTACCTTCTGGATCAGTCACAGGACTCTACACGAGGGAATATATTTGAATCGCGTTAACCCATCACCAAACAATAACGACATTTTACCACTTTGTTGCAGACGACTATGGAAAACACTGTGGGAAAAGGAGAAATTGTTCTAACGAGTAATTTTTCCTTTTCCCACAATGTTTTCTACTCTACCAGAAGATTACTTTTCAATGTCATCACATTCTGAAAACTCTTTCAATTTGGGACGGTCGAAAATCGGGCGTTTGGTAAAGGGTTAAGTCTACATGGAAAATCTCGCCTCACAAAAAGGTCACGTCATGTTCCAACAAAATGATTGCCTTCGGTTGCCACGAATCTCATAAATATACAGTTCTTCTTAAATGAAACAACCTTTTCATAAGCCCACATGGGGTCTGATTTTTGTAAGACGAGTGCACGACTTGATAAGTCAACCAGAACCATATACACTGATAGTTTAATCTGAGTGGCTAATTGATTAAAAAATACATATTAGGAAATCGAAATGAGAATGTGAAATCCTGCACAAGGTACCTCTGTACAACCGTATTTGACTCAGCTACTTATATTGACAATCTAGCACCCATAAAGGAGGCAACTAATGAAACAAGCGTGACAAAAGGAGAAACGCATAGTTGCTATGGTCGAAGTCGTTTCCGGACATTCTCACAATGTAAATGTTATGCTTCATACTCAAGTCTACCTTTTTCATTGGATTTTATTACCAAAAAGGATCAACCACAGAAGCCTATACTGAAGGAATGGGTTTTTCTGACTTTAATCAAGTTTGGACAAGCAATACTTCTAACACCCGTTTTCGCTTAAATGGTGTTACTTTTGTAACGAACGGACCGAAGAGAACCTCTCTGCGATGGTGTAATGGCTAGCGTCTAGCGTCACTAGAGACCGGCTATACCGGGTTCGATCCTTGATGGCGATCATCTATTTCACCATGGAACGTCCTTTGGCAAGACACATTTCCTACCATAGTACTGGTAGGCCATCCAGGGAACACGTACTATAATACTCAAGAGTGAACGCTGCGCATTAATAAGTAGAAATCATCTGATCAATGAACAACACTGACGTCCACTGATCGGTTGTACTGTCTCGCATGTTCTCTATTACAACGTGTTATGTTCTCAAAGCATAAGCGTACGACAAACGTTATAATTGGGCTGATAACAACACCAGAAACAACAGCATCAACAACAACAGCAATAACAATATGTCTTTGTTGATGACGAAAAACCTGGGACATTTTGACACAAAAAAGTTTTAAAACTGTCAACGCTAACATATTGCATATTTAAAAGATATAAATTCGTCACCGTGAGCTAGTGGTTAAGGTGTCCGCCTCGGGACAGGGAGGTTGAAAGTTCGAGCCCCGCGGGAGACGTTTGTCCGGAGAGTGTTTCTCGTTTCCGAAATGGACAGTTCGTCAGCCGCCAGCTAGATAAATGAATGGTTACCGACGTATATTCGCTTGGCGCCTGGCATAGTGATAAAAGTTACTTGGTATAACCAGTGAAAAGTGTCTCAAAAGCCATACTGGCTGGCCCTTTCAATAGGGGTGACACTATAATAAACAAAACCTTTACCTTTACCTATAAACATGTACCAACTCTGACAAGTTGAGACGATCGAAATTGCTTGTAATTCATTAATACAATATTTCAGATAGATGTCTCATTGCAGATCGATCGTAAGTCCTTCACCTTCATTTCTAAACATTATGGACATAGGGTCGTTATGCACTGAGCGATGTGTTACGAGCAATTTCTCCTTTTTCCACAATGTTTTCTAGAGTTGTCTACAACAAAGTTGTTAAATGTGGTTATTGTTTGGTAATGGGTTAATTGAGGGAAATACGTTAACGAAATGTGGATGGACTCATGTAATCTGCCCTGATATGAGACTTGCTGCACACAATCGCCTCTAGAAAGACGCATGATGAGTTTTTCCTTAAAATATTTCCCTGTCTAAAGTACAGCCGAGTAGAATTCCGTTTTAACCAGCAATAAGCATTTTAAGAATTAACATTGTTCTAGCACAATTAGCATTGTTTTAGCACAATTAGAATTGTTTAGCACGATTAGCATTGTTTTAGCACAATGTCTCATTGTTATAGCACAATGTCTCATCGAAAACAATAGTCGATCAAAGGAGGTACCACGTTGTCATTGACAAATTAAACTTCCCTTTGTTAAACTTTATCCAATCGCCGTATTCTACGACTTCGTTTGGATCTGTACGTTTTTATTGAAATAGTTAACAAAGATAGCCATTTGTAGAGAACCGAATGCCGAGAAAATCCATCCATCCTCGATGGTACCAGGTTACACGTCATCAGATGCTGTGTGGTCTGTTTCCGGGAAAAATGACACCTGGTCAAGTAAAATCGGAAGAACGTGGGTACAAGGCTTTTGATTTTATGAGCAAGATGACCCGTACAAAATGGTTCCTGAATTTGAAACCACAAATCCACTTTTCGCGTTGGTTCGAATCATTGTAGCCTAGTGCTAGATAAAAAATTCTCACAAGAGATATTCTCCCGGCTGACCAAGGAATGTCGACGGTTTGACCGGCCCTCGTGGACAATTTGGCTGACCAAAAACGGTGTACCCCATTCCGCTGACATTAAACCATTACCAAACAATAACGACATTTGACCACTTTGTTGCAGACGACTCTGGAAAACATTGTGGGAAAAAGGAGAAGTTACTCTTAACGAGCAAATTTCTCCTTTTCCGACAGTGTTTTCTGCCCTACCAGAAGATTAGATTCCAATTTCATCACATTTTGAAATGTCGTCTGCAAACTCTTTCAATTTGGGACAGCTGAAAAATTTGGTGTTTGGGAAAGGGTTAAAGGCGAGAGCGTACAATTGATTAGCTGTTCTGTAACAAGGGTCTTTACATGCAATGGTACCATTAACTCACCCCACCCTCATAAACCCTTTCCTTTAACCCATTACCATACAATTACGACATTAGACCAGTTTGTTGCCGACAACTGTGGAAAACATGGTGGGAAAAGGAGAAATTGCTCGATAAGAGCATTTTCTCCTTTTCTCACAATGTTTTCTGCCCTTTCGGAAGATTTATTCTCAATTTTATCAAATTTAAAAATGTCATCTGCAAACTCTTTCATTTTGGGACAATCGAAAGTTTAGTATTTGCTAAAGTGTTAAACAACCCTTGTGTTGCATAAGTCTTCCGGCGACAGATCTTCGATGCATTATGGGAACAGAGAATTTTTAATCTACGAGGTCTGTTTTTATGTATCCCAAATACAAATGAGATGGATTTCTACGTATACCTCTCCATTTTGTCTGCTACAAGTCGTCTACACCATTTCGTTCTCGCGCCATTAATACCCGGGGTAATACATCGAACTGTGACAAATGGAGGAACTGCTTACAACAACCAATTGCTCCATTTTGCGGTAGCAAGGTATTCCACGTATTAGGAATACACAACTATTACTTTAGTTCACCTAAGCTGTCGCCTGCTATTGCTCCCCAGTTGGTACATTGCAAATACCTACACGATGAAAAGGTTTGAGCGAACTGTTTGTTAAAGAGGAGCCGTTCATTGTTTTGCCCATAACTCATTACACGAAAAGGCATTTCATTACTGCTACAAATTGCAATCGTCAAACGGCTGGATCGATCTCTAACAACTCAAACGAGAATGAGACGGGGGAAGGAAGCACTTAGACAGCCATTGTTTAACCCTTTCCTAAACAACAAATTTTCGACATTCCACATATACAATACTATTTTTCGAGTTTTAGATCCCATTGTTAATGCAAATTAGCGAGCCTAATGTATTGTTATAGAGAGCATGCAGGTATATAAAGAGACAACACAACTGATCACTGGATTACCAAACGACACATTTTCGACTGTCCCGAATTGAAAGAGTTTGCAGGCAAGATTTCAAAATGTGATAAAATTGGAAAAAAAAATTCTGATAGAGTAGAAAACATCGTGGGAAAAGGAGAAATTGCTCGATTCGAGCAGTTTCTCCTTTTCCCACAATGCTTTTCAGAGTCGTCTGCAACAAAGTGGTAAAATGTGGTTATTGTTTGGTTATAGGCTAAACAATTGTACATATATATCTAAATAAACCCCGGTCACATATTGCAATAATATACAAACGCTCTCACAGTTGTGCAGTTAATCTGATAATACTTTTCGATTGTCTCTTATTTATAAACTATTAATAGGAAAACGATATTCGAGGAACATATAAAAAAGATATCCGGGTTGGAATAGCATGTGTTGACTTTATGACCTTTTTCCATATATGGGGATTGTAACTGGTCCGAATTGAAAGCAACGTAAACGTTTTCGGAACGTTAATGTAAATAAGGGAACCTTACGCATTGTTACAGTGGGAATATAAATAGACAACACAACAGATCAGTGGCTATCACTGATCGAATGTGATTGTGTCCGTCTTTAAGAGGGTTATTTGCTCGGTTTACACACGTGACAAAAGACATGAAAGAAAATAAGATGAACGAAATTTCCTGTGAAGCTTAGATGAGACTGAAAAACAAACGGCTCATTGGGCGCCTTTATATCAGTCGGTCACAGTGGTTTATACAGTAATGAGATATTTAGAAGTAAATGGTCTTTGGGATTGGTCCAAAAGAAAAGCAGTGATTGATTCATATTTATATATATGGTTTTACATCGGGTAACATTATTTCAGTTATGTTGCGGGGAAGATCCCATACTCAACTGCCCATAAAGGTCGGATAGTCAACTACCCATAATAGGGGCCGGTCGGTCAACTACCCATACGGGCTGGTCAGGCCGGATAGTAAACTACCCATAAGGGCCGGACAGTCAACTACCCATACGGGCTGGTCAGGCCAGATAGCCAACTACCCATAAGGGCTGGTCAGGCCAGAAAGTCAACTACCCATACGGGCTAGTCAGGCCGAATAGTCAACTACCCATACGGGCTGGTCAGGCCGGATAGTCAACTACCCATACGGGCTAGTCAGGCCGGATAGTCAACTGCCCATACGGGCTGGTCAGGCCGGATAGTCAACTACCCATAAAGGCTAGTCAGGCCGGATAGTCAACTACCCATACGGGCTGGTCCGGCCGGATAGTAAACTACCCATAAGGGCCGGTCAGTCAACTACCCATACGGGCTGGTCAGGCCAGATAGTCAACTACCCATAAGGGCTGGTCAGGCCAGATAGTCAACTACCCATACGGGCTGGTCAGGCCGGAAAGTCAACTACCCATATGGGCTGGTCAGGCCGGATAGTCAACTACCCATAAGGGCTGGTCAGGCCGGATAGTCAACTACCCATATGGTCTGTTCAGTCAACTACCCATAAGGGCTGGTCAGGCCGGATAGTCAACTACCCATACGGGCTGGTCAGTCAACTACCCATAAGGGCTGGTCAGGCCGGATAGTCAACTACCCACACGGGCTGGTCAGGCCGGTTAATCAACTACCCATAAGGGCTGGTCAGTCAACTACCCATAAGGGCTGGTAAGGCCAGATAGTCAACTACCCATACGGGCTGGTCAGGCCAGATAGTCAACTACCCATACGGGCTGGTTAGGCCGGATAGTCAACTACCCATAGGGGCTGGTCAAGCCAGATAGTCAACTACCCATAAGGGCTCATCAGTCAACTACCCATACGGGCTGGTTAGGCCAGATAGTCAACTACCCATACGGGCTGGTCAGGCCAGATAGTCAACTACCCATACGGGCTGGTTAGGCCGGATAGTCAACTACCCATAGGGGCTGGTCAAGCCAGATAGTCAACTACCCATAAGGGCTCGTCAGTCAACTACCCATACGGGCTGGTTAGGCCAGATAGTCAACTACCCATACAGGCTGGTCAGGCCGGATAGTCAACTACCCACACGGGCTGGTCAGGCCGGTTAATCAACTACCCATAAGGGCTGGTCAGTCAACTACCCATAAGGGCTGGTAAGGCCAGATAGTCAACTACCCATACGGGCTGGTCAGGCCAGATAGTCAACTACCCATAAGGGCTGGTCAGGCCGGATAGTCAACTACCCACACGGGCTGGTCAGGCCGGTTAATCAACTACCCATAAGGGCTGGTCAGTCAACTACCCATAAGGGCTGGTAAGGCCAGATAGTCAACTACCCATACGGGCTGGTCAGGCCAGATAGTCAACTACCCATACGGGCTGGTTAGGCCGGATAGTCAACTACCCATATGGGCTGGTCAAGCCAGATAGTCAACTACCCATAAGGGCTCGTCAGTCAACTACCCATACGGGCTGGTTAGGCCAGATAGTCAACTACCCATACGGGCTGGTCAGGCCAGATAGTCAACTACCCATACGGGCTGGTTAGGCCGGATAGTCAACTACCCATAGGGGCTGGTCAAGCCAGATAGTCAACTACCCATAAGGGCTCGTCAGTCAACTACCCATACGGGCTGGTTAGGCCAGATAGTCAACTACCCATACAGGCTGGTCAGGCCGGATAGTCAACTACCCATACGGGCTGGTCAGGCCGGATAGTCAACTACCCATACGGGCTGGTCAGGCAAGATAGTCAACTATCCATACGGGCTGGTCAGGCCAGATAGTCAACTACCCATACGGGCTGGTCAGGCCGGATAGTCAACTACCCATACGGGCTAGTCAGGCCGGATAGTCAACTACCCATACAGGCTGGTTAGGCCGGATAGTCAACTACCCATAAGGGCTGGTCAGTCCAGATAGTCAACTACCCATACGGGCTGGTAAGTCAACTACCCATACGGGCTGGTCAGGCCAGATAGTCAACTACCCATATGGGCTGGTAAGTCAACTACACATATGGGCTGGTCAGGCCGGATAGTCAACTACCCATAAGGGCTGGTCAGGCCGGATAGTCAACTACCCATACGGGCTGGTCAGGCCTGATAGTCAACTACCCATAAGGGCCGGTCAGTCAACTACCCATACGGGCTGGTCAGGCCAGATAGTCAACTACCCATAAGGGCTGGTCAGGCCGGATAGTCAACTACCCATAAGGGCTGGTCAGGCCAGATAGTCAACTACCCATAAGGGCTGGTCAGGCCAGATAGTCAACTACCCATAAGGGCTGGTTAGGCCGGATAGTCAACTACCCATAAGGGCTGGTCAGGCCAGATAGTCAACTACCCATAAGGGCTGGTGAGTCAACTACCCATACGGGCTGGTCAGGCCGGATAGTCAACTACCCATAAGGGCTGGTCAGGCCAGATAGTCAACTACCCATAAGGGCTGGTGAGTCAACTACCCATACGGGCTGGTCAGGCCAGATAGTCAACTACCCATACGGGCTGGACAGGCCAGATAGTCAACTACCCATAAGGGCTGGTGAGTCAACTACCCATACGGGCTGGTCAGGCCGGATAGTCAACTACCCATAAGGGCTGGTCAGGCCGGATAGTCAACTACCCATAAGGGCTGGTGAGTCAACTACCCATACGGGTGGTCAGGCCGGAAAGTCAACTACCCATACGGGTGGTCAGGCCGGATAGTCAACTACCCATAAGGGCTGGTCAGGCCAGATAGTCAACTACCCATAAGGGCTGGTGAGTCAACTACCCATACGGACTGGTCAGGACGGATAGTCAACTACCCATAAGGGCTGGTCAGGCCGGATAGTCAACTACCCATAAGGGCTGGTGAGTCAACTACCCATACGGGCTGGTCAGGCCGGATAGTCAACTACCCATACGGGCTGGTCAGGCCGGATAGTCAACTACCCATAAGGGCTGGTCAGGCCAGATAGTCAACTTCCCATAAGGGCTGGTGAGTCAACTACCCATAAGGGCTCGTCAGGCCGGATAGTCAACTACCCATACGGGTGGTCAGGCCGGATAGTCAACTACCCATACGGGCTGGTCAGGCCGGAAAGTCAACTACCCATACGGGTGGTCAGGCCAGATAGTCAACTACCCATAAGGGCTGGTCAGGCCGGATAGTCAACTACCCATACGGGCTGGTCAGGCCAGATAGTCAACTACCCATACGGGCTGGTTAGGCCGGATAGTCAACTACCCATAGGGGCTGGTCAAGCCAGATAGTCAACTACCCATAAGGGCTCGTCAGTCAACTACCCATACGGGCTGGTTAGGCCAGATAGTCAACTACCCATACAGGCTGGTCAGGCCGGATAGTCAACTACCCATACGGGCTGGTCAGGCCGGATAGTCAACTACCCATACGGGCTGGTCAGGCAAGATAGTCAACTATCCATACGGGCTGGTCAGGCCAGATAGTCAACTACCCATACGGGCTGGTCAGGCCGGATAGTCAACTACCCATACGGGCTAGTCAGGCCGGATAGTCAACTACCCATACAGGCTGGTTAGGCCGGATAGTCAACTACCCATAAGGGCTGGTCAGTCCAGATAGTCAACTACCCATACGGGCTGGTAAGTCAACTACCCATACGGGCTGGTCAGGCCAGATAGTCAACTACCCATATGGGCTGGTAAGTCAACTACACATATGGGCTGGTCAGGCCGGATAGTCAACTACCCATAAGGGCTGGTCAGGCCAGATAGTCAACTACCCATAAGGGCTGGTCAGGCCAGATAGTCAACTACCCATAAGGGCTGGTTAGGCCGGATAGTCAACTACCCATAAGGGCTGGTCAGGCCAGATAGTCAACTACCCATAAGGGCTGGTGAGTCAACTACCCATACGGGCTGGTCAGGCCGGATAGTCAACTACCCATAAGGGCTGGTCAGGCCAGATAGTCAACTACCCATAAGGGCTGGTGAGTCAACTACCCATACGGGCTGGTCAGGCCAGATAGTCAACTACCCATACGGGCTGGACAGGCCAGATAGTCAACTACCCATAAGGGCTGGTGAGTCAACTACCCATACGGGCTGGTCAGGCCGGATAGTCAACTACCCATAAGGGCTGGTCAGGCCGGATAGTCAACTACCCATAAGGGCTGGTGAGTCAACTACCCATACGGGTGGTCAGGCCGGAAAGTCAACTACCCATACGGGTGGTCAGGCCGGATAGTCAACTACCCATAAGGGCTGGTCAGGCCAGATAGTCAACTACCCATAAGGGCTGGTGAGTCAACTACCCATACGGACTGGTCAGGACGGATAGTCAACTACCCATAAGGGCTGGTCAGGCCGGATAGTCAACTACCCATAAGGGCTGGTGAGTCAACTACCCATACGGGCTGGTCAGGCCGGATAGTCAACTACCCATACGGGCTGGTCAGGCCGGATAGTCAACTACCCATAAGGGCTGGTCAGGCCAGATAGTCAACTTCCCATAAGGGCTGGTGAGTCAACTACCCATAAGGGCTCGTCAGGCCGGATAGTCAACTACCCATACGGGTGGTCAGGCCGGATAGTCAACTACCCATACGGGCTGGTCAGGCCGGAAAGTCAACTACCCATACGGGTGGTCAGGCCAGATAGTCAACTACCCATAAGGGCTGGTCAGGCCGGATAGTCAACTACCCATACGGGCTGGTCAGGCCAGATAGTCAACTACCCATAAGGGCTGGTCAAGCTGGACAGAAACATCGGCATTCCGTTAGTCAGTCGGGAGACTGTCCCCCATGACAGTCATTGATTGATAGATAGAAGGTTAAAGCAAAGAAACTAGGGAACTATTCAACTCTTGATTTAACAGTTTTATTTCCTATCTACTTTACCAGTTCAATGTTAACAAAATCAAACATAGTGATTTGCCTACTCTACAAATAAAAGGTAATAAATTAAATGTGCTAAGGCTGTATATATATAAAATATGTAAAACATCACAGATAAGAATTCACAAATGGTGTGCAAATAAAACATACCTAACAATCAAAAACACCTAAACATATTCCCACTTGCAATGGCCATGAGGATCATTCAATAATTGCCAATTATCAATTACTCAGCAAGAGTCAAACCCGGTATCCTGGCCTGAAACATGTCTACAACATAGTCAGTTAATTGGGCCCCATTCTAGAGTGTCTTGAAACCTTTCCCCTGACAATCCTTTGACAAAAAACCTTTGTAGACTTTGTTTCGTTTGTCTGTTAAGGTTTTACATCACATCAAAAGTATTTCGTTAATATGCCGGGCGGCTCATAATCAAAGGGGAATCACCTGAAGCTTAACTGCCCACAAGGGATGGTCAAGGCAGGTAGAACCTCGGACATTCCACCTTCTGTAAGTCAGCCAGGAGACTGGTCAAGGCAGGTAGAACCTCGGACATTCCACCTTCTGTAAGTCAGCCAGGAGACTGGTCAAGGCAGGTAGAACCTCGGACATTCCACCTTCTGTAAGTCAGCCAGGAGACTGGTCAAGGCAGGTAGAACCTCGGACATTCCACCTTCTGTAAGTCAGCCAGGAGACCTGTCAAGGCAGGTAGAACCTCGGACATTCCACTTTCTGTAAGTCAGCCAGGAGACTGGTCAAGGCAGGTAGAACCTCGGACATTCCACCTTCTGTAAGTCAGCCAGGAGACTGGTCAAGGCAGGTAGAACCTCGGACATTCCACCTTCTGTAAGTCAGTCAGGAGACTGGTCAAGGCAGGTAGAACCTCGGACATTCCACCTTCTGTAAGACAGCCAGGAGACTGGTCAAGGCAGGTAGAACCTTGGACATTCCACCTTCTGTAAGACAGCCAGGAGACTGGTCAAGGCAGGTAGAACCTCGGACATTCCACCTTCTGTAAGTCAGCCAGGAGACTGGTCAAGGCAGGTAGAACCTCGGACATTCCACCTTCTGTAAGTCAGCCAGGAGACTGGTCAAGGCAGGTAGAACCTCGGACATTCCACCTTCTGTAAGACAGCCAGGAGACTGGTCAAGGCAGGTAGGCAGGTACCTTGGACATTCCACCTTCTGTAAGTCAGCCAGGAGACTGGTCAAGGCAGGTAGAACCTTGGACATTCCACCTTCTGTAAGACAGCCAGGAGACTGGTCAAGGCAGGTAGAACCTCGGACATTCCACCTTCTGTAAGTCAGCCAGGAGACTGGTCAAGGCAGGTAGAACCTCGGACATTCCACCTTCTGTAAGTCAGCCAGGAGACCATCTCTCCAGAAATTCAAATATAGCATTTACATGACATGAACCAACAGAGAAACAGGCAATGTGATTTCAAGTACTGTACTCTAAACACGAGGCAACAGAGGCCAATTCTAACTATGTAGTTGTTAAGTTTAGGCAGGACCTTACAATGAATGGCAATGAAAGAGTTCATTAAATTATTCAAGTGGGACTAGGTTAAACTGATTGTTTAAAGAGGTGGACGGATTATTTATTATGCAATCAGCTGTGTTCTTTTGAGACAGAAAAGGAAAAAAGTCCTAACACAAAATAAATATAAACCTATGACGATTTCTTACAGAACTGTACAGCCTTTGTTTTTACCAACAGACTTTCATATGATAGAAAGTCATTAGTAAGCAACATAGGGACAGCTACGATTCTATAGTATGAAGTGATTGATCTATGAAAAAGGTTTATTGACAAAATTCAATTTTCTTAACCAATTCATTGGTATAATTGACCAATATTTATTTTCTATTGACCAATACTTAAGTTTAATTAACCAAAATATAAATAACCAATTACATGTTCATAGCTGATTCATCAACACTTTACATATAAAGATCTATTTTCTGTTCCAACTAAAGCATAAACAAACTAGGACTATAAACCAATACAAACAAGGCTTATTCAATCACAAAATCATCTTAGCACATAATCCATTGTAATAAAATATAAAAATACTTCTTTTTCAGTCACAGACACACGTGTATCAGAAATGCTTTGTACAAATATTGGATGCAACTGTAAAGGTTTTATGAGATTTATTTATAAACAAAGTCCAGATCTGTGACGAAATCTTACACACAAAAACTTGTTGACCAAATGGTGCATGGACTGCAAGAAACTGGCATATGGCCTTTCCAGAGTCTTAACCCATTACCAAACAATAATGACATTTGACCAGTTTGTTGAAAACATTGTGGGAAAAGGAGAAATTGCTCTAAATGAGCAGTTTTTCCTTTAATTGCTCTAAATGAGCAGTTTTTCCTTTTCCCATGAAGTTTTCTATCTTATCAAAAGGTTATTTTTCAATTCCATCACATTTAGAAATGTCATCTGCAAACTTTTCAATTCGAGACCGTTGAGAATTTGGCGTTTGGTAAAGGTTTAAGCGAAGCAATACATAAGTTCATAAGAGGAAAAATCCCTTTCATCTTAACCTTAGGTCAAATAAAGGTCACAGAAGTCTAATATCACAGTCTTACATTTAACACACAATTTACATCATTCGAAGCTCAGAGGCTCAAATTCTTGCATCTGTATAAAAATACACATAAACATTAAAAATGTCTGGCCAACCATTACACACATCTTAACAAATCTATTAACTCTACATAGAACAGGGAATATGAGGCACAAAAAACTGCTACAAAGTCCAAAACACGCCCTTATAACCTTACAAATGTACGTTCATTCCAGGCATACCGTTGAATAATTTACTACCCCCACAATTGGAAATAAACATCTTAGGCAAAAAACAGATTAAGCCATATTGACTTAACTGTCAATAAGACAAGGGTTCAGTGCAATACTATAGTAAGCGCTTCATGTTTATGAAGCACTTACTATAGTCTTGCATTGAACCCTCAAAGTTTATCTTTTTATGTTAATACTTTTCTGGTTGCATGATACTTTGATAGCCAAGCCAATACCTTTTAAGGAAATTTGTTTGTCTTTTGATAAAGCAGTTTTCAATAACTATGAACAAATTGTAAAGTTTAATATGGACAAAATGTATAAGCATGCAAGCAAGAAGTTGGTTCTTACTTTCTCAAAGTTTCTAAAGTCTGCTTTGCGAAAAAGAAATGCGAAAAGAGACATCCCCTTAACTGGCTATTTCTTGCAATTGAAAACATAACATACAGTTTATCCAAATTTTTGTGTGCATATTCTTTCCATCAAATATACATTGTTTGGTAAAATGCTGCCTATATATTATTCCCTACACAAAAAGAGACAGATACAGCTTTGACAATTAAGTTTTCCCGGTCGTGTCTTTTCATGGGCCATTTTACAAACAATTCGTAGCTATCTTTCTAACCATTTTGCTGCAACAACTTCTAAGGAGATAGAAATAGACAGGAATCATTAATAAACAGTAGACACTCATTAATACTTGACAAATTTATGTCTCAAGAAAACAATGAAACAAAAGAAGAAATTGCTCATCATGAGCAATTTCTTCTTTTGTTACAATGTTTTTAATGACACCAGTCCTGCTAAAGACATATATCAATGTCTTGGTTAGTCATAAATGAAAACAAAAGAGTTTAACTTATCCCGCATAAAACATTTTGAGACATGGCAGTAACTGATATGTATAATATGCTAATTTGAGAGTTCAATGCAAGGCTATAGCAAGTCTCCCACAAAAGTGAAGTGAGTTCAATGCAAGGCTATAGCAAGTCTCCCACACAAGTGAAGTATTTGACATAGTCTCGCACCGAGCCCTCTATATGGTAATAATTCTATGCGATCATATCACAGCTGGACGCTATCGTCTTGGACTCGCAGTTCGTGATCTTGTCAAATTCAACTGTTGTGACAACTCACGGACTTTATCTGACCAATATTCGCTGCTCTGCTGCAACTGTATGGACAACTGAAACGACAAGAAATAAAAATCTCTGTTTATTTTACCATCTATTTTTAGAAAATCCATAAGCAAGTCGATCATCATTGTAAACAGAGAAACAAAAAAGAAGAAATAAACATGATTCACTAACTTGTGATGAAAACTATTGAGGGCGTTAAGAAATGATTGTGATTTATAATACTTCACCAATATGTTGTTCATTTCATAGTTAAATAAAATTGTGAAACCTTTGCATCACCAATTGAACATTTATCACAATTATATTGGTTAGCTTGTCTCAAATTGACTTCTTTATCTTTTATTCATATTCGCTTTTAATTTGTGTCAACATTGCTTCAGTTATGCTGCAAGGCTCAACTCTAAATGATGGAGGAAGACCCCACAAGGGCTGGTAAAGCCAACTCTAAATGATGGAGGAAGACCCCATAAGGGCTGGTAAAGCCAAGCAGAACCACTAGCACTCTGTAAGTCAGTCAGGAGACTGCCTCTCATTGAAATCCAAATGCTGGTAGATGTCTTTGCTTACTTGAATAAACTTGCAGCCATAAATAGAAGAAACTAGTATAATGAAAGATATAACTGCGAGGCATAACCATTCTCTCTATTTACAGTCTAACTTGTATTAAGCAACCACCCTTTTAAGCAGCCAACCTGCCTTAAACAACCAGTACAGAAAGTCCCATTGATGGATTTATAGTGTACATCAATTTGTGTTAAGCAGCCAACCTGTCTTAAACAGCCAATTTACTCTATCCCATAGGCTGGCCTCTTAACACAAGTTTGACTGTATCTCATTTGTCTTTTTTTTCATAATGAAAATATTGTTTGTTAATTCAAAAATTGTGTAATCAAATCATACTTTGTACAAGTGTTATACCATCAACACTAAAAAAACATTAAAAGACTTTGGAAAAGTTGACATCAAAATGCAATGTCACAGAGGGAGATTTTACCAAGCACATTGTAAAAAAGAAAAAAATTACCAAGTACATTGTAACAAAGAGAGAATATACCAAGTACAATGTAACAAAGAGAGAAATTTCTCCAAAGAGCAGTCTTCCCTTTGTTGCAACAAATTCAAAATCTATTAATATCCTAGACGTCTATTTTTTACAATCATCATGATCATCTGCAAATTACACATAAGAGGGAGTGTATTTAAGAGACAAACTACAAAGTAATGGGTTTTTATATATACATGGTCATTAACATTTTCTACACTCTAAGGAAGGAGGCTTTTAAACCCTTTACCAAACACCAAATTTTTGACTGCCCCAAATTGAAGGAGTTTGCAGACAACATTTCAAAATGTGATGAAATTGAAAAATAACCTTCTGATAGGTCAGAAATTATTGTGGGAAAAGGAGAAATTGCTCGTTAAGAGCAATTCATCCTTTTCCCACAATGTTTTCCAGAGTTGTCTGCAACAAACTGGTCAAATCTTGTAATTGTTTGGTAATGGGTTAAAGGGTTAAACTCCTCAATTTGTTTATCAAGCTTCCTTTTAGAGATGGGTTTGGGAAGGACAGAGACACAGGAAATACAGTTGGGTCATCTTCCAACACTATTATTACAAGTACAGTATATTGTCATCAAATACTCTACACTAAAAACCTTCTAAAGAGTCATCAAAGATGAAATAATTACTTGAGGAACTACTTCTACTAATTGTTCTAAATAATTTTTTTTCATCACCAAAACATATCATCTGTTCTAAAAGACTAAACCTGGTTTTAAGAGACAGCTTAAATAATTTGGAATATGAGACAGTTATTGCTTATAACAGGATTTTTCGGAATGTTTCAAAAGATTTCTGTATGAAATGAGTGTTATTCTTTAAGCTGATCTTAGGCTTTACTTTCTTGTTCATACATTTTTAATTAATACCCAAAGTTGACTTACATCACATATATATGATACTTCAATTTCATATCTCTAAATGTTAAAAACTTTGTCAAATACTATTTTGTGAAATGACCTTTAAAGGTAAAATGTATATTTTGAATAGAACCAGACTTTGAACAGCGTAACATCTTGTTTCGAGCATAAGTTTTCTTATGTCACAGTTATTTCTTAAGTATTTGAAGCAAGAGATAAGCTTATTAGGTTAACAACTAGCAAATATCACAAATTCATTTTAGCCTTGCATTAAGGTAAAGAACACTACAAACACTTCATGTTTTCCTGTTACCCCATTATGAATTGTTGACAAAACCAAATTAAAAGCATCCACAAACACAAGTTCTAGCATTAAATTATGAAAAACAAAATGTTCAAAGTGAAATTAGAACGAAACTGATTCCTTGTGTATAGATTGTTGTCAGAGCCAACCTAGGTCTTTTAACAATGGTTTGATTGTGGAACAACTTCAAATTATTGCATTGTTGCCTGCAAGCTTGTTCAATTTTCAAGAGTATTATCATTTTCTTATGCATCTCTTTAAAATAGTCACAATTAACCCATTACCAAACAATAACCACATTTGACCAGATTGAAGCAGACAACTCTGGAAAACATTGTTGGAAAAGGAGAAATTGCTCATTAAGAGCAATTTTTCCTTTTCCCACAATGTTTTCTGCTTTATCAGAAGATTATTTTTCAATTTCATCACATTTTGAAATGTCGTCTGCAAACTCTTTCAATTTGGGACAGGCAAAAATTTGGCATTTGGTAAAGGGTTAAATGCACATAAAACATACTTATAAAGAAACACTGTGACAAATTAAACATTTGCTCTTACAAAACGCAAAAAGAGAATATATAACACCAAAAGTTTGTCATCAGATTACCATAACTAAACACTTAATTGAGGAAAATATTTGCATAAGTCAAAACTGATGAACATGGATAATATCCAAAATTAAAGTACAATATTGGCATGTGACATATCATTGGAAGCGTCTAGGAGAGTTGATTCCAATGATGTGTCACTTTGCAATACTGCTTCGCCCGATATTGTAAAAAAAGGGAATGTTGTTTTCAACATACGCAAAGGTATAGCACAAATGTTTAGTAAAATGGTACCCTGATGTTGCATTCAATTTGGACGCGTCACACAACTTTGTATGAGGGAATGAGTTAAAGAGATAATTAGCTATGAATAATCTTGTAGAAACCATTGATTTTCATGTTGACAGCTGCAAGTCTGATCCAAAAGTAAAGAAGTAATTGGTTAACATCAAGGAAAAAATTAGATGTCTTTTTTTGTGTACAGAATTGTGGCAGGTTGAAATGAAAAGCATTTAGAATAAATTATTTCTCTTCCTTTGCTTTAACGTAGAAACCACCAAGAGACAAGGTGAGCTTGCCTAATGTTAACCAATTTATTTATTCATCACAGCTGTTTCTTAAGCAATTTGCTACAGGTACATAACATCTATGGAGATGACTTTAGAAACCCCATTGCATTAAATGCAACATTATACTTTTATTTCTATTGCTTCAGAACGTTTCCATCTAAAATTCGGAATTAAAAAGTCATAATTATCACAAGTTGATCACTTTTAATTCAAATATGAACAAATCATTGATTTTGTTTTCCCTCCTTTGAGTAACTTGAAACAGTCAAACATTAACATGAATTAATCACAAAAGCTAGACATTTTTACATAAAATCTATGACAGTAAAAAAGGCTGAATAACAAAATTGCCGATTTTCCAAGGTTTGCTGCCAAGTTGTCTACCATTTATCTTCAGTACATGTTAAATATTTAACGGAGAAGTATAAAGACGTTGTTTTGAAAACTAAATACAATTCAACTACCAACTAACTTTACTTTCCTTCATTTTCCTTATAAGGTTATGTTGATATAAAAGAGAGGTGATACAAGGAAACTTTAAAAGGAAACTTTCTTTAAATAAAAGAAACTTAAGGCGACCCCTTAAGTAATTCAAGTGTTGAAGGCAATTCCATTGTAAGTTCTTCACAAATGGATATAGAATAGCACTGAGTCCTTGAGTCCTGGATATAAACCTGGGTTACCGGTATATCAACTCTTCAGTAGAGGAATAATTAGTCAGTTGAGGAAGTTAACCCTTAGAATGCTGGGTAATTTCCTCAAAATAGATTTTTGTGTCATCTGCTTTCCAATACCTAAATTATCTGCTTAATCTTGATGAGGAAAGATACTCCAAGTAGCAAACAGGTTCGATCACAGGCACGCCGCCAATTTACTTGGCAGTTGGCCTGGATCTAACCTGTTTGCATAAGCATGAAGTTGGATCCAGCACTATAAGGGTCAATAAGCAGTAATTCTAACCCTTCTCCCGATTTTTCGCCTTGTTTCATATGAAAGGTGTCAAGATGGATTCATCAATTCTCATGAATATGTATTGTCACATTGAGAATTAGTGTTAAAGCTGTCTATTGGGAATTACTATGCACAGGAATAGTTAATAGAATGATGAACAGCTGTTACAAGTTACATAAGCTTTTCTAATTTGCATTTAGCTCCAAATCCCGCAAGATTTACAAATGGTGGCTTATTGCAAACTAAGTTCCTCAATGTAATGAAGAACTTAGCTAAGTATTTCACAAAGCCATTTAAAAAATTCTAGTCATGCTTTTCTACTTTGATGCCTTTGAGAAAGTATATGTGATACATCAATGCAGTCAGAGGAAATTACTGTTTGTTTTTGTTTTTTTGGTATATTTTCTAAATTGCACCAACATGTACAGTTCATTTATGTTGGTACACCTAGCTCAATGTCTGTGGAGAAAGACCCCAAGCTAAACCCTTTACCAAACAATAGCGACATTTGACAACGTTGTTGCAGACAACTCTGGAAATCACTGTGGGAAAAGAAGAAATTGCTTGTTACAAAAGATTCCTCCTTTTCCCACAATGTGTTCTATCCTATCTGATGATTATTTTCCAATTTCATCACATTTTGAAATGTCATCTGGAAACTCTTTCAATTTGGAAGAGTCTTAAATTTGGCGTTTGGTAAAGGATTAACTGCCTATAAGGGCTGGTCAAGCCAGGTAAAACCATGAGCATTTTAGTAAGTTAACCTGAATTCACCATCTCATGAAAATCATCACAAATTCATGGTGTTTAAGGTAGGCCTTACCGATACCAATAAGTAAACACCCAACGTTTAAACAATCTTCTTTCTTCATCAATAATTAACCATGGTTAAACATTAATTCAATGCCATCTGAACAAACCAAACATTCCCCAATTGGTAGGCCTATCATTAGTTAATAATCATCTCAAACAAATGTTCAAGTTAGTCAAAGTTGTGTTTTGCAAAAAATATACTAAGTTGAGTATTGACCAATCAGATGCCAGAATAAATAATCTTGGCTTAAGAAGAGTATGCTTATACATCATGTTTTCAGACTTTAACAATCATTGTTGGGTTTTCCCCCACTTCTAAGTTGGCAGCAGAAATTAATACAAAATACACAATAACTATTGTTTGTTATGATTACTTTGTTACATCAACATCTAAGCATATCTAATACAACAGCAAAGTCTAATCTCTGTACAGAACTGAAACTCTGACCAAAGGCTTTATAATCAATGCTAATGGGGATTTCACACATTGGTATATTGTCCATGGTGATTGCTTTAACCCTTTCCCAAACAAGAAATTTTGGACTGTCTCAAATTGAAAGAGTTTGCAGATGACATTTCAAAATGTGATGAAATTGGAAAATAATCTTCTGATAGGGCAGAAAACGTTGTGGGAAAAAGGAGAAATTGCTCGTTACGAGCAATTTCTCCTTTTCCCACAATATTTTCTTAAGTCATCTGTTATTGTTTGGGAAAGGGTTAATCAATTTGGACAAGTAAAATCATTTTTTACATAGCGAATTGATTAAAAACTTGATTTCTTGCAACTAGTTTTCATAGTCCAAAAATATACAAGGGATTTAACAATGTGCCAATGATTGTTCAGTAATGTTAAAGCTTTCCTTGATTAACAAGTACAATGATGGGTCTCTGAAGTGTCGTGCCAAAGGACACTCCCATAAAACCAGTGGAGCTGGAGGGACTTGAACCCAGGACCCAGGATATCTAAATGGGTCACCTTAACCACGGAGCAACACAGGACACTTCAAGTTTAAAGCCGCAGATTTTACTTGAAATTGTAAGATATTGCTCCAAAAGGCTGCTTGGAATAGAAGTTATTGTAAGAGGCAGGTAAAGCTCTCTCAGCAATTTCTCCGGGAAAGGACCAAATCTAAGTTGTAGAACTTGTGGTCCAAACCTGGTTTATCAGTTAGCTGAATAAAAATATGTTTAAATTACCGGTAAGCAGTTTCTCCTCTTTGGACAGAAATTTTTATAGTCATTAAATAAATTCCATCAATTTATTCGAAAACATTACCAACTAAACATCAGATTCTGTTCAGCTTGACTTTCTAAGTTTCAGTTCTGTAGAAGATAACAGAAAAAAAGTCACATCTATTAAAGTAAACGAAGCAGAAATGAACGGATTATAAAGCAGAAACTAAAAACTGTACTTGTGACAACATACTTAACAAACGATGAATAATCTGGCTTAATGCTGCGAAAGAATAATCAGACAATACTACTGAGTTGTTGGTAAAGTATCTTGTAGGTTGTTGTATGTGTGGTTGACACCATTATCTTTCACCCATTCTCCTTATATATTTATAGCTCAACTACCGTAATATAGGAAACCATTATAACTAAAGGTGAAATTGCTCATGATGAGCAATTTCACCTTTTGTTAAAATGGTTTCTACCAACTATCTGTATTATTTTTTCATGATTTTACATACTTAAATAATTGTCGTCTGCTGTTGATTGCAAATTGGACAACAAGAAATATGAGAAAATGGGTAAACATATTGGTAATCAAAACTTTTAGACAAGCAGAAGACAGTTAGCATCTTAATCAATTCCCACTTTAACCCTTTACCAAACGCCAAATTTTTGACTGTTTGACTTTCACAAATTGTAAGATTTTGAAGACACTTCAAAATGTGATGAAATTGAAAAACAATCTTTTAATAGGGCAAAAAAAATTGTGGGAAAAGGAGAAATTGCTCATTATGAGCAATTTCTCCTTTTTCCACAATGGTTTCGAGAGTCATCTGCAACAAACTGGTCAAATGTCGTTATTGTTTGGTAAAGGGTCAAGGTCATTTGCACAAACCAAACAATATCAAATCTACCAATCACAAACTGAGTAAAAAAATGCCGAAGAACTGTATAATTGAAATCATTTTGACAGGAGAACTTGTTCTTCATAATAGGTTTCTCTTAATGAATGATTTCAAATGTCATTTTTCTGCATTTGGATATAAAACATTTATATCAGAGAAATGGGTAAGTACATCTGATGCCATGCAAATGCACTGGGACTCACAACAAAAACGTATTATTCTATCAATGAATCTAACATCAATACTAAATCGTTCTCCACACATGTGCTTTTAACATTAAAAGTCATCTGCTGTAGATATGTAAATAAGCTTTTTTACAAAACAAAATTAAATTTGTTCAACAGATTTACTAAAGAATATGTTTATATAATTGCTTAATAGTCTACAACCAACCCTTTCCCAAGCAATAACAATATTTGACTACTTTGTTGCAGACGACTTTAGAAAACCTTGTGGGAAAAGGAAAAAATGCTCGTAACGAGCAATTTTTCCTTTTCCCACAAGGTTTTCTGCTCTATTTGAAGAATATTTTTCAATTTCATCACATTTTGAAACGTCGTCGGCAAAGTCTTTCAATTTGGGACAGTCCAAAATTTGTTGTTGGGGAAAGGGTTAAATAAGTAATTCTTCCTCTTCAAACATTATCATTAATTTTGCACTTCCAAGAAAATTACACCCAACCCATCACAGCTTAAATAACATCTGCCAACTTTTAGCTTTTGAAAATCCCCCAAAAAATCTGTTTGATAAAGAGTTAGTGCATCATCAGCAGGCATCTTTTAACATCTACTTTGAGCTTAGAAAACCTAGAAAAACTCTGTTTGTTAAGAGCTAGTGCATCATCAGCAGGCGTCTCTTAACGTCTACTTTGAGCTTAGAAAACCTAGAAAAACTCTGTTTGTTAAGAGCTAGTGCATCATCAGCAGGCGTCTCTTAATGTCTACTTTGAGCTTAGAAAACCTAGAAAAACTCTGTTTGTTAAGAGCTAGTGCATCATCAGCAGGCGTCTCTTAACGTCTACTTTGAGCTTAGAAAACCTAGAAAAACTCTGTTTGTTAAGAGCTAGTGCATCATCAGCAGGCGTCTCTTAACGTCTACTTTGAGCTTAGAAAACCTAGAAAAACTGTTTGTTAAGGGCTAGTGCATCATCAGCGGGCGTCTCTATAAATCATTGTGATAAAAAGCAAACTGTTCTCATCTTCAATTTGCTTCTTCATAAAGTTGTGAAAAGTAAGAGTCAAACAACATCTACTTAAGCTTTTCAACACAATAGCTACACCATAGAAAAACAAAAAGGGAAGATATTTTGAGATGTAAGAGAGAAAGTCTCTGCTTGGAGAAACAGCAAAGCTTCAAATCAAAATTGAAAATTTTAATTTACGCAATGATTACAAACAGCAATCTACAAATGACTAACATATAATTTTTGTTGAAACTTTGATGACAATTTTTTTTAACAAAAGGCAAGTAGAAGGTCCAGATAGGTTGCTATCCTACATGTTCCACAACAATAACTCTGCATTTCATGACCAAGTCCCAAAAAGTAAGTACTGATTAGAACCCCTATCTGATTGATGCCCTTTAACCCATTACCAAACAATGAAGGCATTTAACTTTGTTGCAGAAGACTCTGGAAAACATTGTGGGAAAAGGAGAAATTGCTCATTACGAGCAATTTTTCCTTTTCCAACAGTATTTTCCAACCCTTCAGAAGACTATTTTCCAATTTCATCACTTTTTGAAATGTTGTCTGCAAACTCTTTCAAATTGGAACACACTAAAATATGGCGTTTGGGAAAGGGTTAATGAATACCCAAAATGAAGGCCTAAGAGAGGAAATACAGAAGTAAGTGGAACATGCCTCTTATCTGGACCCAGACTCCAAACAGTATTACTTCCCTTTGGTGCTATGCAGTACAGTAATGAAAAGGGAGATCACTGCATAGGAGAATGATCTGGACCTTGGAGAAAGATCATCCATGTTTACAATAATGACATTTCACCAGTTTGTTGCAGATAACTCTTGAATACAATGAGGGAAAAGGAAAAATTGCTCGTCACAAGCAATTTCTCCTTTTCCCACAATGTTTTCTACCATATCAGAAGATCATTTTACAATTTCAACACACTTTGAAATGTCGTCTGCAAACTCTTTCAAGTTGGGACAGTCAAAAATTTGGCTTATGGTAATTGGTTTAAACGGAATACGTACCTCTCCAACCCGTTGGATCCAGTAGTTTTTATCCATGGCAGAAGGATCATTCACACCATTGTCCCCCATGGCATTCTTATAGGCAGCACGAGTCTGGAAATAGAGGGAAGGACTGAACTTTAGGGAAGGTTCTTTATGAATGTTCACAGGGCGCATTTAATGAAAAATGGTTAATAATATTCAGAATTTGATGAAACATGTAATATAAAACAAAAGTGTTGAGGCAAATTGAAGTTTGTACAATGTAGACGAAGGTTTTTCCCCCAATCAGACACAAATTTTGATAATCTTGACATGAAAGAGTGCAAAGCGGACAATTCAAATTGAAAAAAGAAATGGGGAAAAGACTAATAGGATGGAAGGACTAAGAATTTATAAAAAGAAAAGCTTCACATTTTCATATGAGGAATTACTCCTTAACTACAATAATTTCACATAAAATGATTTAAGCTTAGTAATAATTATTAAAGAACAAAACATCAAAGATTCACATTTCCTTTATCCTGATAAAGTCTAACCCTTTAAAAAACTTATGACTTATCATTATAAATTGCTTATTTTCTTTTACATTTGGATTTAATTAAACAATTTGTAATGATAAATGGATAAAAATTGGTGCTAAATAGTTACTTCAGTAACATTTAGGCTGATCTGGAATATGCTATGTGACCACTTAAGATCTATTCATATTTTTCTGAAATGTACATACTTTTACAATCACTAGATCATCATAAGTAAATTTCATTCCAATTTAAAAGGACTTCAATCTTTTTTACAGCAATGAAAGGTTTACAAAGTTAGTGTCACGTTACACGTGCCATATTTATGTTTCCTATCTGTATATATTTCCTATTTGGACCTATCACAAAATGACAATTCTGAAGGAATTACTTCAGGCAAGTAATGTGAGACTGGGTTAAACAAAATACATCTATTACTACATTAATAACTTATTGTTACGACAATGAAAAAAAAAAATCCAATATACAAAAAATTATGAATATACATGTTAATAAACCTAACAGAAGACCTCTTCACATGTCCTCTTGCAGCAGATAAAGTTTCAGAACATTGTAGGAAAAGAGGAATTCGCCCAACATAACAAATTCAAAACAAAGTCATGCTCTAATAAATACTAGTGTCAGTACATATGATCATATCAATCGGACTCTGCACTGATTGTGAATGGTGTAAGACAAATAGGATCTGCGGCAATAATAGGACTAGATATTATTTGTATATGGTGTTGAATGCTGTATCAACATTTTTTCAGTTATGTAACGGCTTTCCTGGATCCACCAGTAGTAGGTTTGGGTTTGAAGTGACGAAGGTCACTCCCATAAAACCAGGGGGTGGGGGGCTTAAACATAGGACCCCCCTAGTTCTAAGTCCACCACCTTAACCACTGGGCCATGCGAAAACCAGGAATTGTTAATTATCTACAAAAAACATAACAGGTGAAAATTACATCATACACAATTTAAGACAGAAAAACCCTGTTAAGACATGTAACATGATTACATATACCTGGTCATTTTCTATCAGTTTCCGATGATCTATTATACCATTCTTCTTAAAAGGCTGTACCAAACAAACCACAAGTAAACAATTATAACACAGTCTTCTTAAAAGGCTGTACCAAACAAACCACAAGTAAACAATTATAACACAGTCTTCTACAGAAGTGAGAATAAATACGAGTCTGGACAACCCCAGAAGGTTGCAATAGCTATGTCTAGTAATTTAAAAAACAGTCCAGCACCTTAATGATTTGCCAATTAGATTTCTACCCCAAAGTGTGACATGCCCATGAAAAAGATATGAAAGAAAAGGTGATTAAGAAGGTTGTGAACTAAGAATGATATGAAAGAAAAGGTGATTAAGAAGGTTGTGAACTAAGAATGATATGTCTATGGTGTGAACTTCTTTCCACAGGAAGGCATGAATGATATGATGTTGTGTGAACTTTGCTCTAGTATAAAACAAACAATGTGTCAGATTGTATAGTGGTTAAAGGTTTGATTAAAGGCTGGTTTGTGCAATTGTGAACTATTTCTATGAATTCTCGTTGAAGGTAGATCAGTTTCTCTAAAAAAAAATCCTTTAATGACATCACATCAACATTAAGTCAGTTATGTTGCGGTACCTGACTCATAATGAAGGAGCCTTACCTTGACTGCCCATAAGGGCAGATCAAACCAGGTAGAACCATCAGCATTTTGTAAGTCAACCTACTTTTAATGAAAATCCAGATGCCATCAACCGGATTTGAACCCACACAGAGAGGAACCATGTGATTCAATGTTAATACCCTAGCCATGACATTCTATAATATTTTCTGAGTTAAAATAAAAGTATGACACATTGTGAACCTTTTCCCCATGTTAACAATCAAGAGGTATGTCATATCATGAACTGTTTTTCCATGTAAATAAACATGAGGTATTGCTTATTGTAAACTATTTCCAAAGTTAATATGAAAGTAGTACATGTATGATACATTGAGAACTTTTTCCCAGATAAATATAAAAGAGATATACAAAGTTTTAACGTTTTCCCATGTTAAGAGATATACAAATTGTGAAGTATTTCCCATGTTAACGTACATTGAGGTATTACTAATTGTGGAATATCTCCCAGGTTATAACTATATAGGTATGACATAGTGTGTTCTAGTGTCTAGGATAACTGAGTTATTACATAAGGTGACTCAGACCATGTTTGCTAATACCTACCCCTGGATCACCCTGGTAAAATAGTCAGAACTTACAACATCATTTCATAGACTTAATAAAGATCACTTTTTCTCTCAATCTTTTTCTTAAACCACAAACATAAAACCTCTTTGTAGCATAAGACTTTTGAAAATATTGAGATAGAAGGAAGCTTTCTCCAAAATGAACAAGTTCTTTTTTTATCACAATGATTTCAATAAATGTTCAATGAATAAGACAGCTGAATGAGGTTGTGCACTGAAATGATACAGAGATCTCATCCTGAAAGTTTTGATCATTTACTGTATTAGGCTTCTTTCTTTTTCCAAACTCTATTTTGTCTAAAAACAAATTGCGTTTGTAAAATATCAAAGTTAAGTGTCATAAAATTTAACACCAACTCACAGATATATGTCCTATTTATTTCAATTGGTAGAATTGCTGTTTTAAACAATTTTCAGTATTGCAGAAAAACTAGTAAAGTTCTCATTCCTCTGAATGCAGACTCAGTCTGGACAAGGAAAGTGTGTACTGCAAAACAACAAGTCCTTTTCACTGGTATTGTACCCATTTTCCTAGTAAACATTGGATTTAATACATATTTTACAACAAAGACATCCTTCTCTTATTAGACAAATTCTGTTGACAAGGAATTTTTCAAAAAAAGACATCAAGCATGATTCTTAAATAATAAGCAAAGAGTGAAGCAAAAAGAACAGAAAATGAGATTCTTAGGTCTTTTGTAGTCAGCGAGTCTTAAAGCAAAGTGAACAGAAATAAAGCTTAAGAGATAGCCATTCAACAAATAACATGTGTCACTATTTTTCTCTCTCAAAAAATGGTATTAACATTGTATTTGAAATCTTTCCTTACTGACAACTTTTGGAATATATTCATTCTTGAATAATTGTTATAAAGATCTTTCAGTTTAACCATTAACCAATCGCTAAATTTTCGACTGTCCCAAATTGAAAGAAATTGCAGACGACATTTCAAAATGTGATGAAATTAAAAAACAATATTCTGATAGGGCAGGTAACATTGTGGGAAAAGGAGAAATTGCTTGTTACATTACGAGCAATTTCTCCTTTTCCCACAGTGTTTTCCAGAGTCATCTGCAACAAACTGATAAAATATCATTATTATTTGGTAATGGGTTAGACAGACAATGTTTCTGTATGTGGAAATGGGAAATGATACTCACAGCTCTGTCAGAATCCTTAAGTGGTGAGCTGTGTTCAATCAGAAGGTGTTTCTTTGCCTCTAGTTGGGTCTTAAGGCTGTTTAATGTCTGCTCTTTACTCTCTAACTGTAGCTCTAGGGTCTGGCGGGTGCCAATCTCACGCTCAAGATCGGACTTCAGTCTATGGTTGTCCTTTTGTAATTGACTTAACTGTAACAAACAAAATGATGAAACATGAACACAGATAATACATATTTGTGTGTGCTGTGACAAGAATAAAATGATTATTTATTCATGTGTCAACATTGCTTTAGATATTTTGCAATGTCAGCCTCGTAATGATGGATGGAGAAAGCCCCCCACACTTATAATTGCCCATTTGGGTTGGTCAAGGTGGGTATAACCTTTGGCATTTTGTAAGCCAGTCAAGACACTGCCTCTCATGATTTGTATGCCATCACCTGAATGTGAACCCTTGAGTATCAGAATACCATTTACAGTATTTAGATATTCTGTATTGCATGGCTCAACCTAAGGTTGGATGGATCTAAAATACATTTCCTTCCAAACAACCTTGGGTCTTTAAATTGTGGGCTTTATACAAAATCTTCATTTCTTTCCATGTTCTCTCAATGTTTCTTTTATCTGTATTTGACTTTGTTACACAATAAAATCGAAAGTAGAACAATCAGTGAAAAAACTTTCTTCAGTAACATTATATTTAACACAGGGATATTAACACATGGGACCCTTACTTAATACAAACAAATAAAAGAAGAACAACTTAAAGTTGAAATAACTTACCTGACTATTTAATTGTTGTATATTGTCTATATTCATCTTTAATCTAAATAACTTACCTGACTATTTAATTGTTGTATATTGTTTATATTCATCTTTAATCTAAAAAACTTACCTGACTATTTAACTGTTGTATATTGTCTATATTCATCTTTAATCTAAATAACTTACCTGACGATTTAACTGTTGTATATTGTCTATATTCATCTTTAATCTAAATAACTTACCTGACTATTTAATTGTTGTATGTTGTCTATATTCATCTTTAATCTGCTATGAAGGTCTTCAATAGTTGCCATTTTACTAGACATCTCGTGATCTTGATCAAGTCTGAAGTAGAAAGGTTCAAGTAAAACTATCTTTTCCCAACTGTATTGACATTATTTCCCCACACAATGCTTGTTAGTAAAGAGAAAGCATCAAAAAGTATCAAATTAAATTTATCATTTAACTTCTGGGATCCATGTCACCACAAAAACATTTTTTTTTTAATCTTCAAAACCATTCAAAAAGAAATAACATTTTACAAATGCAATATTTTTATCTGTAAAACTGTTTTCAAGGAACAGTACATACAACAAACTATTAAAGTTGTAAGTTAGGTATGTTGAGTAATTTCTCATATTGAAAAGCATGTGGAGCTTATGAAATGTGTATTCAAAACGCTCTTGATTTTAAGTTACATGCAGATTTCACGAAACGTCTTAGGCCCTAGACCCTTAACTGACTGAAATCCCTTAGGTCTGACAGAGACCCTCTTTGGTCTGACAGATTTTTAAATAGACAAAGAAGAAAGGTCCTACTGGGGCTCTCAGAGTGTTAGGAAGTTTGTACATGACATCCCTCAAGTTGGTGTCTCTTTAATGGCCCTCTATCAACATTAAAATCGGTTTGTTTTCTTCAAAACATTCAAGAAACCTGCAAGCATTCCTATCGTTAATATAGATAAGACAAAAATAATGGTATTCAGAAATGGAGGTATAATTAAACAAAATGAAAAATGGTTCTATAATGGTTCTAGCATTGATAAAGTATCATGTTACAAATATTTAGGTGTTTATTTAACCAGTAAATTATCTTGGTCAAAAACACATCAAATGCTTGCCAAACAAGGTAGAAAAGCAATGAATTGCATTCTTATGCTTCGTAGATATATGGGTAACATTTCTTCACGGGATATGTTTAAGATATTTGATGCCTCAGTGAAGCCAATTTTGTGCTATGGATCACATATTTGGGGATATCAATATGTTGATAGGATAGAAAAGGTTCATATAAAGTTCTGTAAAAAACTATGCTTATTATCTTGTAACACATGTGATTTCCTAGCTCTAGGTGAATGTGGAAGGTTACCACTATGTATAACATATATGTCGAACTGTGTCAAACACTGGCTGCATGTAGTAAGAATGAATAATAACAGATATCCTAAGCAGTGCTATTTCATGTTATTTCGCATGGATGAAACTGGTAAAACTACATGGGCTACATATGTAAAGAATCTTTTATTTTCTTATGGCTTTGGACACGTTTGGATAGTACATGATGTGGGAAATATTGATGAATTTTTAAAGGCTTTTTCTCAGAGAATTAAGGATTGTTATACACAAAAATGGTTTGCTGATCTAAATGAGTCACCAAAAGCATTGCACTGTAGATATTTTAAATCTATGTTAACTCCAGAATTATATCTTAATACTGACCTATCCTATATACAAAAAAAGACATTATCTAATTTTAGGTGTTCATCCCATGATTTAATGATTGAAAAGGGTAGACATTTAAAGATAGAAAGAGAGCAGAGATTTTGCCAACTTTGTAAACAACTAAACTTTAACATTATTGAGGACGAATATCATTTCTTTTTAGAATGCAAAAGTTACCAACTGCTGCGCAATATGTATTTTGAAAAGTCATGGCTTAGACACGTAAATCAGCAAACCTTTTATTCTATTTTGGAATGTAATAATAAATCAAGTATATTCAAAGTATCAACATATCTTGTAAAAGCCTTTGAACTTAGACAAAATCTAATTGAAGAACTATTGTAATGTATTTGTTTGTGGATTGTCACTCTTGTGCATGTATATTATGTTACTGTATGTTGTACTATGGGCATATGGACTCTGTACTTGAATAAACATGTCTATGTCTATGTCATAAATAAAGTTGTTCTGTTCTATAAAACCACTTGTTCAGATCAGATCATTGCCAAAAAAAGATATAAAAAATAAAGGAGAGTTAACTCGTTACAGGCAATACACCATTACAATGTTGCATTCTGTTGCCAAAAGCACCTCACTAAATATGACGGTAACTTACTCATGTTCCTCTAGCCTAGACCTGAGTTGGTTTAATAATACTTGTTGGTGTGAGCTGTGGTTTTGTAGAGCTTTAAATCGTTCAGCTTCATTTCTCCTCTCATCAAGCTCTATCTTAATCTTGTTGTTCTGTTTCTGGTACTTGTTTATCTGTTCTAGCATTTGTCTGAAATTGGAGACATTTGCTCAGTCAATTCATCAAATTATCACAAAATCTACGAATGATTACTAATGCAACAAATAAACTATAATGATTACTTATGCATCACAAGTGAAAATACCACCTTAGGAAAAAAGAACTCCCATCCACAAACTAGACTTTTGAACATATTGTTAAGAAAATATCTATTTAAAATACCAATCGATTTTAAAACAAGCATAGCCAATTAATTGATCATAAAAAAAAAATTACCACGAAATATATTGAATTGAATCAATATTGTAACTTCACTAAATCAGGTTAACTTGATACATTAATCTCATGTCTTTAAAATCAAACTGATTCTTCAGTAAACACAAACTAGTTAAGTTTGAAATGTCGTCTGAAAACTCTTTCAATCAACAAAGGGTTAAGAAGTGTCATATACTTACTCTTTCTCAGCAGTCAGCTGCATGATGGCTTTACTTTGTTCCCGGATCTTGTTTCCTAACTTTTCATTCGCTGATCTGTAATAAAATAAAGTGGTTAACAAATCTTATTTTTCTATACATGAAAAGCATGCACTTTAAAGATCAATTCTATCAACATTTTTATTGTAATGTTTCTTAATGACAACATGGAGTTCAATATTTTGTCATATCTATTTCATAGGCAAAGATCAAGCTTTAAGCAATTATGAAAGATTCATGGCCATCCCTTCGTTAGCTATACCAAACTGATCTATCTTGCAGAGAGACTAAAATTATGCAAAAACATATTGTGGTATGTATAAATACAGCATTCAAAGAGTAAACCAACTCCGATTAAGACGACCGTCCTTGTATCTGTAGGTTTACATAAATAGTCATACCATTTTAGCACGGATGTTCCAACCTTTAATCTATGGTACCTGCAGCAGAAGACTTTCGAAACAAATGCAACAGATGGAAAAATTGCTTGTAAGAACTTATTTCTGTTCCTTACATAAAATGATTTCTTCAAATACAAAACAACAACAAAACAAAAAATAACAAGGAAAGACAATAACTACTGCCAGCTGTTGCTTTCAATTTGGACCAATCACAAATTCCCATTTGGGGGAGGAATGTGTTACACTAGACAAGGCATACATACTTTTGTTCCTGGACCCAGGTGTTCACATTCTGTACGACCAGTTCACTCTCTTTATGAAGACGATCTCCGTTACTTCGGGACTCCTCAAGAGCCATTCGGAGACCCTTTATTTCCTCACTAGCACTTCGGTAGTTCTGTCTCAACAGCTCAAGCTCTGTCATCAGCTTTTCAGACTGTAGCATGATAAAAGGATTGCATGTTTTAACAGTTAATTCTTTTCTTCATAAGTATGAGCAGTAATGCATCTGTAGCTGACAAATTAAAGGACAATTGATTCAAAAGGGCACATTGATTTCTCAGATGATTTTCTTGTTTCTGCCAAGTATCACAAAAAAAGATGTTGGTTTTCATTCTTTATATTGAAAGTTTGTTGTTGCTTTCAATTTGGAGAAGTCACAATATTAAATATGAGGAATTGGATAAAGGCTCTTGCTGCTATTACATAACTCTTATTTTGTTTCAACATATTCATTTCATACGGATTGTGATACGAATTCTTACAACTTTTATTTTTTTTCCCTGTTGATTCTTGTTCCTGGATACATTTCTATTACTCAAGCTCAACATGGATCAATGAAAGTTCTCATTGGATTTGAACCAACAACACTCACACTTAGAGCCAGGGATCAGGAAATCTTCAAATCCCAACAGTCGAAACCCCTTTGATACCTCTTTACTATGGAGTTGGAGTGCCAGTCTGGCTGCATGTTTTTCTCACATTGGTAAAATATATATGCCTACAATACTTCAGAATCATTACAAGGGTCCTGCCTTTTAGTAGACATGAACTTTTTTGGGAAATTGTGGATGACTGACTTATGCCGGACATCGCAAAATAACTGAAAAGTTCTTGCCCCTATGTAATAACCCAATAAACAAACAGCCTTTAAGGTCATCCACCACACTCCATGTAATTACCTCATTAAGGTTGGCCTTGTACTTCTCCTGTAAATTACTCAACTCCACTTTCACCACCACCAACTCCTCCTCCTTAGCGGAGAGCTCCTGTAGACTCTGACGGTTTCGGTCCTGGGACTGAATCGCGTCTTGTTGTAAGTCGTTGTATTTGATATCGAAAGAGTGGAGCTGTAAATGTTGTAAGATTATTCATGATGATACAATCCTTAATCATTACTCATAAGTATTTACCCGTAAGTCATATCTCAGAATATCACACATTGAAATCATCAACTAATAAAACTTGATCATTGCAATCAATGAAATTTCAATAAATTATTCTTAAAAAGTAGCTTCATATTTAAAAAACCTCTGTGACAAAAGGAAAAAAGTAGGAGCAATTTCACCTTTGGACATAAAGATTTCTACTCAATATGATATGAAGGAAACTTTTGATTCTTCATTGCTATCAGAAATGGGATGCTGAATATTGGACTAGTGTTCTTTGCCCTCAGTTTGAATTTTTCACAAAATGCAATAGAAGGAAAATGGCTGATGAAATGATAAAGCAGAAACAATGAAGGAAAAGGAGAGATTTCATGCACATCACGCTCAATCCCTCCTTTTTAACACAATGGTTCTTCAAGTCTTCTGATATAGCTGCATTAAATCAAGTCATGTATTAATACTATCTGTGAAACGAAAGCTTACACACTTATCTAGAACAAGGATTTAAATGACCCTTGAAGTGGTGAACATGTAAGTCAAACATATCAATAAAGTTGATCAACATTACTTAAAACCATACTTGCGCTCATTTCCACTTAAATTGTGAAGGTTCTAGAATAATTGTAAACTAACTAAAAAGTACTTTAAATTCCCTCTTACAGAAGAATTTAGACTGTAGAATGTTCACATGATGCTTTTAAAAGAGTGAATACTATAAGGTTTGTTTACAATTAGCGGTTAAACCAGGTCAGCCGAGAAACCTTGGGAACCAATAAAACCTACAAAATTCTCCGTTTTGAATGTTCACGTTGTTAATATTGAATAGATGACAGTATTTTCATGTTTTTCAAATGAAATTTCTAACCAGGTGATTGTCACTGATTAATCAGAAGGCTTCTTGCTACTTTAGATGTTACTTGAATGTAAACAATGAAGTTGAATTGGTGGGCACCAAATTTGTAGAAATAGCACTTTGAAAAATACATAATAAATAGTGCAGGCATTATATTGTCATGATCCTGTGGTTTTTCGCTATGTTTCAACCTATTCTATCATAATTGATAACTCATATCACCTATTTATGCAGTTTTCAAATGTATGTATCTTAACAAATAATAAGTAAACTGCATTGGTTACAATGATACATAGACTGTACATTTGAAGTTTGCCATAATTACACTTGCAGTCATTTTTGGATTCTGACAATGGTTGTTCGTTCATAGACTTTTATATTATTGCTTATTTCAATACTATTATAATGTTTTTGTCTCTACACCACTAATACAACTAACAGTTTTACCTCTTGCTCGGTGGCTCGGTTCACTTCCTGCATTTTCTGTAACTCCTGCTTGAGTTGCCTCATCTTCTGCTCATACTGGTGTAACTGTAACACGAAACTCAAATATGTATACTTTCCTTTTCCTTGATGTTTCAGGAAAGAAAACATTGTGACAAAAGGAGAAATTGCTTGATATAAGCAATTTCTCCTTTAGCCACATTGGTTTTATAATTATTTTCTGCATATACATTAAATTGATGCCTACATTACAAATATTACGTTAAAAAAAAAGCTTCCGTTGTTTGATTAGTAGACCTTCCTTGTTTTGAGCTTTTTAAAAAGTCCAAGCTTGGTCAATGCATTATCTAATCCTACAAATTCTATATAACTAAAATACAGTTAAAGAGGCCAATGAAGCTCATTCTATTCATATAATAAAGTAGGATACACTTTGATGTAACATTTAAACTCATCAATACTAATTTTTCATTGATAATTCTTACAAAGTAGATTGGCTTCCTAGATAGCCAACCAGTGTCCATGCTGATCATAGATTAGTGAATGTGACATTATATGGGATTTGAGTACATGACTCTCCCATCCCTAGGCCAATGCTCTACCCTTAATCATTTTTCTCCACAGTATTGCAGTAGTATAAACTAAAACACTTTCGAAAAGACTCCTTGAAGCCTACCTCCTCCTCCATAGCCTGGTTTTGTTGCTGCATCCTGGAGAGTTCGTTCCTCAGCATGGCCACCTGGGAGGCTTTCTCTCCGAGCTGTTCCATGGACTCCTTGTGATTCCCCTGGACGGTGGTCAACTGTACCTTCAGGTCATGTACTCTCTGTTCATTCTCCATCAACTGGAGGATAACATGGGGTAAGTTAGAATCAATACAGGGGGTGATATAATGGGGTCCCCTGGACAGTGGTCAACTGTACCTTCAGGTCATGTACTCTCTGTTCATTCTCCATCAACTGGGGGGACAACATGGGGTAAGTTAGAATCAATACAGGGGGTGATATAATGGGGTGTATCAGGGTGATTTATATAGAGTAAAGGGAATCGTTGGACAAATCATTTTGTGTTGGTTGTCATCAGAATCTAATTAGTGGGGTCCTACTCATTTATTGCAGTTATGCAAAGGAAATGTTTAACCTTTTCTCATAAGTTAATTGTCAGTTAACCGTTTTGTGACTCCAAACAAACAAGTTTCCATAGCATACATAGGGCCAAGTGAAAGGATTAACTGACAGAAAGAATGGCCTGCTATTTTTTATCTTATATTCATTTTTTTCTTTTTAATAACTTATTCTTAATAGTGATCCAAAAATGACAATGCAATAGCAACAATTTATACATACATATTCTTTTTCTGACAAATGTCCTAAGCATAAAACCAAGTTGGATTTTCTATAGAAGTGGAGAAAAAGTATTAACTATAGAGCAGGTAAATGAAGAAGCATAAATACTTTGTATGAATTTTGTTAAAACCTTGTATGAACACAGGTAAACTCACCTGGGCATGTGCTTTTCTGTAATTCTCCTGAGTCTTTTCTAGATCATACTGAATTTGCTGAAGAGTCTCTTCGTATTTAGAGATCTGGAATAAAAGGGGATAATTCCATGTGTGATAAAAACATCAAAGGATAGACAAAATTACCTAAGTATTTCTCAAAAAATCTTGCAGATATTACAAAAATCTTATTAAATGAGGTTAGAGAAAAATTGCTTAATATCAATTTCAATATCTAATATCATAATAATTAGCTAAATTCTTAAGTGAGTGTGGTAATCAAGTACTGTTAATCAATTAGCAGTGGCTTTCATCATCTCTAAAATGGGGAATGTCAAAATAATACAATATAACAAAAGGTGTTTAATTATTTTGAATAAGGTTGGTCAAATATTGAACAAAATATCATGTCCCTATAAAATCGGTCATTTAGAAATATAACTTACTAAAAAATCGAACACAAAAATAATTAATTATTTAATTATGTCAGAATTTATAGGGTAAATATGGTATACACTGAAAAAATTATCATTGGATCAAATTTCTAGCATGGATATACTATCAGAACCATACGACTGATTTCAAGTGTATAATTAAAGCGCTGATAGCGCTGAAGGACTAAGGTGCATTTAAAGCAAGATGTTTGAGGATACATTTGAAAATTTCTTCGGGCAACATCTCGAGGAAACAAGCTGGTCCTTTTACCACCATTACTTTAATTATTATTTCTGTGAACAGAGACTGAACGATAGTCTATTTTTCGAACATCTGGACATTTTACGATTTCCCATGAGGCAACAGTTATAATGATATAGAGCAAAATAAAGCGAGTAAATCCGGACTACATTCCCAGTTCCAAGAAGGAATTAGTCTGCACAGTGAAGGTGGATGTTTAATGAGTAATTGGGGTTAGACTGCTGTTTGTGTATCGATAAAGTACCGTCCCTCAAAAAGTGGTATGTAAACTAAATGGACTAAGGTGCTAATGCATCCTTAGTCCAAAAACTGAGATCACTTTTCAAAAGTATTAAACGCCCTTTTATCCCAAATGGTCAATTCTCTATAATACACCCTCATTGCAAGCCCATACCTCTTGTTGATGGAGTACGCCCTGTTTTTGCTGAGCTTGCAGGTTCATCTTGGCAACGTGTAACTGTCCGTCCCTCTCCGCTAGCTCCTCTTTTAGGTCCTGGACTCGCTTGTTCTGTTTCTCGATGTCATCACGTAACTTCTTAACCAACTCTTCTTTCTCCATTAACTATTGGTAATTGTAGAAAAATTTCCATTAACAATGGGTAAATGTAGACAAATTTTCATTAACTATGGGTAGATGTAGAAAAATCACCGTTAACTATGGGTGAATGTAGAAAAAGTTTCTATTAACTAGGGTAGATGTGGAAAAATTTCCATTAACTATGGATAAATGAGGAAAGAATTATGTTGGAGACAATATTAAACAATCAATTCAATGTCTACAATCATCGTAAATTGAATGACATTCACCAAATGTCATAACATTGTGACGTCATTTATAACCCTTAGGTTGATGACAACATTCCACACGTGTACTGTGTAGAGAGAGTGAAATCACTATGTGAAGACGTCATTTATAACCCTTAGGTTGATGACAACATTCCACATGTGTACTGTGTAGAGAGAGTGAAATCACTATGTGAAGACGTCATTTATAACCCTTAGGTTGATGACAACATTCCACATGTGTACTGTGTAGAGAGAGTGAAATCACTATGTGAAGACAAATATTTTAGGATAATCCTTGAAACGTTGGACAATATAAATTGTGTACAATCAATAATTCAATCCTGGGATAGTTTATTTAATGAAGGTTACTGCACTCCCCATAAAGGGATATTAAGAATGGTCAAATTGAAAGCCACATCAGCTGACAATCATTTAGTTTAAATACAAATCTCTCTTGGTAACAATGTCTAGAAACCATTGTCAAAAAAGAAGACAAGTCTGTTGAAACTATTGATATATTACATTATTGATTGTACAAAATGAATTCCTAAAAGAAAACTGTGTACAATCAATAATGCAAAAAAGGAGAATTTGTTTCTTATGTCTTCTGCTGTAGGTGCATTAACCCTTTACCAAACACCAAATTTACTTAGAGTTTGTAGACGACATTTCAAGACATGATGAAATTGGAAAAGAATCTTCTGATAGGGCAGAAAACATTGTTGGAAAAGGAAAAATTGCTTGTTACGAGCAATTTTTCCTTTTCCAACAATGTTTTCCAGAGTCGCCTGCAACAAAGTGATTAAATGTCATAATTGTTTGGTAATGGGTTAAAATGCATGGAAACGAGGGAAACCTGTCGATACATGGATTGTACAGCTAGTCTATCATTCCACTATCCCTCCTATAAATACCTTGTTGGAAAGATCTTTCATGTCTTTCTGGTTACATTCCAGCTGGTCCTCGAGATCCCCGTTTGTTCTCCGGGCGTCGTGCAGATGTTTGGCTGTGTCCTCGTGTCGGTTCCTCTCTGCTCGTAACTCTGTCTGTAACTGGGTCAGGATCGAGTCCTGTTGCTCAACCTGTAGGTTATACCGGAGGATATATGTTATTTACCCAATCTATATTCATCATGATGTTTTGTGCACAAAGTCAAAATGTAATAATGAAAAAAATTAGTAGCTTTCAAGATAAATAACGAAAAATAAATATAGCCTTTGTGTTATTATTAGAAGTTTACAAGTAAATAATTATAACCTTTGTGTTATCATACATAGATTCTTATTATTTTCTTGTATGATACCAATTAACTTCAAAAATCAAATTAATTCCTTTTTCCAAATATACAGGTAGCTGCAATAGAAACAGAAAACATTTGACAACATAATAACAAAATAATTTTGCGCATTATGTGCGTGGTTTGAGTAATTAAAATTCAAAGAAAAAACTGTTTATCATGAAATATCCGTAGCCTTTTTACCAACTGGTGCATTAAATTGATAATCTATAAAATGAGAAATGAAGAATCAATATCAAGAACAATCTCATTACATCTCTTTCCAAAACCATGATCGATATTATTCAAGATGACCATGATTTAGGGCACAAAACTGAAGTGGGTACATACCCAGTACCCAGGCATGAAAACTGTCTTTGCCTGTAATTCTTTCATTATCATAACACATCAAGATTCAATGTAACATTCTCGGAACAAAAGGATGAACATAATATGCATCTCCAAAACATCCTTCTAAGGGGTATCAGACTTAAGGAAATTTCGTAGGCCCTAGGCCTTTGACTGACTGACTGAAATCCCTGAGGTTTGACACAGACCCTCTTTGGTCTGACGGATTTTAACACAGACAAAGAATATGCTTTGCTACAGAAGGATAACAAACCTGTTCAGTGAGCATCTTTTCTTGTTCTCTAGCCCCCTCGAGCTCCACGTCCAGTTTGTGTGACTGTTGCTTGTAGGCCAGACCCTCCTGTACCGCAGCATGGTGCTCTTCCTTCACACGCATCATGTCTTTACGGAGCTTGTCAATCACAGATTTCTGTTCATCGATCTCGTCCTCCGCGTTGTTGTTACGCTCCTTCAGCGTTCGGAGCTCGGTGTCAAGCTTCCTGTTCACCTGTTCATGTCGTACCACCTCGGTAACCCGCTGACTCAGCTGTTCCTGGGTACTGGATAGGCTCTGTTCCATCAACATCAGCTTCTCTTCGTGATGGGCCAACTGGGAATATAAATAAATTGTTTTTTTCATGTTTAATGCCATTTCAACAATTGTACAGTTATACCACAGTGATAATTCACTGATTCATGCTTCCTACAAGTACTTATATTCATTTATTTGAGTCCTAGCATTACATCAACATTTGTTCAGTTACGCTGTAATGCCCAACTGTTAATGATAGAGGAATATCCCATACCCAACTGTCATTAAGGGCTGGTCAAGACAGTAAGATCCATTGGCATTCTGTAAGTCAAGAGACTTTTTCTCATGAAAATCCAAATACAATCATAGGGATTGGAAACCACACAGAGAGGGACCATGTGGTTTAAAGTTCTGTACTCTAAACACTAGGCAAGAGAACCCACACAGAGAGGGACCATGTGGTTTAAAGTTCTGTACTCTAAACACTAGGCAAGAGAACCCACACAGAGAGGGACCATGTGGTTCAAAGTTCTGTTTTTTAACATCACATCAACATTATTTCAGTTAGCGATGCCCGACTCTTAATGATGGAGGAAGACCCCCATACTCAACTACCCATAGGGGCTTCTAGAACCATCGGCATTCCGTAAGTCAGTAGACTGCCTCTCATGAGGATTTGAACCCACGCGGAGAGGGGCCATGTGATTTCCAACTCTAAACTAGGCAAGAGAACCACACAGAGAGGGACCATGTGGTTTAAAGTTCTGTACTCTAAACACTAGGCAAGAGAACCCACACAGAGAGGGACCATGTGGTTTAAAGTTCTGTACTCTAAACACTAGGCAAGAGAACCCACACAGAGAGGGACCATGTGGTTCAAAGTTCTGTAGTCTTATCATTAGGCAAGAGAGCCTATCAGTTCTTGTCTAGGTAAAAGTGCAATGTCCAAAAACACCCTAAATGACATATTAGCTTTGAGTAAAGGTAAAATTTAGGAGGAGAGGTCTAAAATCATCAACGCTAGCGTCTACACCACCAAGTATCACAAAATGGATGCGATACATTGTCTTGTGGAATTTACTCATTAATATGCCAAATATCTACAGTTTTTGTCTCCTTGTCCTCTTAATTTGGGCCGAAATGGCATACCTCCATAGAGGATACTGGGATAAATTATTGTCCCTTTACCATACATTAAACTTTCGACTAACCAAAATTGAAAGAGTTTGCAGACGACATGTCAATTTTGGATAGTCGAAATGAGATTAAATTGAAAAATAATCTTCTGATAGGGCAGAAAACATTTTGGGAAAGGGAGAAATTGCTCGTTACGAGCAATTTCTCCCTTTTCCACAATGTTTTCCAGAGTTGTCTGCAACAAAGTGGTTAAATGTCGTTATTGTTTGGTAATGGATTAAGAGCCTTCACTACTGACCTCTTGGGCACAATCTTTATACTGGGCTCTAGCCTCCGCAAGGTCATTCTTGAAATGGTCCGACTCATTCTGTAGCTCTGATATCTGAAATCATAACAAATCAATAAAATCAGTCTTAAAAAAGGGATAATACATTAATGAAATGAACATATTTGAAGCATTTACATACAGCAATTGACCAGTATGAAAGCAAACATTTTTTAATGGTACTGGGTATAATTCATTGTCAGAACAGAAAATGAGGATCACAAGTTATTTCTCCTTTTCTTATAGTGATTTCTGAGACCTTCTGCAATAAGTACTTTGAAACTATCATTTATGATGAATAAGGTTAAACAAAGCTTACAATATCTCTTTGTCATTGTCAACGGTCGAACTTGGACAAATAACACTTATCTTCGTGAAGACACGGGTCAAATTATTCATGATCTAAACAAAGGTCATCTTTACGAGTACAATTTATACATTCCATGCGGACAATTATCATTATGTACCCCGCTATACATCAGAATATTGAAGAGATATGTGTTGACAGTTCAATCCCACTGACAATAGTAGGAAACTATTCATAGTATTCATTGTCCCTTGCTCCTTTGTAGTCCGTACTACTCACATGTCAAGGGTTGAATGAAAGAACATAGTTAGTGCTTCATGTTAATGAAAGACTTACTATTGTCTCGTATTCAGCCTTCATTGTGGCGCTTGATTCTTCTCTCCTTTATTACACCTATTTTACTTTGACAATTATTATCCCTTAGAATGCTGGGTAATTTTCTAAAAAATAGATTTTTGTGTCGTCTGCTTTCCAAAACCTTAAATATCTGCTTAATTTTGATGAGAAAAGATACTTAGAGTAGCAAACAGGTTAGATCACAGGCCAGCTGCCAATTTACTTGGCAGCTAACCTGGATCTAACCTGTTTGCATAAAAATGAAGTCGGTTCAAGCACTATAAGGGTAAACATCCAATAGTTCTTGTTAAGACAATGAATCTAATCAAATACGATTTGAAAGAAATGCTCAAACTTGTTATCTTGGATTTAACTTAACTCCTGGAGCCTATCTCAATATCTCTTTTTCTTATCATTAACACACTTTGAGATTTGAGTCTTTGAATCATCCTTTTTCTTATGTATTAACCTTTAGTATGGTCATAAATTATGATATATCTCAAACAAAAAGAAACAGAAACTTGGAACACTGCAGACAGAAAGACTGAGAAATGAAAAAGGATGATTTCCTAAAGAGAACCATAACCCATCGATCTTTCTTTGATGAGACAACATGGGATTACAGTTTATTGCCACAAAATCCAAAATCAAACATATAACACAGGAATAATGGAGACACAAAGTAAGCCCCGAGAGTACCCAACTAGTATATGAACCGAATAATATTTCCTTTTCTTTCTTATCTTGAATTGAGATGTTTTGGTAAAATTTGAATACATATTTTAGATATAAACAGAAGTTTTTGTTGAAAAAAGAGATCTTGCACAATTCAAAACCATCGTCACATTTAAAACTTATTCTTTCACCAAAAGGGAACATACAATAATTGTCATTCAAAATTTACCGGTTCTTTTTCATTCATGAAAATGTGAATGATGTGTTTTCAACTAGGACCAGTCTCAAAAACTTTTATGGAGTTGTGGGGTTAAATATTTTGTGTATTTATAAAGTATGCAGAAATACTGAAATAAGCAGATGTCATATGAAGACCATAACCCAAACTAATACCACCCTATTGAAACTGTGGATTTACATTTAAGCTTTATGTGAAGTATGAAAGGGGCAAATGCATGAATTGGGTAGAAATTGTATTGATCTTTTCATTTATCAATAACTGAGAGTAAAAGGTGTCTTTAGAAAGAAACTTTAGGACCTCTTCTTTGAGGGAAAAAAACAGACTTTACTTCAATATAACAAGGTAGACAGAGGTCTTCACTCCATTAACCTTTTCATAAAACAGATCTTAAATACTTTTGCAGCAGACAAAATTGAAAGCGTCCCTGTGAAATTGGATTTGTTCTTCATGAGTAATTCTTCTTTTGTCATAAAGATAAACTTTCATTGCCATATCTTGTCGCTTTATTTGTTCATTGGTTCCAGTCATATGCTTAAAGTTATTCAGAGAACTAGATATTAACAATGGCTTCATGTGATTTCTATGAATGTATGATAAATTATTAATTATGACTGTCACATTACTTCTAAACCTTGCCTGCTGCAAAAGCATTTTATAAAGCAATGTGCCATCCATCTGTCATATTTTTGAACCTCGCAGAAGGTTGCAGAAGCATTCATATTAAGCCACTCTTACTGGTGGACAAAAAGAAGGGTAAAACAGACAGGAGTCGACTATTTGTAAAGAACACATTGAATAAAAGGGAAACCTGTTTAAAAGAAATATTGACATTAAAAGGCAAATCTATGGGTAATGATAAGTCAATAACCTTATTCAGCAGGAAAACTTGAGAACTCCATATAAAAATATTATTAAATTCAACTAGAACTAAGACTTGAAGAAAACGGAAACAGGTTCAAGCTTTTATTAAGGAAGAGATGTGACATGGACTCGAACCACAGTTCTGAACTTATGTGTTATTCACAAGAAAATCAAAATAAGTGAATAGAATGAATTTGGCCCTAGGTTAAACATTACTAGACAACCTACTTCTATACAAGCACACAGATTTAACAATAAAATGAGTTCAGACAACTGGTCATTTGGCAAGAAAGTGTCAAGTAGACCTTTTAACAGTCTCTATAGAAGTCTTGAACCTTATCGTAAACTAAAATTTCTTTATATCAGTATGTAAAATTGATGATTTATCATGCTTTCAATTTGGATTAGTCATAAATTCCACAATGATTAATGATAAATGTTGGCAGGGCTTCCTGAACCTTCATGAATGACAAATGGCCATTCATAAACACAAAATTTGTTCACGAAATTCAATAACAGGTTCATGAACATCAAGAGCAGGTTCATGAATTGAATCTTGAAAACGTACTTGATGTTCATGAACATGTTATAGAAATTCCGGAAATTCAGAAACAAGTTCATGTACAGCTTTGTATTGTGAATGGCCATTTGTTGTTCATTAATGTTCATTCTCTTCATAAACAAGTTCTTCAATCTTTCCCTTAGGAAAGTATCATTAGAAGAATCATTTACATTGTATATAAGTTTTTTTTATATCTTTAACATTATGATGAGAAGAAATGATACATACCCTCATCTCGCACTGTTTCTTTGACGCCGACAAGCTGTTCACCTCCATCTTCAGACATTTTATACTCGCTTCAAGTTTCTCAATCTGTAATAAAGCATTTTCATACTTCTTCATCAACCAATTATCATTAAAAACTTTACTTTGATCTTTAGCACTGGCACTCTCAGATAAGTCTCCAACCGAATTGTCAGATTTGCTCCTGCTGTGGTTTTTAACATTCGGACATTTTAATTTGGATGACATTCGCTCCCTATATCGGTTACTTAACTCCTCAATCCGTGCCTCACTCACTTGATCCCTCACTTTACCAGTGAGGTTACAGATTTTCTCCAATCCAGCACCATGGTATGACATGCCAGCACCATTATGTGGTGAAGGTACCACGGGTCCTGGGTTCACATCTGTCCGTATGGTGCTCACTATGGGTCCATAGTACGGCTGTGTATGGATAGAATCCTGTATGGGGCCCCTGTAAGGGCTGTACGTATTTTGTGACATTACAGGAGGTGGGGTCGACACATGCTCGTCATTATTGAATGCGGAAATGTTGGTGGTGAATGAATTTTGCGTATTTCCCGAATATGTGTTATAGCCATCGTTTGGAACATTAACTCCTGTTTCGTCATATGTAAACTGTCCAGATTCATCCATAGTTCTGTTGATAGAAAACTGTGCCCTTGCTTGGGGTGTATGAAGTCCAAATGGTTCCACCATGTCCTCCACAACAATAGGGTAGGACCTGTCTGCTAGCTCCTCATACCTATCTTGCCATGATTTAGAGGGTGAACACAAGTAGTCCACACTGTTTGATGTCTCTACATCTGCCATGGTTGATTTGTTTTCAATGGTCAATTGTCAAAATTCGAAAGTCATTTTCGGGACTCAATCTATTTGTATGTCTTGTTTTGTCGCTTCATTCATGATCACTGTGAGAAATTTGAATCAAAATAATGAGTTTCTCAGATCACTCAGGTTTTCATTACACCTTTTGTAATTCTTTATTATTCCAAATTGAAATAATTCTCATACAATTAATTGGAGTTCAGTAAATTGATGTAAATAAGTGTATTCTTATGATAAAGTGATTGGATTCACAATATTGTTGGACAAACAGATATTGTTGTCTAAAACAAGTCTCAGAAATATAAAAGGTTTCGACACTTTCCACAGAAAAGCTTAGATACTTTAGCCTCTATCACAAGGATTGTAAAATTTAATCTAAAAATATAACATTCTGTAACAGATCCATATTTAACCCTTATAGTGCTGGAACCGACTTCATGCTTAAGTAAACAGGTTAGACCACAGGCCAGCCGCCAAGTAATTGGCGGCTGGCCTGTGGTCTAACCTGTTGGCAACCTGGAGTATCTTTTCTCATCAAAATTAAGCAAATATTTAAGGTTTTGGAAAGAAGACAACACAAAAATCTATTTTTAGAAAATTACCCCGCATTCTAGGGTTAACCTAGCAAACAAGTTAGATCACAGGCAAGCCGCCAATTATTTGGTTTAGATCACAGGCCAAGTAAATGGCGGCTGACCAGTGGATCTAACCTGTTTGCATACGCATGAAGTTTGATCCAGCACAATAAGGGTTAAAATTTGCATGGTATGATACATCACTTCAATGAGCATTGTTGCTAAGCAGAAACACGGAATAAACCCATCAGCATGTAGCTTCGATGATAAATGAAGACATGAGCCTATTGATACACAGGGAGAGCCATTGTCACAGAGCATTCAGACATAAAGCACTACATCTTCTTATTAAAGGTTCAGTACAGCACTACCACAAGATCTCCAATTTTTTATATAGAAATCTCTTTTGTCTTGTACTAAGCTGATGATATGACATGCTGTAACCTAGGTTTTGTACATTCATTAGTGGAAACAGGCGTTACATAAATCTATTTCTTCAATTCAGTATTATACAGATGATTGTCTTTGCAAAATTTGAGGGTTCAATGCAAGACTTTATCAAATTCTTTACTATGGTAAGTGAATCTCTTTCGTTTTGTATAAGCCAATGATAATGCATGTTTGTACCTAGGTTATTTGCCTTGATAAGTTGAGCAACAAACCCAGTATTTTCCTTTTATAAAGGGGTTTGAGGCTGTGTCAACATTTTTTCCATCATATCATGGCTTTCCTGGAATCAATCAGTACTAGGATAAGGCTTAGAAGTGTCTAATAGGACATTTCCATATAAACTGCTAACCCATTGGGGCTCAAACCCAGGACCTTTGAGTGACAAGTTCACCCTCTAAACAACTAGGCCATGCAGAACCCCAAACCCAGTATTCAACAGACTTTTGATTCATCACATAAATATTTTATTGTCTCTTTTATATTTTGTTTAAATGATGTTTTCTGAATACAACTGTAAACAGTGAAATGGATACATGTATCATTCTTCTTTTGTTATATAGACACTCTCTAAGCTCATTCATTACCAAATAGAAAAACATTTATATCACAGATGTTGCAGGTTTGCTTTCATAAACAAATATATAAACTTAAAATAAGATGTGGTACAATGTATTTCAGATACCATCTTCACATTGGTCTTCGTAACTTTTTAACTGCTTTTGTCATATGAAGCTATATCCTAAGGTGTGCGAGAACGAATACCAGTTCACATTTAAATTAACGAACACACAGGATTTCATCACATTAGTAGTAAAGGAATTGAAAATGGGCTTTGGTTTAGTGACAATGATTGTCATTATTAGAATTTCCAACATTTGTTACTCAATAACGACATTTTACCACTTTGATGCCGACGACTCTGGAAAACATTGTGGGAAAGGAAGAATTGACTGGTAATGAGCAATTTCTTCTTTTCCCACAATGTTTTCTACTCTAAAAGAAGATTGTTTTCCAATTTCATCACATTTTGAAATGTCTTCTGCAAACCCTTTCAGTTTGGGACAACCGAAATTGTTGTGTTTGGTAAAGGGTTAAGTCTCTTTAAAAAAAGCACGCAAAAACATGGTGCAAGTTCTCTTTTTCCAAGAATAGAAGAATATCTTAGGGCCTCTGACAAGCTCATTTATTACATTAGGGGAGTAATGGACGAATATCTTTATAAACTAATCAAAACCTATTCGAAATTCTTAAAATGAATAAAATTTAAAAGTAAGTTTGTTCACATTTAATCATGATTCATACGACTCCTTAGATAAGACTTTTCCTCCTTTCAAAAGACCATCATAATGAAATACACTTTCTATCTTAATGCACTTTCTTTGTGCAAAGCCACATCACAAACACTTAAATCCCAACATTTTAAAACACTTGTATACTTGCAAACTTTCCAAATATAGACTGAACAATCAGTCCAAAACAGTCTAAAGAAATGAAACCCGACTTCTCTTTTCTGAACCCTTTTCCTTAAACTACAGGCAGTAACTTTGAAAATCACTATGATGAAAAAGACAATAACTTTACAATGCAATGTTGTAAAAACTAATGAAACTTAATACCTAAATTCCCAGTTATAGAGGTCTAATATAGACAATTTATAGCAATTAATGACATTTGAAAGTATTCGGACAAAATTGAAACTCAAATTGTGGTCAATTGTATGGAAAGATTGGATCAAACAATAATATATTCTTCAATGTTTAGGAATGTATACAACACTCTTTATATCAAACCCTTTGCCATATATATGTTAATATATATACAAGAAATCTATCAATGTGGACAAATTGAAATATCAAGAAAATGTATCATCCCTTAATGCTACTTTTTTTTTAAAAAACTTCTCTTCACACTTTGAGTGATAGTTCCAAATTGGAAAGAAGGAGACAAACCAAAAGGTTCCCTGTTTTGTAAAGCAGTAAACTTACACCATTTTATTTAGTTACAGGTTTTATTGCAACTGAGATGTATAAAAAGCCATGAAAAGCCATGTAACAAATACAAACATTCACATCACCACCAATAAAAAGTGTGAAACACAATATACCTTTCTCATGAATAACCACAGTACAACCTTTTCATTGGACAAAACAATGGATTTGGGTAACCTTTTCCAGAAACTGACCTTATTATAACGAATATTTTGAAACTTGAGTGAAAAGCAAGCAAGGTTTTTTAGACACTATCCATATTCTTTTCTTATTTCTTTCTAAAAATCAAGTTCCACAAAATGTGGATCAAATAGTAAATGATAAATTTACCTTATTTTAACCAAGTGAGTGCAAAGCACTACTATGTGCCAAGTGAATTTCATTTGGAAATCTATTGGCACTTACTCAAGTGGGACCATAAAACACTGAAAAATGATCTAATACCGCTGTTCAAACCTTTTTGACAAATATGTAACAACAAGCGTTCTTCAAACACTCGTAGATGTAAGATGAAATACAACCAAGTAAGCAAACAAAGACCTCTATTGGTGATATCCAATATTTTGAGCCACTTACCAGTACAAAATTTTAATCTTAAAAAAATGTTTAAAGCATCCGACGACCAAATATGTTTGCTGTTTAATGTTCTATATAAAAGAAAATCATGAGCATGAAGACTGACTGAATGAATGGTGTTTTAAGGCATACCAACAGCTAAGGTCATTTAGCTCAGAGCATGAAGACAAAATTGTTCTTGAAATCATCAAGAACTGTATGAAGTCTTGAAGAAAATATTCAATGCTTGAAGTAGAATTATTTGCATATAATAAGAAGTATCCACTTTCATTACTTGCTCTCAGAATCCATTTCCCAAACCGAATCTGTCATAAAGCAATCAATGTAGCTGACTCTATTATAATTTGTACTTTTGAATACAATATCACTAAAGTTACCAGATATGGTATAGCAGCAAATCAATATGCTAAAGGATGACTTAAAAGTAAAATTGACAGCATGCAACCAAATGATTATATGTGACACATGTCATCAATTAGAAGAGCATCCAATTTCAATTTTAATAAACCATAGTATAACCCTTTACCAAATTCTTTACTGTCCCAAATTGAAAGGGTTTGCAGACGACATTTCAAAATGGGGTGAAATTGAAAAATAATCTTCTGATAGGGTAAAACACATTGTGGGAAAAGGAGAAATTGCTTGTTAAGAGCAATTTCTCCTTTTCCCACAATGTTTTCCAGAGTCTTCTGCAACAAACTACACATATTCAAATGTCGTTATTGTTTGGTAATGGGATAATAGGCAAAGAAGTAATTCTCTGCAGCCTTTTCCCCCATACCAGAATTTGTGTTGGGTTCAAATCATTAGCAATTATAGAAAATATAAAATGGGATAAAAAACCCTATCTGATATCAATAAGAACCCATTGTTATAAAAAAAGAAAATTGCTCATTTATATTTGTATGATGGTTTTAAAGACTTCTTCAGCAGACATGACAAGGTATGGAATTGCAAGAGTAATGAATTAAAAGTGGGAGGAAGTGGGAAGTTTTCTTTGACATACAGCGAAGAACCATTTACTCCAATGTGATTCTCACAATAATCAGGCAAAGCGTAGACAAATTTGCATTGAGTAAAAAGCTATAGTGGCAGCCAGCAATTATCCTAGCAAATATGGGATCAAGTATCCCTGATTTCCATAGGATATTCTCTTTACATAATAAGCTTCACATTGCAATTTAGTGGCTATATCTCCCTATCCGATCAATGTACCATTTCAATCCTTTAACAAAATATAAAGGGACATCAATTTGAGGGTTGAATGCTAGACAGTAGAAGGTGTTTCAGTCTTGAATTTGAGAAGAAATCTAAGACACCCAAAGAAAAATGCACAAATGGCATGTTGAAAGCATCTTTTTCAATAGTGACAATAACTGTAGTTAACCAAGACATCATTGGCTTTGACATACAATTTTGTCCTTAATTTTAACCCATTAACAAACAATAACGACATTTGACTAGTTTGTTGCAGACGACTCTGGAAAACACTGTGGGAAAATGAGAAATTGCTCTTAATGAGCAATTTCTCATTTTTCCACAATATTTTCTCCCCCATCAGAAGAATATTTCCCAAATTCATCACATTTTGAAATGTGGTCTGGAAACTCTTTTAATTTGGGACTGTCGAAAATTTGGTGTTTGGGAATGGGTTAAACTGAAAAGATAATCTTCTTGCTCTGTAACTTGTGTGACAAAAAGGATGTATTACTCATTAGAAGAATTTTATCCTTTTGTCACAGTACTTTCTAAAGCATTCTACATCAGATGGGATAAGTGAGGTTTTATGGAGTAATGGGGTGAAGCAATCCATTCAAGCTATAGCTATGTTAAACCATATCCTCAGCTATAGCTATGTTAAACCATATCCTCAGCTATAGCTATGTTAAACCATATCCTCAGCTATAGCTATGTTAAACCATATCCTCAGCTATAGCTATGTTAAACCATATCCTCATGATGGATTTGAAACTAGTAAATCTGGGGTTCAATGCAGGACTATTATAAGCCCTTCACAAATGAGAAGCAATTACTTTAAAGCATTGCATTGCACATACAATAGAGTGAAAGAAAAAGCGGGCTAGAGAGTAAAAAATTCAAAATGAATGAGAATCGTGACAAAAATACAAATGCCTGATATGCTTTTGAATGGATTCTTTTCATAATTTTTTTTGAGAGCATGTACTTTGGTGCAAGAGACTTATGGAGTACAAGCAATTATTAAATCATTTCGAATCAAATCATAATTGGCTTCAAGGCAAACCTCTTATTTTCAATAAATCTTTTGTGTAACCTACAATAAAACCATTTAATTACCAAACATTTAATATACTTGGGATTTTTACATGCGGTCTTCAAAAGAATAAAGCAGAAAAAACCTATGGTGACTCAAAGGTCTGTAATTTGATTCCTTTAAGATTTCAAGTCCCTCAAAGGTAGATGAAAGAATAGCTCTCATTCTCATACGAAAAACTTTGTTTAGTAAAAAATTACTTTCAACTCTAAAGTGTTCATCTTCTCATAACAATTTCCAAGACTAAATGAGGCATCAATAAAATCTCCTCCTTAGCGATTTTAAGGCTGGCTAAATTGTCATCAACTTTATATTGTGTTGTAGTGTTTGTAAACCCCTCAATTATTACCCATTGTGATAAAGTATAAATTGCTTGCTTATTATGTAACAAAAAAATATATCTATTTGTCACACAAGATAGTTTTCAATTAGAAAAAGTCAAATAGCTTTCACATTCTATTTTCTAAAAAATAACAAACAAATAAAAAAACATCAATTTGACACATCTGCTTCAGACAGCTTCAGAAATCACTGTAACAAAGTGATAAAGTGCTCAAAGAGCAAATTTTGCATTTGTTGCAATGGTTCCAATATAACAAAGGATATGTACCTTTTCTCTTGCTATTTTGGTAATCTGTTTATGCCCTAAATTTGGAGTGAACACAAAAACCTAAAAATTGAATTTAATTGACATAATCAGCTAAGAAGTAATCTGTAAAGCCAAATGAGGGTTTCAGTTATCGTGTCAAGTGTGTAATGTGTGCTATTTGCAAGTGCTGTCAAATGGAACATGTCCAAAACCACCAATCTAGATAATGAGTCAGGAAGAAATCTTTTAATCCCACTGGGGATTCCAGTTGTCCGTACAATCAATCTCTAAGCTGCTCTTACTTAATAAAAAATTCCATACCAACAAAACACATCTCACAAATAAATCATTTCTAACAGATATCCAACAAATATAACCCAATAAGATTTTAACTCCAATTTGAATTCACCACTTTTTCCGACCAAAACAAACACAAACTCACGAATTCATCAGTTGAATAACATTAACTACATCACTTCATCAACATTAAGTCTTACTACCTCCTTGGGTAATTTCTTTGAGAGGATATGTGATACAAATCAAGTTGTAACCTATACAGTGTATCCCTCAATACATGAACATTGGAATTCAATAGGGTGCGATTCACAACTGACTTAACATATTGAAATCCTCCAACAAAATATCCATGATGCACCACTAACAATATATCTGTGTGAATTCGATGATAACATTACACTGATCAGCTGAGATAACCAATGCTTCATTGGCTTTTTTGCTTTACAATCATCTTAATATACTCTTTAAGAATCATCATAGTTACTACATTGGTTACATGTTTGCAGCAGATGCACTTGTTGAGAAAGCAGAATTGGCTCAGAAGTCAAGATAGCTGGAGTATTCATTTTTTTCTCTAATCTCTTAAACCTATATTGTGTATACTCATCAAATTCATTTCATTGAGTCAAATTAAAATGTAAACACAACATAGAACTTGTTGGGTAACACATGTTTTTGAAACACTGCAAGCCATCCAATACTTTTTCCTATTTCATCTAGATATCAAATGTGATTTTTGATGATAAAATATTGTTACATGGCATGCTTATAGCGAACGACTTGCTATATAGTCTTTCTTTGAACACTTGCTTAGCAGTTGTTTAAGTACAAATTTGATTTTCAGGCAATCTTTTAGAAAGCAACTCATGTAAGTTAATTCAGATGAGGATGATTTGGGGAAAAAGGATCATTAAAAATAATCCCAAATCAGCTGAAGACTTATAAGTATCAAAAGAATTAACCATTAGTTACAACTTTTATTTTAGTTTCAAGTTTTCTTATATATGCCATTTCAATCTGCTTTAAAATGAGAGCTTTTTGGCTATATTTAGTAATGAGTTTTAAATGTGCAATGCAATATTTAGCTTTTATGTTTTTGTCTGTGATAGCAATTACCTGGGCAATCATTCCAACCCATTAACCGCAGTTTCTAGCTTACTCATCAATAAGGTATTACACGGAACAATTTAAAATGTTTTGTAATGAAACAGATCGATAGTCTAATTGCAGGTATCCAAATACTGCAGGTTTCAGTTGCAAAAGCTCCTTTCCATTACTCCATACCATTCAGGTTTTAACCCTAATAGAGCTGGAACTGACTTCATGCTTATGCAAACAGGTTAGATCCAGGCCAGCCGCCAAGTAAATTAGTTTTTGGATTCCTTGTTTTCTTCCATTAAATTTCAAAATTAAAATGAAAAAAAAGAAAAATCATCCATGATCAATGAATTTCTTATTTCTGTAATTTGGTTTACGGTTAAAATCCATATTTCTATAACATTAAATCCAGTCCACTCATTCTTCACTTCACATATCTCACCAAGTCCGTATTCAAACTGAACCTATCTCTACACTCGTTCAATAATTATCAATCGATCAACAAAACATACAAATAGTTTGTCCCTCTTATCTCTTTGCTTTTATAAAAGTTCATGGTGTTTGTGTGCCAAGTCCGAATGGTCAATATTTACCTATAAGACTGGTGACCTACCAAATCTGTCCAAAATGACCAGTCCACCTAGGGTCTAAATACCTGCTTAATTCCTTATAAATATATCTGTGATAAGTAAGTGTGGTTTTCTACCCTTATCTTGGAATTTATCATTAAAAGAAATTGAGTAAATTTTGTTCCTGTCAATAATTCTATTCAATTTTCAAGTACCAGGAGCTGATTAACCCTTTCCCAAACAATAACGACGTTTGACCAGTTTGTTGCAGACTTCTTTGAAAACATTGTTGGAAAAGGAGAGATTGCTCTTAACGAGCAATTTCTCCTTTTCCCACAATGGTTTCTGCCCTACCAGAAGATTGTTATTTTCATTTCATCACATTTTGAATTGTCGTCTGCAGACTCTTTCAATTTGGGACAGGCGAAAACTTGGCGTTTGGTAAAGGCTTAATGAACTGCCTTTACATTTACACAAATCCTCCTAGTAGATCTTTATATATATATGGGTTTTATATCTCATCAACATTATTTCAGTTATGTAGCAATGTCCGACTATTTAGTAGATCTTTCTGGGCTATTCATAAAGCTTCGCCATTCGCCATAGGCGAAAGTCAACTTGGTTTGGCGAAAAAAGAAATGTACCCTTTCGTAAAATTGACCCCATTTTGTATAGAGTCTGTAATGGCGAAAGTGGGAAGAATGGCTAAAGTCTTTTCGCCACTACGAGTGGTAATCATTAATGAAAATTGAATAGTTTGACGTTGAACAGCTTAAATATAAATAGAATTGTTTGGTTCCTTAGCCGATTTTCTAGTGAAAGCGCTCTTTTAGAAAATCCGGAGACCAGACATTATGTATATTTCCAATAGCAACGTCTAATGAAAACGTTTAAACAGGCCGGTTCCCGGTTTCAGTTTATGTGTCACACTAAAGTCGGTACCAGAATAATAAAACGCACCAAAACGTTTTCGATACTTATTTCTGTAGCTCACTGCGTTAAAAAAAGATACTCATAAAGGTGATATGGGACTTATTGCAATAAAAAGCACGCGAATAAAAAACATTATTTGTGTGTAAACACATTCAATATATCAAGCGTTTTAAATGATTACATCGATGCAATATTAGAACGAAATTCCATGGTACGGAATTTACGGACAACGAAACAACAACAACAACAACATGAGGGAAAGGGACTCCCGGTGAAAAATGGTAATTAAAACAAACATTCAAGGAAATATAACCTTTTATGAGCATATCTTAATGCATTGGAACTCCCACATTTAGTAAAAAGAACGTCATTATTGTACAAGTACTGTCAACTTGCCAGTTCAATGACTCCCAGATCACGTAAACGCTGCAGCATACCCTGCAAACTTTAAGGTTAGATATTCTTTTTTAAAATGTTTAATTTATTTTGTTTTATTTACAATCAAAAGTTATTTTATATTCTTTTTTTAAATGTTTATTTTGTTTTATTTAAAAATGAATCATGCCAGGTGCATGCATGCAAGTTTAATTATTTTCTGTCGTCTTTCTAACCCTGTCCCAAAGTTCTGTAAACATTTATTGAGGTATAGGATGTAGTACTCTACTAAGAACAACCACACAATGAAGTGGCTGATACAAGAACTGTTATTTATTTGTTCAATTCACACATCATTTATTTTATTATGTGATAAATACCATTCTAGCCTATTTCAATAATTGGTCTGTAAATTGAACAAATGAACTGTAATTTATATTTAATATTTCTGCTAAAATGGCTAAAAAGACTTAGCCAAATTTGGCTTTGCAAAAATCCAAGTGGCTAAAGAAAATTTGGGTAGCTTAGCCAAAATGGCTCATAATATTTTGGTCCAATGAAGAGCCCAGTCTTTGTGTCCCTACTTGGGCGATGCTTAAGGATTCAGTTAGTCACAAATAATTGGAAATTTATCTATTACATGCAATTCTCTTGCCTTCCACCTTTTCCAAATAGATTATTTCATTGGTTATTGGCTCATTCAATGTAACTTTTGAAATAATTTTGTAAGGATATAGAACTAACAGGCAATCTACACTCAAAATAGAACTAAGAAATCCCAATAATGAAAGATTCTGGTCTAATGATAATTTAATTTGTTAACTTAAGTTGTTCAAAATCTTGTCTAGATTTTCCATTGTTTTAATGATACTTTGATTATAAATGTGTTTATATATATTAGATACACTATGTCTAATTCTGTCTATTATATATGTAGTATTGGTGTAATTGTACCTCATGGATTAAAAAAGTTTTTTAAGCTAACTTATCCTTCAACCCTGAACTATAAATATCACTAATGACATTCATTGGATGCATTATAATTTGTACAAGTTTAAATACTCATTTATGGAATAAATACTCAAAGAAAGATGTTTCTGGATAAAATAAACCCATTAAGTTATAGCTTTTAGAATCAACATCTCATCCGCATAACATTCATTTATATCTTACAATTCTTAAATACAATTATAAATCAGTAGGGGTGCATAAATCACCTTCTAAACTGTATTTCTGTAACATTAAAATGGCCACAATTGTGCTAAGCTGCAGTAATCTGAAAAATTGATCACTTGCTTAAATAGTCAACAGATTAGGATAAGGTACTTAAATCATTGCTTTGTAAGAAGTCGTAACCATTTTTTATCCCTATTTTAACCGCTTTCCCACTAATACGGTAAGGCAAATTATTTTGACCGAGCATTCCACAACCACTTAGTTCAAACAATAGAGATCCTCAGTAATGTAGTGACTAACATGAGACCAAATGTCGCAGGATCTACCATCTATTGTCGCTGATAATTCCAAGGTGATGTGTCCTTGGGCAAGGCACTGTTTACTAGCCTGGTACTTGTTGATTACCTAGGAAGCAATGATAGGTGTGCTGTTCCTGTGGTAGAAATAGAAAATTGTTGAGAACCAGGAAAAACCCAAATCAAGCAAACTTTTAATCCAATAACTCACAGAATATTGAGTGACGGGTTGAAATGAAAAGTGATAGCACATAAACATGAAGTATGAAAACGTTACTTAATATATGAGATATTATATAGAAAAAGGAAGAATTCGTTTGAAGCAGTCTATCTTAACCATTAAGAATATTTAACATGTTTGAAAAAAAAAAAAAAGCGATTTCGCTGTTGGCCAAATCAAAGAAAAGCCATCTATTTGTCTGCCGTGTTGCCTGATGCAAGAGCCAAACATTTAAATCCTATACTGGAATAATTGTAAATGGTACTCAAGACAATTTGAAAAATGTAAAGCTAACTATGTAAGGACATTTACATTCGTAATACTAAAGATAAATTGGAAACAATTATATACAGTTTCAAACAATTAAACCACTAAAAAAACACAAGTCTTATAACCCCCCAAAGTACAAAATGATTGAACTGTATGGAAATTCAAAATTTAATTCTACAATTCAAGAATATTAAACAGCCCAGCAGCATCAAAAAGAACATATTTCATGTGATGAGGAATCCAACAAACAAATACAGGAAGGGGGGAACACCTGCAGGCTATATTTATTTAAGGTATTGTAGTGTTATGAGACTTCAATAAATAAAGGCAAAGTCACTCAAGTTTTATTGTTGAACCCCATGGCTCCAAGTCGAGGACAGATATATCATGTTTATACTTGTGCTGAAATTGGAGGCAAATATTCTAACTGTTATACTCAGCTAACTAGTATGTGTGATGTTTGTGGATATTTTCAACAGTTTCCTTTTCCTCAATAATCAGAAGAATATGTCTGATTAAAACACACACAATTGGTGAAAAATACACAAGAAAAGCTTCATTATCCATTATAACAGTGACATTAAAGATATAAATCAAGAATTTGCATGTCTTTAACTCTTTACCAAAAAGGTCATTTTATATTCAACCATTCAAAATTACAATGTATATATTACAATAATTTAGTTTAACAGTTTCAATTCTTTTCCAATTTGCATCATTATTCTATAATGCAGCATAGTTTACTTAAACACTGCTCCTGGGTTATCACAAAGAATTAGACTTGGAAATAGTGTCTTGCCAAAGGAGACACCATAATAAAATAATTGGCCTAGACAGCCTATTTCACATCCCCTATGACAATTATTGAAATAAGCCATTATTGTGATATGGATATCCTAAATACACAAAAGCATCTGTTTGTCTTCAATACTATCTTTCTAGCCTAGTGGTTTTGCAAGAAATTATTGATGACAAATCTTTTCAAGCACCACCAATTCAATTACTGACAATCAATTGTTATCTATTTTCAATTAGTTTTGGATTTATATCAAAACAACTTTTTTTTATGTTATTCAGATAGAAATAGTTTGCATATATACTTAACAATAAAAAGCATCATGAATAATCAATGACCTATTGCATACCTCAATATACATTGCATCAATATTATTTCAGGTATATTGCCATGTCCACATTACATTACACTTTGATAAAGGAAGTCCAAAAACTTACCTACCCATAAGAAATGTCAAAGCCATAGCCTTTTGTAATGCAAATAATTGTCAAAGGGGTTTTACATCACATCAACATTATTTCAGATATGTTGCAATGACTGACTCATAATGATGGAGCAAACACTCTATACTTAACCACCCATAAGGGCTGATCACGCCAGGGAGAACCATCAGAGTTGTGTAAGTCAGGCAGGAGACTGGCATTCAGGTTAGTCCATATGCTGTCAGTGGGATTTGAACCCACACAGAGAGGGACTATGTTATTTCAAGGTCTGTACTCTAACCACTAGGTTACGGAGGCAAATCATTATGTTGATAGATATGTGGTGAATGAAACTCTTCTCAAGCTATACCTTTAAAATGTGCTTAACTCATTACCAAACAATAGCAACATTTGACCAGGTTGTTGCAGGCGACAATGGAAAACATGGTGGGGAAAGGAGAAATTGCTCTTTACGAGCAATTTCTCCTTTTCCCACAATGTTTTCTACCATTTCAAAAGATTATTTTTTAATTTCATCACATTTTGGAATGTCGTCTGCAAGCTTTTTCATTTTGGGACAGTCCAAAGTTTTGTGTTTGGTAAAGGGTTAATAAATGACCCATTTTGCAGCTTTCCCTTCATAAAATGTTTTGAATTGAGCACTCACTTGTCTCTTATGCTGACATACTCAGGCACAATTATTATGGGATATCTTCTTTGTATTCTCTCCAACAGTGTTCCATAAATAATTCATGGTTACTTGCCTTTGAGGTACATCAATGAGCAAATCCTTGTAACGCAGTTCTTGGAAATTGAACCGTTTAATGTCATTGAGTACTTTTCCATGTTACTAGCCAATAAAAATTGATTTTTATCATGTTTCATCATACATTCTTTAAGGCAACAAGGAAACACTTCTCATGAAAACTCAAATGCCGTCACCAGATTGCTGTGACACAAGAAAATCACAAATGATGTCGTATTGTTATTGGTTTGTGCTTTATGCTGCTTTCAACTTTGTATCAAATACACCACAACAAAAGGTGCATCTCAACAAGTATCCTGGTATGGTCTTACATGTACTCAACAAGTCTTTCCATTCAACAGACTTCTTTCCCACATTAGAAATATTGATCAGTGATGGATGATGTACAGAAATCATCATTAACGATATTGACATTCATATAACAAGTATTATTCCACTTTAAAACATATTAGTTGCAAGAAACACTTCAAAGGGCTTTAAAATTTTCAATTTCTTAGAATGCTTCATTTTCATTTCTTTTTTCCCCTATGTTCTCACAAGCTGCATGTTTAAAAGATATGAGGTTTTAATACCACATAATAAGTGACATGATAGGTTGGTACCATGAACAAAGAGAATTTCAACCAAGAATGAATATAGTAATAACATTGGATATTGTATTGACTTTTCATTGTTGACTTCTTTTGAACTTCTCTTTTAATCTTTTGTAACAATTTTGGTCAACATTTGTTAACAGATAGAGAGATAGTATGGAGACAATGCAGTACAGGTCTAAGACTATTTCATTGTGTATTGGGTCAATGAACCATATGTTTTACATGTATATGCTAATTAACTGTCCCTTTAACCCTTTCCCTGGCATATGGAGTTTTGTATCTTGTCCAAATTGAAAGCACCAGCAGACGAAATTCTGACTGGACCATGTTTAACACTTTCCTAAATGCAAATTTTAGTCTGTCCCAAATTGAAAGAGTTTCCAAACGACATTTCAAAATGTGATGATAATATTTGAAAATAATCTTCTGATAGGCCAGAAAACATTGTGGGAAAAAGGAATAATTGCTTGTAATGAGCAATCCCCTTTTCCCACAATGTTTCCCAGAGTCGTCTGCAACAAAGTGGTTAAATTCAATTTGACAATTTCTCACTTAGAAGTCTCTCTAATTTTTTCAACAGTCTTTTCATATTTCAGCAAATTAAAGCCTGTGTTATAATTAACCAATGGCCCTTCTTAAACACCCTCAATATGGGCAAATCCCACATCTCTATTTGGGGATAAGTGGGTAACACACACTGCATTGGAGTGGCAACCACACAAGTATGAGTTCACCCTGGTAGCAGAGAGGTATGTACCTAGACTCACAAATAGCATGGAATACTACCCTCAATGCAATCAATTATGTTCAACTTGAATACACAACTCATTTCTCAACTGTTCATTACTTTTAATTGTATGACAAATAGCCTTGAACGCTTCTTCTACTCTTAGATGACACACCCACCACCACATACAGTTCAAAAGTGTATGCTATCAACCCATTACCAAACAATAACGACATTTAACCACTTTGTTGCAGATGACTCTGGAAAACATTGTGTGAAAAGGAGAAATTGCTTGCAACGAGCAATTCTACCTTTTCCCACAACATTTTCTGCCCTATCAGAAGATTATTTTCAAATTTCATCACATTTTGAAATGTCATCTGCTAACTCTTTCAATTTGGGATAGTCAAACATTTGGTGTTTGGTAAAGGGTTAAAAGAAATTCCCCATAATGAACAAAATCTTTTTATATTTTTTTTTTAAATTTTATAAATATAAATTCACTATAATGTTTCCTGGTGGGATTTCTTGTTTGAATTTAATTTACTTATAAGAAACTACATTGGAATCAAAGTTGGCCCATCTCACAATATTGAAATTTATAAATGGTCCAAATTCAAAACAATAGCAGACATCAGAAGAAATATCTACTTTTTGCAATTGAGTATCATTTACATAGGTGACATAAGAATAAATTGCTCATAAGGAGCAGTTTATCCTTTTGTCACACCAGATTCTGAAGTTTTCTTGAACAAACCCAGCAAAGTGATGGATCATTGAGAAAGGGGTTAACCCTTAACCAAACACCAAACTTTCGACTGTCCCAGATTAAGAGTTTGCAGACGACATTTGAAAAAGTGATAAAATTGGAAAGAAACCTTCTGATAGGGTAGAAACATTGTGGGAAAAGGAGAAATTGGTTGTCACAAGCAATTTCTCATTTTCCCACAGTGTTTTCCAATGTCGCCTGCATCAAAGTGGTTAAATGTCGTTATTGTTTGGGAAACGGTTATCCTTTTGTCACACTGGTTTCGGAAGTTTTCTTGAACAAACCCAGCAAAGTGATGGATCATTGAGAAAGGGGTAAACAGTTCTTTTCAATGACTGTCAATACAACATACAAAAGAACTGAGGTACAATAAGTATGAGTTACACCTTTGTACCAAAAGCGGCAGAGGTAGGCTGTTCTATCATCTCTTTCACCCAATTGTTAATCAAAATCATGTAGACTCTTAGTACTTATTAGAATCTTTTAACAAGCCTTTTCACCCTTAAAAGTAAAGCTTATTTTTTATAATTATGGCTGATTCACTCTTGCAAGTTATGATTGTATCATTCACCATGCAGTGTGAAAGGCTGTTATTATTCGACTAGGACTCTAACTTTGCAATGAAATGTCAAATGATCAATTTCCTCTGTTATAATTATGTTTGTTCTGGTCAAATTTTCCAATCACTCAAATTCTAATGAAAATTTGTTGAATAAGTCAACAAATCTTGAGATTGCCTTCCTGTTACAATGGAATACAGTTAACGGCATATTGACTTGCTGTTTCATCAAGTACTTCAAAGTGTACAGAAACCTAGTTTAGGTGTTGTTAACTCTTTACTTCATAGATGTGCGTTTGATTGAACCTGGGGCAGACGACTTGAAAAAGAACAAAAAAGACAAAAGATAGTAGGCCAGACATATCAAAGGTTCGTTGCAATACAATAGTTAGTGCTTCACACCTGTGAAGAACTAACTATAGTCTCGCATTGAACCCTCAATGTACATGTGTCTATATAGTAAGAACAGCAGCAGTTTATATCAACTAAGATTTATATTATAATATTTAGTAGAAATCATCTTGTCAAAATGGAAAAATTACATTTCTCAGACAATTTTTTCTTTTTCTTGTCTATTTTATAAGTTACTTGCTTAACCCATTACCAAACAATAACAACACTTGACCAGTTTGTTGCAGACAACTCTGGAAAACATTGTGGGAAAAGGAGAAATTGCTCTAAATGAGCAATTTCTCCTTTTACCTCAATGTTTTTGGCCTTATCAGAAGTTGTTTTTTTCAATTTCATTACATTTTGAAATGTTGTCTGCAAACTCTTTCAATTTGGGACAGTCAAAAATTTGATGTTTGGTAAATTTCAGAAAACAGAAGCACATTTTTTGGTTACAGGGCAAACACTGAAAGGGTGGTCATATTTCATTGCTACAATGTTGATGTATTCCCATCTAAAGTTTCTTTCATTTCAGTGTAGGGGATTATGTAGTATAATCAATATGTCAAAATCAACAATTTATAATTCAAGTCAGTGGTATTAAAACTGGAGTCATCCTACACTTTCCAATGGTATAATCCTTTACAACACACCTGCCACTTTAAATGCAGCTGTTGACTTTTCAAACTATTGTGACAAAATGAATGCTTCAGTGAACCAACTTATAAAGAATTCATCAATAAATAAAATTGATAAAATTGAAATACAGTAAAACTTGTGTTAAGAGGCCAGCCTATGGGACAGAGTAAATTGGCTGTTTAAGACAGGTTGGCTGGTTAACACAAATTGATTTACACTATAAATGTAATAATGGGACTTTCTGTAGTGGCTGTTTAAGGCAGGTTGGCTGCTTAAAAGGGTGGCTGCTTAACTCAAGTTAGACTGTACTTGATTTTCATCAGTTGATATCCCCTTATATAAATATTCCAAGATTATATCTAACCCCTAAACCTGTTTTATGGAATGTGCTTCAGAGGACTTTGACAATTTTTTTATGTAAGTACTAAAAGTTGTTTGAAAACAACATTTTTAATCCATAATGGTTTTTAGATTTTGTCAACATTATTTCACTTATATAGGGATGCCCAGCTCATAATGATTGAGGAAGGCCATAGATGTTAACAACTGCATAATGTTCACTTTATCCCATTACCAAACAATAACAATATTTAACCACTTTGTTGCAGACAAATCTTGAAAACATCGCGAGAAAAGGAGAAATTGCTCTTAACGAGCAATTTTTTCTTTTCCCAAAATGTTTTCTGCCCTATCAAAAGACTTTTTCGGATTTCATCTCATTTTGAAATGTCTTCTGCAAACTCTTTCAATTGGGGCCAGTCAAAAATTTGGTGTTTAGTAAAGGTTTATTACAATGTCTTCAAATGTTTGTTGCAAAGATTGTTGGCTAAGACTGATCTAGAATACAGGCTATATTGCCTTAGAAAAGAAACAACCTTTCTATAAGGTATGCCACCCCCTTCATGTAAGGTTGTGTTTCAACATGTCTCCTTGTGGGTCACATTGAATCGTTTGATTTCCATATATGGTAAAACTGTCACTCGTACATTGAGCCACAGTTAATCCCTCAGGGATTACCTCCCTTATCCGAGTACACACTTTAAAATGTCATCTTCCTATATGTAAACTTGTTATCACCTCGAAGCAGGATTCAAATTCAAAATATGAACAAATTTACAACTTAACCCTTCCTGTGATATAATAGAAAAACTTGTTTGGAACATAAAGGAAAATATGACAGGTCAAAATTGAAATCAACAACAAAAAGCAAAAAATAGCATGAATACAAAAACGCATTTTTTGTTAATTATGCTATTGAATACAATAGCATAATTATTTCTCATTTACATCCTTTTGTCACAGTATCTTCTAAAGTGTTTGGGAGCAGATTTGTCAAAGTGAGTTATCAAAGGGTTAAAGTCAACTACAGATTTGGAGAATTACATCTTTTTATCTTACATTCATGTTTTCAATACTAATGATTTTGTATGAAACCCTTAGTTTGTGGCTTATAACTTTACCTTTCTATTTTCATTATATGCGTTTTAAGACTAAATATCATTCTTTTTATAATTAATGCATAGGGGAAATTGCTCAAATGAGTTTTTGACATTCTTTTTCAACAAAATCCTGAAAGATCTCAAAGCTGTGCAACAATTTTTGTAAGCTCTCAAATTTATGAATGTCCCAGATAAGGCATGGAGGCCGACCCCAAACTAAACTGCTCATCAGCGTCGGCATTCTTTTAAAGGCCCATTAAAGGAGATTAATGCTATATCAAACTATATTATTTGGTAATTTTTCAGACTGATTCAAATAGTTATCCCCAGAAAACACCATCAGAACAACTAAAATGTGAAAGTAAACCAGAAATAACCCAGATTAGCAAGTTTTTTAATTCAGATTTCCTGATTCTTCACCTCTGACCTTGACAGTTGATACACACATTTTTGAACTGACCAATCAGAATTCGTTATTTTGAATATGTAAACAAACAGGTTGTTGATAAACATGATTGAATTGGAGACAACTATAAGCACAAAATAGCTTATTTTAAATGAATCTACTTAATAGGGTCTCAACGTATTCGTAAATTAATTCTTATGACTTTTATGAATATAATGAAATAACTCCATAAATCTTTTCACTATTTTATTAGTTCTCCTCTCCTTTGATGTGCCTTTAATCAGCTGGGAGACTTCAACACACCACTTCCATGAGTTGAACCCGAGAAGGGATTTGTGGTTTCATGCTCAACACTTGAACTATGAGGCCACAGAGACCGCTCGATTGTACTCAAAAACAACAAGTGACAAAAACTAAGCTAGAATAACCATAATCGGCCATTTCAAAATCATTCTTTGGTGTGATTACAACAGTCGTTCTCTGTATACCTCGGTCTGAACTATTTGCATTGAACTGAATAGTTATAAACTCCAATCGAGGTTAACTGAGAAAGATCGAAGTAATCAGATGACAGAATGGGTTTCAAAATGGCGGATTATGGATATTCTACCTTATAAAGCTTAGAAATCTGTACATATTTAGGTTTCAGTGCAAGACTGTAGTAAGTGCTTCACAAACATGAAGCACTTACTATAGTCTTGCATTGAACCCTTGTATATGTTCCTTTTGATAACCATTAACTTTCACTGTGGTATCTAGCGTTTATTTTCAAGTGCATAAAATAGAGGTATAATGAAGTATGGGGTTAAGATAATTATCAGGATTGTTAAAAATTTTCATGAAAAGAAGATTGACAGATCATCAAAAGTATCTCATATCAGTGTCAAACCTTTGACTGTAAACCACATGTGTTCTAATTGACATTTTTGGGTAAGCAGGGAAAAAGTTTGTCACCCTTGGGTTAATGCTGGAGTTCTGCTTTATCACTAGAGACGGATATGTACAGGGCTTAAACACTGGTCAATATGGAGCAAATCTGACAACTCGGTGTAACTATCTAACAGTTTACCACTTTTTAAGCTAATAACAATGAATACAATCATGAAATGTTAATGCTGAAATGTTGAAAAACTAACAATGATCATATATAGTGATTAGAAAAGTAGAAAAGTATATCATACCTGTAGAAAAACATGATTACAGACTTAAAACTATTAAATATCAAGTAGTTATCACACATGTCAATGAGGAGCAAATCTGACAATTCGGATAAAACATCTTTTCATTTACTGCTTAAAAGTACAACAATATAAATACACATATGTTTTTTATCACGATATCAAAACTTCCTTTAGAGTCAATGAGAAAAAATATGTTTAAACAGTTTATAAGACATCATTATATGTAAGTTGATGACTTTTTTCTTTATGATACAGAAAACCTCAGTTGTAAAGACCAATTTCTTCTATTATTTCAATTTACCACAAGGACCCTGACATAAAATTCGGTAACAAATGGTAGCATCAGAGTCATGAGTAAAACACCCTGTATCAAAGAATGGTTGTATTAGATTTAATTGTGACAAAAGGAGAAATTGCTTTCTTCAATATGATCCAATTACAAAATGAGAAATGAACATAAAGGCCATGCTGTACAAAGCCCCTCCATCCTTCAATGTGAATGTATAAATGGGGTTTTAACCCTTTGAATGCTGGGTAATTTTCTAAAGATAGACTTTTATGGCATCTGCTTTCCAAAACCATAAACATCTGCTTAATTTTGATAAGGAAAGATACTCAGAGTAGCAAACAGGTTAGATCACAGGTCAGCCGGCTGGCCTTGATCTAACCTGTTTGCATAAGCATGAAGTCAGTTCCAGCACTATAAGGGTTAAGGAACATCATCAGCTGGGGTCACTTAGCATGTGTTATGATGATGTAGATAACATCAAATCATTTTATCTAAAGACTAAATGTTGGATATAAGAAAAACCTTAAACATGAAAAAATTACAAAATGAGATAATAAAATAACGGCCTAGTCCTTACCTCCTCATTTTTGTTGGCCACATCCTGTCTAAGTGCTTTGATTTCATCCTCACTCCTCTTGATATGATTCTCCTTGCGGGCTATCTCCTGTTCCAGGGCTGTGCCCCGGGCCTGCGCCTGTTTGTGGTTGTTGTCCAGCTTAGTGATGTGCTCCTCTAGCTGCCGGATCTCGTCCTTGTGACGCTGCTGGGCCTGCGCAAGGTTAACCTGCAGCTGCCCACAGTTCTGCTCTAAACGGTCAATCTGCGACGGATATGTAGAGATTCATTAATAGGATTTCAATAATACAATAATCTGTCATGAGTGTGGATGTTATCAGGTTAAAATATAGAATGTTCTTTTGGCAGTCAGTTTTTTATAGGATAACATAATTATCGTGCCTTTGTAAAACAATCTGTTCCTCCTATGGGTGTTAATGGGCTTTCTAAATTCATTATTTGACCAACCGAAATGTTGTGAAAACCAGATTTTTAGTCAGGAATAAGAAGCATGATTGTGATGTTGAACCTATTACCAAACAATAACAATATTTGACCAGTTTGTTCCGGACGACTCTGAAAGCATTGTCGATATGAGCAGTTTCTCTTTTTCTTACAATTTTGCTGCCCTATCAGTAGATTGTTTTCCAATTCCATTACATTTCGAAACATCCTCTGCAAACTCTTTAAATAAGGGACGGTAAAAAACTTGGTGTTTGGTAAAGGGTTAGGCCAACTGTAAATTACCTCCTTGAGAGCGCTGTTTTTCTGTTCCCTGACCCCTGCGAACTCCACTTTGAGATCATTCAGCTGATCCTGATGGTCGGAGAGAAGACGTAGTTTATTATGGAGCTCGTTCTGTGTCTCGTCTAGCGTATACTCGAGCTGCGTTATTCGCTCCTCCCTTTCGATAAACTCCTGGTCGCTGTGGTTATGTTCGCCTTGGTAGGATAAATACTCGTTCTCAAGCCTCTTGGATTTCTCTTCATACTTCAGGGACTGTTATCAAATGGACAGGTAGTTAGCAAGGTTTGGGATTGTATGATAAAATTAACCTTATTAAGGGGCTTGATTAAATGTTGTTAAAATTAAGACTTTCTTGAAGAAATTTTGCTTTTAAGACTGTGTTTAAGTATTAAGTATTATTATTTAGTATTATTCGAGGGTTCAACGCAAGACTATAGCAAGTGCTTCACAAACGTGAAGCACTTACTATAGTATTACGCTGAACCATTGTATTGTTTCCTGTACATTTAACAAATTAACATGGATTTTTTTTTTTTATGAAAAAAATTGCTTGTCATGAGCTTATTATTTATGTATTACATGTAATACATGTTTGAAATATGAACTTCTTTAAATCATCTTTCTACATTGCAGAATTAAGGTAAGGACTATATAGACACAAAAACATTTGTTTTATGAAAATTTTGCTTAGAGCTTCTTTTTGATCATTTTCTTCCCCATTAACAAATTAAACATATCAATCTGTCAAAATGAAATATATACGCTAAAAATCATGAGAAACTGTTTTAAAGAAAAATGGTAAAACTTCAATTTTCACTTTAATTAACAATTATCTTAAGTGTCAAATGCAACAGGATTGTTGTGATTAAAGGAAAGACAATTCACTTGAACCCTTACCTGGCCTTGTAAATCCTGATTCTTTTCCTTCAAGTTTTTGATATTTTCATCACACTCCTGTAGGCGGTTCTGTGCCAGGGATAGTTCCTCCTGCGATGTGTTTAGCTCCTGGGTTAACTGTTCAATCACATCCTCACATTTCTCCACCTCGTGTTTCGATTCAGCATACATCTTATTCAGATTATCAAACTCGTTTCGCAGGGAATCGAGAGCCTGATCTTTGTCCACTTCCCGGTTTCTTGACTCAGCTAACTTCTCCTGTAGGTTTGTTACTGTTACATCAAGATGGCCCACTTGGTTCTGACTCTGGGAGTACTTCTGTTTGTAGTTACTCAGCGTCGAGTCCAACACCTGAAGTTCCTCTTGAGCCTTCCTCAACTGGTCTTCCAGCACGTGGATCTGCTGCTTGCTATCAGATATGGTGGTGTCTTGGTGTCTGATATTGTCTATGTGACGCTGAGTCTGAGAAACAAAGAGAAAACCTTTTAATATTTTGCAAACAACAAAATATAAACCATCAAAAACAAAACTACAGCATGAACAAATTCAGAATGAACTAAAAGCTACACTTTTTCACAATAATTGAAATGAGCAACAAATTCAAAATACTTTCAGACAAAACATTTTAAAGTCATTAAGCTAAATAGGAGAATATGTACATAATGAGCAACTTCATCTTTTCTCACAATGATTTAAAAGATTATCAAACAATTATATAATCAAAGGTTCAAGGCAAGACTATGGTATGCACTTCACAAACATGATGCACTTACTCTAGTCTTATAAATTGAACAATTATACATTCATCATCACCATTCTATAGAACGCTTTGAGAGTTAATGCAAGAATGAAAGTAAGCGAGTGCTTCACAATCCTAAATCACTGACTCTAGTCTTGCAACGTACCCTTAATTTACAAATACAATCACAATTCTGTTGAACACTTTAAGGTTTCAATGCAAGACTATAGTAAGGGCTTTACAAATGTGAAGCACTTACAATAGTCTTGCATTGAACCCTTAATTTACAGTTATAATTACTATTCTATAGAACACTTTGAGGGTTTAATGCAGGACTGTAGTAAGTGCTTTACAAATTTATTTTCTGTAAATCCCCCCCCCAAAAAATAATGTAAAAATGGTTAAATAGATCACAAGAACATTCCTTACCTCTATGGACGTCTCCTCCTGCATCTGTCTAAACCTGTCCAGTTCGTCGTTGAGAGATTTATTGCTGGCGGACATCTCCATGTTGAGTGACTGGCTCTCCTCTAGGTCTGTCTTGAGGATGTTCATCTCATTACGCATGTCCTCTGCGTCCGACTGGAATCGCTTCACTTCCTGCGAGTGGGTACCCTTCATCACCTGAAGGTCCGTCTTCATTTGCTCTATGGTGCGGAGATGGTTTTTGATCTGGCAAAGTAAGAGGACAGTCTGAAACACACTCTCTATGAGGATTTGGCTCTCGAGTACTGCTAGGTAACATTTGGAAGTTTAACACATCTCAGAAATATAGTTAAAGAAGGTTGAAAAAGTTAAACCTTTTGTATTCAGAATAAGTGGAAAGATATCTTCACCTCATAAAAAAGAAATCAATAGATTTATCTACACATAAAACATAGTATGTAACTTTCTACATTTGTCACAACTGTTACATCAAAAGTCAACCAAAGGTGTGTTTAGATATATATGTGTATGTGGGTGGAAAGAGTTTTCATCTTGTATTCAAGTAGGTGATATATAGGTCCTTCAGTTACTACTTAGTTTGAGGTACAGACATAAATAGTCATCAACAGGGGCAAATATCTAACTTTTATTGCCCTTGAACCCATTACGAAACAGTTACTACATTTAACCAGTTTGATACAGAAGAACTCTGGAAAACTTTGTGGGAAGGAGAAATTGCTCTTAACGAGCAATTTCTCCTTTTCCCGCAATGTTTTCTGCCATGTCAGCAGAATATTTTTCAATTTCATCACATTTTGAAATGTCCTATGCAAACTCTTCTAATTTGTGACAGTCGAAAAAAATGGCGTTTGGTAAAGGGCTAAACCAATAATGCTACTTGATTTTTTTTCTGTGTTTGGTCCAAATGAATTGGACAAAATAAGAATCTCTGCAAATTGAAGTTGTTCTTGTCTTATTTCTGAATTAAAATGAAAACAATGTAACAAAAAAACACTGCTTCTAATAAGTGATTTTAATTTCTTCATACAGGTTCTATTATGTGTTTTTTCATGAAATAATATAAACATATGTCTATTCTTGATATGTTAAACTTGCGTTATACAATTCAAACATTTCAAGAGAAACAAGCAAATGTTTATATTCTTCAAATTCAATACATTTCAATATAGACTGATGACTTATTACTTTGATGACTTATTATTTAATGGGGATTTCCTGAAAACCTGTTTGTTACTTTAAAAAATGAATGCCTTGTATCTAAATATTAACTATATTGCTCTATAAATGTAATATAAGTTTAGATACATTCATTTAATATTAATACTGTTAACATGAAAAAATAAACAAACATTGATTGGTTTGGTCAAATTATACTAAGATCCAAAATCCTTTAAACTAGAGGGAGGCTGTATTCTATGCAGACTAACAAATAAAAATCTTTGTAAGTTTCTTTTTATATCTGACATAAGGTTTTGCTGGCATGGACAAAAAAATATTGCTCTAAAAGAAATAAAAAACAGAAGAGGTCTACCATATAAGGTTGAGCCGTTCTTACTCAGGACAGAAAAACGTTCTCAGTTGTTCAACATTTAAATGTGAGAACCAAAGACTGATATACTCTAACCACAACCATGAGAAGGGGGAATGTACTCTAGAATGACCTACATGTATTCTTCTAGGTTCTATATAACCATCTTGGAGTATGTTCTGATAGGGCCTGTGGTTTCTGCTCTTTAATATGGGCTCTAATAGTTGTGCCAGAGAACTGGCCTAACATTCAATATTGTATCATGACCTTCTTTATTATAACGGTTAACCTCTTATGTCATAATGAAACACCTGCAGCAAAGTACCTTGGGGTAACCAATATCACCGACAGTCTTTTGATGCAGGTATGTCTAAGCGTGAAATTATGGAGCAAGGGGTAAAAATTTTAATTCTGAATATGGGACAATTGGTAATAAACTGTATTTGGAATAGTGGACTCATAAGTACAGATCCTTTCAAAATGTACCAGTATCGGACTCCCATAGAGCTAATTAAACTAAACATCAGAATCTAGCCTTCAGAATCTAGACATAAAAGGGAGAGAAGCATCATAGAGTGAGAGAATCTACAGAATCCTCATTTACACTTAACAACATAAAGAGATAGTAACTATTTACAGACCACAACCCACTAAAAGACAAGTGTAGGTGTTTTACTGGAACTCTCTGAACACCTCTACAAAATCTTGATCTAAATTCTAATCATATTCATAAATTCTTGTGAAGGCATCGAAATCAAAACATGATTTCAAGAATTCTAGATAAACAAACCTGCAGAAGATGACCTTAGATAAAAGGGCCACAAAAAAAGATACTCCTGACACATTATTTCTTTTGTCACAAGCTTTCTTTACTCTTTCAAAATCTAAAGACTTTCTGTATATTTTTTTCTATTCTTTCTTTTGTCACAATGCTTTCTTTACACTTTTCAAGATCTAAAGATTTGCTGTATCTTTTATTTGGACAAAAATTCACTTTGGAGTAACAGATCAAATCGAATAAGATAGAAAGGATTAAAGCATTTTGGATAAAGGCTTACAACTAGTTTCTTTATTCATTTTAAACAACACATGTGAAATTTCTCATTCCAACAACCCTATTTGAGTGTTCAATGCAAGACTAGAGTAAGTGCTTCATGTTTATGAAGAACTTACTATAGTTTTGCACAATCCCTGGAATGGTCCACCTTTTCCTACTTCTGAAAATGAAATTCTTAACACATCAAAATTTAGATATTTGATTAAGAACCTTCAAACTTAGATGAACATACAAATGTTTGAACAGAACTGGATTGCATCAAACTATCATTTCTACAGGGGAATGAGACCAACAAAAGACCACAATCTAACTTGTGTTAAGCAACCATTCCCAAAACAGAGAATGATAAACCAAAGAATCTGGAGCACTTTCAAGATAGATGGCAGAGAAAGCCTGAATTGTTCTACTTAACCTTGATGTTGTATTCTAAAATGAATGAATAGATCTAAAGTAAGAAGTCTCATTTTGCAGAAAGTTTCTGACAACAATTTGATCCATTCCCTAAAATGGGAATTTGCGACTCGTCCAAATTGAAAGCAACCATAAACAACAAACTTTCGACTGTCTCAAATTGAAAGAGTTTGCAGATGAAATTTCAAAATGTGATGAAATTGAACAACATTCTTCAGAAAGAGCAGAAAACCTTGTGGGAAAAGGAAAAATTGCTCATTACGAGCAATTTCTCCTTTTCCCACAATGTTTTCTTAAGTCGTCTGCAACAAAGTCATCAAATGTCGCTATTGTTTGGGAAAGGGTTAAATAAGTTTTCATGCTTTATATAGTCACTTAACACAAGTTTAACTGTACCAGAGGAACACAAAGGGAATCATCTAAGTTTTAATTCTTCATTTAATCCTATGTTGTTGGTACCCATTATAATGGTTTCAGTACCAACAGAATAAGATTTTGACTAGAAATAAGATTTGTTGATGCGAAAATATCCATCTTAACTAAAGGCTAAACTGTACACTAAAAGTCAGAGACATGAGAGATGAGGTATGGCTAGAAAATACAGCTAAGAACGATTGACTTGTAATAATGAAATATCACAAGAACATATATAAGTTTGCATGTCAACAAACAAAATGAGAAAAAAAAAAGAGTACATGTATTCTGAATCCAAATTAAAGCATAAATTAAACTCATTACATCCCTAGAACCAATCTGTATCAGATGATTTGAAGGACAGACATAGAACTTTGTAGAAGTCTTGTTTTAAATAGAAATTCAGAAAGGTGATAAAACGGACAAAATAAAAACTAAGATAATTTTTAATTCTATGCAATAAGGTCAAACTATTTCCAAACAGATTCCCTCATTTTGATCTGACATTTCTTAGTCTTGTCTGTTTAACAAAACAAGAAAACATCTTTTCGTTATAAATATTTAAGTGGACATTGCTTTAATGGTAATCAGTGTACTGACTATATTATTGTGAAAATAATGGATATGTAGTCAGCATAACATAATTCTGTGATTATGGTTAATATGATTAATATACAATAAATGTACAAATCAAAACCCTTCCACATGAATAATTATTTACATATGTACAATAAAGAAAATAAAATTTGTTAGTACATTTACATATATTAATAAAATATGCTTTAATAGTGAATAACTTCAAAGCAAGCTCTTGACATTTAAGTTAAATGTGACATGCAAACTTAATAGACTCCACATACAAAAATGTTACACGAACAAACATAAAATTCCGGAACATAGTCTATGCTTGAGAGTTAAGAATTAAAGAAGCATTATTTGTTCCCATAGCAACTATTACCTGGTGCTGATTCTACATAAAAGTGAACAAAGAAAAAAGAATAAAAAATAAAATATATCTAAATAAATCTAAAACACAATTTAGAGGTCCAGAGATGAGAACAAGACTTGCTACCTTTTATAAACAAGAAAATAAGGAATTCAATAACTTTTGTATCAAACATCTCCATTGCTATGTATATAAGATAAAAAAACATAATCCGCCATTTTGAAACTTGTTCTTTTATCTGTTTACTTTGGTCCTTCTTGGTATATACATCGGTGTCAGCCGGAACTATTCGGTGTTAAGCGAATGTTTCTGGCACCCCAAAGCAACCAAAATAATCCGACCAAAGAAAGAGTTTCAAAATGGCGGATTATAGGTATTCTTTTTAATTAAAGAAATGTTTGACATTCACTCTCTAGTAACAAAATGATAAAGTATTGAATGGTAAAACAAATATACAGTCAATCTTGAATGGAGTGACCCCTCTCAGACAGTGTGTGAAAAGTTATATAGTCTATGGTTATCTTTATACAAACAAAAATCAATCAGTAAGATCCTTCTTTCTGAATGACCAATGTTCTTACTAAGTCATGAATTACCTTATACAACACTATTCTGTCTCTTTTTGCAATGATCACTTAAACAATATTGACTGTATAAGTTTAGTAGGGATACTAATATCATCTGAACCTCTTTTAAAATGGAATAAATGCCAACACAAACTTTTAATAGCTAAAAGTAAAACAACAAAGATGATTATCTCACAGAATATAAGTATGGATCGTATTAGGACACTGCAACATAGCTATTTCAAAGACTTTTTGAGAACAAAAAAAGATATTGTTCAAGGAAAGAAAGTCTTTGTCAAATCAAAATGATGTTTAAATCAATCTTAGCTTTGATCGCATAAACATGAACTTGCCTTTTCATAAAGATTTTACAATAGAACAGTTAATATTAAAATCTTTAAGTTTGAACAATGTCTCAAAAAAGATCATGTTCAATGTTCATAACCATTTCTTGCTCTTGAAATATTATGCATTGTGCTGCAAATTTCCATATACAGTGAATATGCTTCACTGGAATAATGAGTAAACAAAAAAGCTAATATTTCTGGAGATGGGCATTGGTTGTGTAAAATCATGGAAGGTAGACCATCTCATCAAACTGGTCATTAACCCTTATAGTGCTGGAACCAACTTCATGCTAATGCAAACAGGTCAGATCCAGGCCAGCCGCCAAGTATATTGGCAGCTGGCCTGTGATCTTACCTGTTTGCTACTCTGAGTATCTTTCCTTATCAAAATTAAGCAGATATCTGAGGTTTTGGAAAGCAGATGACACAATAATCTATTTCTAGAAAATTACCCAGCTTTCTAATGGTTAACGGCATGCATTATGCTATGCTTCTGCACCATTATAATCAAAGATATAAGCTTCCGTGATAGGCATACAGGGAAGTAATGCTTCAAAACAATGGGTAATATAGTTTATAGAGAGTTAACTCCCTTTACCTGAAAAACCTTCCACCATGGATTATTCAGATTTAAAAGAGACATCAGAGATTGTTTTTATTTCCTTCCATAAAAAAGCATGAGCCAAAGATGATATATTGATTTGTTGCATTCATTTGGAGATGGAAAATAATTGTGTGAACAGGGCACATATGTACATCTCAAATGCAGATAACAATCATGACATAATAGCTATCTAAAAAACTGACTTCTAAAAATGAAAGTAAAATAAATTGATGAACAACTGATATGTGGCAAAGCAAAATATATAGTAGACATTACAAGCAATCCACATTTTGTTTATCCATGTAAAAATTCCATGTGTTTTTACCCTTATAGTGCTGAAACCACCTTCATGCTAATGCAAACAGGTTACATCCAGCCCAGCCGCCTGTGAACTAACCTGTTTGCTACTCTGAGTATCTTTCCTCATCAAAATTAAGCAGATATTTAAGGTTTTTGAAAGCAGACAACACAAAAATCTATTTTTAGAAAATTACCCAGAAGATTACTCATGGCAATCTTGTGGAACATATGAAAATATCAAAAGTTCAATTCAATCAAGGGTTCAATGCAAGACTATAGTAAGTCTTTTACAAACATAAAGCACATATTATTGTTGTGCACTTAACCATTGATAAATGTTTGCAATGAGGAGATCCTTTTGAGAGTGGGAGAGCTGGTTGAAATAGAGAAACCAAAACAAACATTCTTGAAATATGGTACCATGCCATTTAACATGATCAAAACAGTATAACCATGCTTCATTCAAAATAAAGAGGACAGTCTAATTACCTGTAACGGTCACTGCCAGGCTGACCCAAAACAGTAACTAGGTAAGGATGTAAACATAGTTCCTATTTCTGGTTTTGTTTTTTATGATTATTTCTTATTCAAAGACAATATGAAATATAAATAAATACATTGAGTCTGCAAATCTATCTATTTCTGACTTTTTATGAAAACAAATTTTAGAGTTTGAACCCTTTCCTCCATTTATAAGTGTATTGACCTGCCAGTGGTAGAAAACTTTAGAAATGGGAATGAATTTATAAACCACTGTGGAAATAGGAAAAATTATGGGTGATATGTAATTTGTGTTTTTATAACATAGTATCTTCCCATAAACACAAAAAAATTATACTTTTATGCGCTTGATTATCTTCAGCGGGGGTTTGGCATTCAATTGAAAAATTATTAACAAAAAAATTGAAATTAATCTGCAAAAGTTTCTTTCTCAAAAGATAAAGTGAACCCTTCATTTTTTTTTACATAGAGATAAATGAAAGAGACTGAATAAATTACAAATCTTTAAGAAAAATGTTTTGTTCATAAGAAATGATTTACAAGAGAACATAACTTAAATAAATATATAAACATAAACAATTTCGCATAAATATGAATAATAGAAAAAGAAATCCTCTACAATAGTATAGGTTATGGGTCAGCTCTGGCTACCGTAGAGAGAGTGTGGCCTCAAACTTTATCTTGAAACAAAACAATAATAAAGTTTTAAATACCAACATATCTACCATCAATCACATCTTAAGTCTTTAACACGAAATTAAATATACCGGTAGATCAATTGTAAATAAAAAAGAATTGAATTTAATTCAATTGTAGATACATATGGAATTGAACATAATTTAGTTGTGAATAAATATAAAATGGAATAAAGTTCAGTTGTAAATAAATATGAAATTGAATATAGTTCAATTGTACTCAAATGCCAATTTCAGTGTTATAACAATTACTCCATTATATAATAATTTAAATTCACCTATAAAAGAAGACTGAAATAAACATCTACATCTTTATGATTGAGTCACCATGAATTGTAGTCGTTTAAAAAAAAAAGCCATTTTCACTGCCCCCATTGAAACTAGCTTATTGATGTTTCAATGCAAGACTATGGTTGCCGCTTCATGTTTGTGAAGCAATTACTCATGTCTTTCATTGCTACATCAATATGCTTTCAGTTAGGACTCTCCCGTCAGAGCATCTAGAAGGGTAGCAGGTCAATTCGTACCCAAACCAATTCGTACCCACCCTTTTTTGGCTAATTCGTACCCACTTTTCGGTCAATTCGTACCCATCCTAATTTTTAACAAGTCAATTCGTAACCATCCTATACTTCAGTATTTTAATATCTTTTGCTTTACGTTGTTCATGTTTTGTTTTTGTCTATTGTGCTTTAATTGTGTGGGAAGCATTGTGAGTAGGTGTATGTGTGCTTTGTTTTACGTAAAATGGTGTTTAAAAATTAAATAAAATGATATAGCGTTTCCCTTTAAGTTATATATGTTTTCTTCATTTGATATCCAGATTTGTTATCTTGCTTTTCACACATACCTCATTTTAACTAACTGATATGGATTCTTTTCATCACGTGTAAACCGAAGAATGGTCGCAGGGGATGCAGCGTCAATTGTCATTAATTGTTCTGTCAATTGGTGTCCTTAATTACTAGGCTAATCATAAGCCAGTTACAACAAAAGGGGTGTTACAAAATTATAGCAAATTAAAACAAACTGTTATTGATTAATTTATGATAAGTTCAAATCAAATTGAGACCGATATGTTGTTAATGGCTAATCATAAGTGTATAGATAACATCATAAAACACGTGCGCGTGCCTTATAAAAAATAAACTTAATGTTTGTGGTATATTTTCATTTATAAATGATATCTTTCTATTTGTCCCTACGCAAATGCTAACACAAAAGGTAAATTTGCCGGCACGCGTCTTCATTAATGGTTTATCATAAGTTTATAGATAATCAATATGTATATGTTCTTTTTATATGTTGTTGTTTTGTTAATTCTTTGATAAAAAGTTTCTTTCGGAAATTCATTTATATGGCCGCCTATTTACGAAAATTGCCTATTGATAGCTAACTTACATGCCTCAAAGCTCAAAGTTTAAAAAAATATATTTCATTTATTATGTTCTATAATTCGTTTCAAAATATGTAAGAATTTTCATTTAATATGTACTATAATTCATATTGAATTATGGAATGGTTACGAATTGACTTCTTAAAAATTAGGATAGGTACGAATTGACCGAAATGTGGGTACGAATTAGCCAAAAAAGGGTGGGTACCAATTGGTTTGGGTACGAATTAGTTTGGGTACGAATTGACCGGGAAGCTCTAGAAGTAGGTAAAGGATAAAAAGTAACCAATTAAAACCATGTTTATCATAAAACTTGTTACTTTAAATTCAACCACAAAATCTGTAGCACCTAGAGTTTACAATACATTTTCACAACCACATTACTCCATATGAAATTTATAAATGGTCCAAACATTAATGCAAAGTATGCACAGAAAAGAACATTCTAAAATTAAATCTGAGGCACAACATTGCAGTAAAAGTAAAAACCAAAGACCGCTTGTCTCCAGCAATTTGTTTTGGTCACGATAATTCTAATCTCCTGTTGTCAGTGTTTTTAAATGTCTATAAATGGAGTAATGGATCTATTAAGCACTACATTGTACTACTTACTGCAAACTGAAGCATTAACACATTACCACCTAACCCTACATTTTTGTGTCTTGCAGCAGACGATTTTCAAACAATTATGAGACAAAAGGAGAAATTGGTTGTCAAAAGCAATTTCTCCTCTTGCCACAATGCTTTTTCAATCTATTCACATATCACACCAGCAGAACTGAAAGCTTTTTCACATGTTTCCAAAGCTTTTCTAAAGTCGTCTGCTTCAAGTAAAAAAATGTCATCTACAGGACTGGTGGTAAAGAGTTAATATACACCCAGAGATCTATACAAGAGGCATATTCCTATAGCATACTTCTTTATTGCTTCTCAAAACCTATGCTGTGGTTAGTCATAAGAATCAATCCTAATGACTACCCATACTTAAGGTTTTTTCAAGATGTTTTTTTTTACAAAATAATGCGTGTAACACAGCCTTATATGACCTTTATCTAGATCTCTAGTACGACCCCCAAGAAGAAAACAAACAATAATTTGGTCCAATTCCCTATCCTAAAAAACAGACACACATTATGTTATTACTTTCCTAATACTCAGGACGGTTTTATCCCTGTTAAAGACTTATTTACCATCCCCTCATGATGGTAAGACAACAGGAGGCAACTCAAATATTACTATATCTTATAAACATATTCAATCTTGTTTTAACCTATTACCAAACAATGGCGACATTCAACCAGTTTGTTGCAGACGTCTCTGGAAAACATTGTGGGAAAAGGAGAAATTGCTCTTAACGAGCAATTTCTCCTTTTTCCACAATGTTTTCTGCCCTATCAGAAGATTACTTTCCAATTTCATCACATTTTGAAATGACGTCTGCAAACTCTTTCAATTTGGGACAGTCGAAAATTTGGTGTTGGGTAAAGGGTTAAAGTAAAAGTGACTGTATGCTTTTTTGTCCTTTTGAAAACAAGCATTAAAAAAAAATTCCCATTTCCATCAATCTTACAATTTCCTCTCCCTAGTTTACGGACAGTAGAAGAAAGATTTGAAGAATTGAAACAAAACGGAGCCACCTCAATAAACATGTTAACTACGCTAACCAATAAGAACCAATTCATGATAAAATGGCCGCTTTACCTCTTGTAATGTGATTTCCTGGTCATGCTGGAGCTGCTGAATGGTCTTCTGGTCTCTCGCGCTCTAAAAATAGATCAAATAAGGGCTTCAAACCTGAGAAGCTATCAAACAATTCTAGCAGTTTGGAGTATCAAGCTTTACGACAATAATCTTGCAATGATCTGTCAAGTTGTCGAGGAAAAGACATCAAAAGATACATGAATGATGAATGAAGGAAAACTGCTACAAATTAACACATTAGCAAACAATAACGACATTTTTACCAACAATGCTTTCAACCCTATCAGATTATTATTTTTTAATTTCATCACATTTTGAATTGTCGTCTGCAAACTCTTTCAATTTGGGACAGTAGAAAATTTGGCGTTTGGTAAAGGGTTATATCATTAGAAAATGGGTTTTAACTCCTATTTGAAAAATCTGCAGCACATGGTTTTAACTTATCTATTTTACATTGATTGTGAAACAAGTTTGCTCAACTTATATCCAGCACTCTTTATTTTCATTTCTGACCATAACCATAACCATTACCGGTACTCGGACCAAATATGGATTAATAAAAAGTTGCAAGGTGGAGCCTTATGACAATTGTGGACACTTCCCTAGGATCATTTTCATCAGCGGCAAATGTCAACTTGTCGACAAAAACGAAAAAGTACCAAAAAGAATTTACAAGTAGAGGTGACTACAAATTTCATGTTTGGCAACAATTTTTCAAATGTCATATTATACACAAGACACACAAATCCCTGAAATAAAGATTCATTTTACCTTCCCATTGAGGAGTTGTTGTAAAATATATCGGATAAAAGCAGAACTTACCAACAAGTCCTTATCCTCAATTTCAGCATTTAGGTTACGAATTTCCTGTTGAAGCTGTTTCACTTTGCCGTTTAACCTCTGTACTTCATCATCTCTAAGGGTACACTAGAATAGAAACATACAGTAAATAAGTGATGTAGAGTTTTATACATCAATTCTGAGGAAGCTGTCCCGTATTTTATTTTATTTCACCATTATTTATTGGAATAATGCTTTCTTTAACCTATTTTTTCATACATCACTTAATCGCAGCTACTGTAGGTGACTTAAGCCTTTATCCCAAGATACTTCTCGCTTTGCCACAAAACACTTTCGAAAAAAAAAACGATATATCAGCCCCTATGAACAATTTATCCTTTTATGAAAATGATTTCAGTACCGAACATCATGTGTTGATGTCTTATTCTTTTCAATATAATGTTCGTCTTCTCATGCTATCAATATGGTCTAGTCAAAAATTCCATTATTGGCGGTATAGGTTCAAATTAGTAAACAAGTAAGAGTTCTTGTGGCACGCCTTTTCCCCTGCTTACCTCGTCAGTTGCTCCTGTGTACTTCTCAGCTGTGGTGTCAAGTTCTGTCTGTAGTTTCAGAATGGCCTGATCCCTGTTGGCAACCTGAGAGTAGTAACAATATACAATTAGTATCATAATGGCACTATTTATATGGGTTTTTCATCCCATCAACATTATTTCAGTTATCTTGTAATACCCAACTCATCATGGTGGAGGCGGACGCCAAACTTAACTGCGCATAACACCTGTACTCAAAGTTGAGCAATAACTCTGAATCTTAGCTAGATATCATACCTGAGTATGGTTCAAGAGCACAGGCCCTGGGTAGTGTTTTAATCCTTTACCAAACTCTAAATTTTCGACTGTCCCAAATTGAAAGAGATTGTAGACGACATTTTAAAATGTAATGAAATTGGAAAATAATCTTCTGATTTTGGAAAAAGGAAGAATTGCTTGCTACGATCAATTTCTCCTTTTCCCACAATGTTTTCCAAAGTCGTCTGCAACAAAGTGGTTAAATGTCGTCATTGTTTGGTAATGGGTTAAAACAACATTCCCTCTTATTTCAAGATTGAGATGAGGAATATTGCAAAGTAACACATTGGAACCTCTCTCCGAGACACATTAATGTATCACATGACAAAGTAACACATTGGAACCTCTCTCCGAGACACATTAATGTATCACATGACAAAGTAACACATTGGAACCTCTCTCCGAGACACATTAATGTATCAAATGACAAAGTAACACATTGGAACCTCTCTCCGAGACACATTAATGTATCACATGACAAAGTAACACATTGGAACCTCTCTCCGAGACACATTAATGTATCACATGACAAAGTAACACATTGGAACCTCTCTCCTAGACACATTAATGTATCACATGACAAAGTAACACATTAGAACCTCTCTCCGAGACACATTAATGTATCACATGACAAAGTAACACACTGGAACCTCTCTCCGAGACACATTAATGTATCACATGACAAAGTAACACATTGGAACCTCTCTCCGAAACACATTAATGTATCACATGACAAAGTAACACATTGGAACCTCTCTCCGAGACACATTAATGTATCGCACGACAAAGTAACACACTGGAACCTCTCTCCGAAACACATTAATGTATCACATGACAAAGTAACACATTGAAACCTCTCTCCGAAACACATTAATGTATCACATGACAAAGTAACACATTGGAACCTCTCTCCGAAACACATTAATGTATCACATGACAAAGTAACACATTGGAACCTCTCTCCGAGACACATTAATGTATCACATGACAAAGTAACACATTGGAACCTCTCTCCGAGACACATTAATGTATCACATGACAAAGTAACACATTGGAACCTCTCTCCGAAACACATTAATGTATCACATGACAAAGTAACACATTGGAACCGCTCTCCGAGACACATTAATGTATCACATGACAATATTGTACTTTTGTTTAAGAAATTAGTTACATATGTCAGTTTAATCTTACGCAAATATTTTCCTTCAGACTTATTGATTTATATGGGTTTAACATCACATCAGCATTATTTCAGTTACGAAGAGATGTCCATCTCTTATATATGGAGGAAGACCCCATACTCAACTGCCCATAAGGGCTGGTCAAGCTGGGTAGAACCACCGGCATTCCGTAAGTCAGTCGGGAGACTGCCTCTCATGAAAATCCATATCCCTCTCAGGATTTGAACCCATGCAGAGAGGGGCCATGTGATTTCAAGTTCTGTACTCTAACCACAGAGGCCCCTTTACTTTTGTCATTTAGTAAAGCGCTACCGTGTACTGTAAAATCTCCCAACCCTCACCTCTTTCTGACAGGTCCTGTGTTTTTCCTGCGAAATTGTCAAGTCGAGTTCGAGCTGATGAAGCTGTTCCTGTAACTGAGATACCTCCTCCGAACTGGAGAGTCCTACTTTGTTCAGGTTAGAGTTCTCTCCCTTCAGTTTCTCTATCTCATCCTCTGCCTTCATAAACTATGGGAGAGAAAACAAAGGGGTCTTGATTAAGATGTAGATCTTACAAGTATATAACAAAAAGAATCTATTTTAAAAATATCTCATGAAAATAACATTCTTTTATTTAGAGTACATCAACTACAGCATATAAAATACAAATTGGTGTCAATGTGACAAACATTACTATACTGGTAGTTACAAAAAGTAATTATGAAAAGATAACAAAGAAAACATTTATTTTGTTATCTTTGGCTAAACATACATTTTTATGAGTCAGTATTCAAACGAGCATTTCTTTTTGCAAAAGCTTCCTTAAGGACATGTTCTACAGTTTTATAAAAACATAATCCTTTCATAGAATTTTCTAAATTTTTGATATTCTATTCAAAATTAAATTTTTGATATTTTATTCAAAATTTTATGGTGAATTCAGAAATGAAAAGAAAAATGCAGGTCGACGAGTTAGATTTTTTGTAAAATGACAGTTTCCATGGTAACCATTTGGTGCAAAAATGTAAAAATGACCTTACCATCTTAAAAGGTAATAAAATAATTTTATCTTAAATGATTACAATCTGAACAATTTTTGTAACCCAAATCTGTTCTTTAAAATTTTGTATTTGACAAAAAACAATAAAAATTATTATGCATATTGCAAAAAAATGAAGATATTTCAAAATTCCTTTCATAGAATTTTTTTTATTTTTCAGCATGTGAAGTAAAATTTAATATTTAAATACACAATGCAAAAAAAAGGAAATGTTGACGATTTGTTTTTTCTGTAAAAGGACAGTTTCCATGGTAACCGTCTTTGAAAAACATTTATAAAAATGACTAAAATAACTTTAAACTTGAAAAATAGAAGCTGGGGACTTAGTATACATGAGAAATTTATAATAATGTTAATAACCTTTCATATTTTTATGGACAATAATGATCATTCTTTGAAAAAAATTGCATACAGTAAATTTCATCTGAATGAAAACGTTTGTCCGAAGTTCCTCTTCGGTAACAGATTATTACCTCCCTTGGATGTGCAGATGAAGTGCGCAGAAAAAACTACTGAGAACGTCCTTAACAAACAAACATAGCTTAATCAGCTCATGGCAATCAAATTTGGCACATGCTTTATGAGAAAAACATCCTTGAGGCTTAAAAAAAAGGTACAGGCCCTAGACTTGCAGAATACTGAACTTTTTATCCAATATGAAAAATTAAGAAATTACTATCAAAAGATAGGAACAATTACTCCCTTTCCCACAGTTTTCTCCAGAGTCGTCTGCAACACAGTGGGTCAAATGTTGTTATTGTTTGGCAATGTTTTAAGCAGACTTTCAGCATCTCTCCTATACTTACATCACTGTAACATTTACTGTACTGGGACTGGGACTCTATCAAGTCTTCTTGGAGATGTTTAGATTGGTTTTCAAACTGCATTTTCTGGAAAAGAATCAAATAACAAAAATAATATGTAATGTGGAAATTGTTAAATGAAAAGAATTTTAAATGGGTGAACAATAGTAAATAGATAAATTGTACTAACCCTTTACCAAACAATAACAATGTTTGACCAGATTGTTGCAGACAACTGTAAAAACATTGTGGGAAAAGGAGAAATTGCCCATGACAAGTAAATTTTCCTTTTCCAACGATGTTTTCTGCCCTATCTGATGATTATTTTTCAATATCATCACATTTTGAAATGTCATCTGCAAACTCTTTCAATTTGGGCCAGTTGAAAATTTGGCGTTTGGTAAAGGATTAAGTGAGCCAACCAATTTGAATGAATCTGTCCAAAGGTTTAGAATGTGAAACTTACATCTTCCTCTGCCTTCTTCCTCGTTTCATCAAGGTCATAATGACACTGTGTTAGAGCATCCTGAAGCTTTTTGATGGTCTCTGATTGTCTTGTTGTCTCTTGTAGTTTCTCGTGATGTTTCGACTTCAGCCTTCCTATGTCTGCATTGAGTTTCTGGATAGTGTCATCACGTATAACAACCTGAAAATTACATCATTTTGATTGATTTTTTTACCTATTTGTTTATTTCCACATTTTGAGTTAATCAATTAGTGAATAAGACTAATCTATCCATCTATCACAATGGATTCTGAAGTGTGTTACTTTTTTATTGTTTTGTATGGTGTTTAACCCTTGACCAAACAATAACGACATTTGACCAATTTGTTGCAGACAACTCTGGAAAACATTGTGGAAAAAGGAGAAATTGCTCTTAACGAGACATTTATCCTATTCCCTCAATGTTTTCTGCCCTATCAGAAGATAATTTTTCAATTTCATCTCATTTTGAAATGTTGTCTGCAAACTTTCAATTTGGGACAGTAAAATATTGGGGTTAATGCTGTATCAACAACTTTTCAGTTATAAAATGGCTTTCCTTGATCCACCAGTACTAGGCTAGGGGCCCTGAAGTGACTTTTCAAAGGTCACTCCTAAGAAACCTGAGGTGTCGGTGGGGCTAGAACTCTGGACCCCCGAGTTTTAAGTCCGCCACCTTAACCACTGGGCCACAGGACCACTGAAGTCCTTAAATGCAGATGCATAAACAAAAGATATTATGAAAGAATGAGTGGGCTTCTTGTTGATGCCTGTAGATTGGAATGCGGAAAAGGACATCAGCTTTTCTATATCTTGTCTCCAGACTTGATTTTGTCATATGCAGTTACATTTAAGTTGGACCAGTCTCAATTTCTTTTTAAAAACATAGTGAAGTTAATGCATGGTGCTAATTTACCTCTTGGTACATCCCAAAACTCAGAGACTCAAGAGTCATATTGAAATTGGTATTAAACTCAATGCTATTCCTCCAATGACTGATTGTAAATAAAATGTCTTCTTTCAATGAAATAGTTTTAGAGTTTATAGTTTATTTGCCCCAGCAGCTGTGTGACATGTACAACTAAACTTACTAACCTTTTCAGTTACTTCTTTTTGTTGTCTTTGTAAAGATCCTAGGTCTGTCTGCAGTTGCTGAATAAAATCTTCTTTGTTGTTACACTGAAATGTACAAAATGTTGATTAAACCCTTTGTCAAAACACTTTTGCATGTATAAACAAATATTCTTTTAACATTTTCATGCTCACATTTCTTTAACATGCTTCCTTTCCAAAACCAACAACATTATGATATTCAAAGCAGTCAAAACATATAACATGTAACTAAATAATTAAAGCATTTAATGTGAAATTGTTACTTTTAAACATACTTTTTAAGCTTTTATATGAAAGTCTGCTAAATCTAAGCAACGCCAACAGCGTCGGTGGGTATTGATGATAATTCTTTTATGTTCTTTAAAGTTTCTTGAACCGGGTATTTTTCAGAACAAGGTACATTCAAAATCCAACCAATTTGCACAAAAAATAAACAACATTCCTTCTGTTAAACCCCTAATTGGTGGATTACATACTTAAAACAGCACTGAAATGAATTTGTTATATAGACAAAAATTATCAGTCCGATTCAGTTCTTCATACTTCAGTTCTATCCTATACTGCTGCTATCAATTTGAACCAGTCACAGAGTTCCGTACAATCATAGGTGGCAAAATAAATCAATTGCTTGTATTGCAAATCTTGTTCAAAATCCTAAATGGACAAGTGAATATTTCCTGAACTTCTCTTTAATACCATTATACGGATAAGTGCAGAAAAAGATTTGGCATTTACGGATAAGTAAATCAAAATCAGATTTTACCCCCCATGACAAGAATTTTTGTGTTAATCAATGTGCCTTTACTCACATTGAGTTGTAGGTTTTCCAGTTTGGAGAGCATGGAGGTCTGTTCTATGTTGGCGTTCCTCAGCTGATCTTCAAGCCTGTTTATCTCCTCCAGCTGTTTGGCACTTCTCTTCTTTACATCGTCTAGCTGAGTCTCGAGGGTCGCAATGCTTGCCTTCTTAGAGTCAATCTGTACAAAACATACAATCATTATCCATTAACATATTAGCATGCATGAAGCGAAAGTCTGATAAAGACTTGGGACAAACAATCTCTTAAGTCATCATATCTAACCCCACAAAATGCTGGGTAATTCTCAAAAAAAAAAAATTTTGTGCTGTCTGCTTTACGAAACCTAAAATAGCTCCTTGATTTTGATGAGGAAAGACGGTCAGAGTAGGAAACAGGTTAGATAACAGGCCAGCCGCCAATTAACTTGGTGGCTGGCCTGGATCTAACCTGTTTGCATAAGCATGAAGTCGGTTCCATTACTATTTGGGTTAACACACACAAAGCAATAGTCTTATAAAGACTGTGTGCAAAAAACAAGGATGGCTTTGTGCAAACAATCTCTTGTTTGAATAATCTTAATTTATCTTTAAGATAATGGTTCACTGTTTAAACTTGCATGCATTACCAGCTTTTTGAAAAAATTGACTTCTTTAAGCTTTAAAAAGTGACATATATGTACATGTTTATCTAAAATACAAAAGATATTGATAAAAACTGATAATTGAAAGACTCTCAATGGAAAAAGTGAAACGTTTATTGTCAAATGAAACCGAAATGTGTAATCAATTATGGCCGAGTCTTACACCTTTTAAAAGTTGCCAGAGGGTTCTTTCATTGAACCATAAAGATTCCAAACCAAAGTACAGAGGAATCTCTCAGGCGCATATTGCTTAATTTTTTAAATTAACATATAAAGCCGTTAATAATGGCCCCAATGAGGATCATTTCATTATTGTAATGTGTACCCATAAACTGGATGTAGCAGAAAGTCTTTAAGTACATATAAATTCTAAAACAACCCTTTAATGGCCTTCCGGGAGAAGTTAACTCACCTCTGTGTTGGCTGAGCGGTTTTGCGTTTTAAGCTGCTCTATCTCTCGTTCTAATTGGTTAATCTGCAGTTAGGATATAAAAAAGCAGCATGTGACAAGCAGTCTATAAAAGCTGATATATAATATCATATACTCTATGATTGTCTTAGTTATTCTATATGTGACTATCATATACAATGTACATGTGCTAACATAATACAGAACTACACATAAGGCCTTTGTAATGGGAGTAGCCCCAGCTTTTCTTGACCAGATCTGTGTTCTTTTATGAATCCAAAACAGTTACATCTGATTGTGGACATAGGTTTGATATATATGACCTCTATGAGGTTTTAACATCATTCCAAAAAGTGTTATGTCATTTTATCACTTCCCTGGATTCACCAGTACTAGGCTCTTGCTCTAAAGTGTTATGCCCAAGGACAATCCTAGGAAACCAGAGGAAGTATTGCGACTTGACCATTTAACCCCTAACTATGATTTCAGTTTGATGTATCAGTGAAATACTGTTATGTTAAATGAAGACACAGTATTGCCATGAGCTATCTCCCAATGATTTATCAAAAGTCAAAATGTACCATGGAACAGACTGCAAATCAAGGAATTTCAGGGTAACAAGCTATCAAAAGCAATTTGGACATGCAGGATGGATAAATGACAAGATCAGAGGGCACACAAAGACCATAACTTTCTAAACATACTGAAAGATATAAAATATTCCACATATCAGACCTACCCCCGCCCCCTCGCTAGGTATCGACATTTAGTATCATAAATTATACTATAGGAATCTAACATCTAACCTTGGGCTTTGGAATAACAGACCTGATCACTACCCACTGCAGTAATGTGTGCTCAGCCAAACTTACTCTGCTAAGGTGGACCAAACATTGAGTGTTTTTGGACCAAGGACAATGTATATATTACAAGATAACAATGTCTACAAGAAACTATGATTTAAATTTGTGACTAACTTAGATAACCAACCTTTAAGCATCTGCAAGAATTTACCTGGAGTATATTTATTTCGTTGAAAAGGTTTTTGATGGCTTTCATAGCACCAATGATTAGATACCATATAATATCAGAAGAGTACAAAGTAAATCTTCAGAATTCCAGAATTAACTGTAATCAAAATCAAATAAAACCATGATAGCTACAAACTGATTACATGAAATAAATATATTTGTTTGAGCTTGACTTAGGAGATATCACAGTTGTATATGAATATATTTCTTTTATTGTATTTTAACATCACATTAACAATATCCCAGTTATATTGCGATGCTTGCCACATCATAGATAAAGAGATGTTTACTTAAATGTCCATAGTGTCGTAACAATACTGGTAGAACTATCCATATTCTTTAAGTCAGCCAGACAACTTTCTCTGATGGTGCAAAGTTTTATTGATAAACCAGTAGACCTCGAAATGTAATATGTATGGATCCTAAGGACTAGGGTGCTATGCATCTTAGTCCAAATATCAAATAGAACCCAACTGTGATATCAACTCAGGCAGACAGGGGTTTTGTGACTTAATCCTTTACCAAACTCAAAATTTTCGACTGTCCCAAATTGAAAGAGTTTGCAGACAACATTTCAAAATGTGATGAAATTGGTAAATAATCCTCTGATAGGACAGAAAACGTTACAAGAAATTTCTCCTTTCCCCACAATGTTTTTAGAGTCGATGCTACAAAGTGGCAAAATGTTGTTGTTGTTTGGTAATGGGTTAATGTTCAGTAATCTAACCACTTGGCCAGAGGCCTTTTGTAGTTGAACAACCATGGACCTCTATACATGTTCATAGAATACTTATCTTCATGCAGGTTCCATGATTTCAAGAGATGCATTAAGGTTGGTTATACATTTACCATCATTATAATATACATGTGCCAAACTTACACTCAGTAGATGGTTCAGCTATGAAAAAATAAAGTGACAAGATTTATGTAGACCACACAGAGAAATCAAGCTTTAGGTAAAACACCTTTCTGTTGTATATGTAAGGCTGGAGTTATGGCACTTCACTTGTCTACTTTTAGAAAAGATTGACTAATTAACCATTAACAAGACAATACAAAGTTGTTCAAGGCTTCAAGAGATGTAAATTATAATTAGAAAAAACAAAAAGAATATTTCACATTGACAACCTGTTCCTTTCCAAACACTATTTCAATGTTATCAAAGGTTGTCATATTGTCATTTCAGTCTTAGCAATTGCCTTAGAACACTCTTAACTGTTGTCAACAAGAAGCTTGCTGATTGGTTAAGCGTGCAAAATATACAGCAGAACATTATAAAGGACCAATCAGAATTCAGAATATAAGACACCTTTTGTTACTTGTGCTCCACTTCAGTTCATAATATAATATTGTGAGTTAGGATCTAAGAGGAATTCCAATTATGAATTCTGACAAAAGAAAGGAATAATTTAGGTCTCCTACATCATGTTTCCTGGTCAAAAGCATTGGGAAATCAGTAACCCATATGCCGATAACCATAATTTACATAGATTTGACAATCAAAGGACAGGATAACAAGCCTGCATTGAATTCAGTACATGTACAATTGAATGAAAAGGCACATACAAGATAGCAATTGATAAAAAAAATGTTCTTCACATCTTCCAATTTCCATTTGTTCCCACCTTTATAAACTTAACAGTTCAGGGCAAGCCTTTAGCAAGTCCTTCATTTCTGTGAAAGAGTTGCTATTGTCTCGTATTGAACCTTAAAACTGTACAAGTTTCACCACAAAACCAGGACAAGGAGTGGGTGGGGTAAGAACAGAAGTGGATCACAAACAGGGGGAGTTATCGTATTCTCCACAAAAAGTGTACTCACAGTCTGATCAATACTGATCAAATGATTCACGCTCTCCGTCAGCTATACATATACACAGACAAAGTGAGATCAAGGTCATGGAAAAATAATACATAACAATACCTGTATACAATTGTACATAATTATGAAAACAGTCCTGAGAGAAATACAACTGTGATTGAATTATCTAAAGTAATGTTATTTGAGGACTTACTATAATGTTGCATTGAACCCTCCTATTTGGGTCTTTGAAACACTTACTCAGCAACACATTCTACATTAAACAAAATCATCAGCTGTCTGCATTAGCAACTGCTAATTTTGAAGACTGTAAAATCATCCTAATTGATATTCTGTAGACACAACTGAAAACATTTCTCCATAAAATAAGCCTATAAAATATGACTTTTCAAATCATTATGAGTTGTACATACATTGAGGTTTGCCTATACCTGCAGTTTTCTGATACTCTATTGCCATCACCTTTTAAGCAGACACAATAAAGGGCATGTTTTGAAAAGTAGATCTCCCTATAGGTTAAAAGGTTTGATATGAAGATAACTCCAGAAGACAGGGTGACATGCGGCAAAGGAGAGATTGCTTATGTGCAATATTAAAGCCTAAGAGTGAGTCAAAGGAACACTGTATCAGGTACAATGACCACTGTGACAGGATGTGTGAATAAATGTCTAACAGAAATAGAATCATTTGTTATTACCACTTGTGAGTGATATAACACTGGACATGTCATGTTATTCAATATGGAGTGATGAGTTGGTTTATTCCCATTTCATCTATACACCCAATTCGTCTACTACATAAATTTTGGTATGTAGATGAAAAAGTCCCTTTTTATCTACAATCTATTTTACTATTTTCACACCTTTTCAGACAGAAGTCCCATCTTGTCTACAGTTGTAAATTGATTTGTTTTTGAATTAACTTAACTTTTGCTATCAAAAATTAATATCCAACTATCTAAACATTGAAAATGTAGTTCATACTTACTCAATTAGTTTGTTTTAACCCTTAATTGATTGAACCTGAGAAACATAACACCTTTTAGAGTAAACTCTCCTTTGCAGTATCTAATCAAAACATCACATAAAGCTGTGCCAATTTCAGACAAATTGGGAAATTTGTTTTGTAGACGAAATGGGATTTTATACATTTAAGGAGTGAAGACGAAATGGGGAGTCGCCGATGAGTGAACAATTTGCTCTGAGAATGGAGTTAATCCAATCATCGTCTTAATTGTTTACCTTTTCTTCTCGTTTATTATTGACCTCCTGTAGATTAACGTAATCCATTTTTAATCGTTTAATGGCGTCCTCTCTCCTCTTCACCTGAAATGGTAAAATGGTATATTCTTGATATGTTTATCTTTATCCGATACCCTAGAATAGATTCATTATATGCATTAACACTTAGAATGCTGAAACATTTTTAAAAATAGGTTTTGTGTGTTGTCTGCTCTCCAAAAACTTAAATATCTGCTTAATTTTGTAGAGGAAAGATTCTCAGAGCAGCAAACAGGTTAGATCACAGGCCAGCTGCCAAGACAATTGGCGGCTGGCCTGTGATCTAACCTGTTTGTATAAGCATGAAGACGGTTCTAGAACTATAAGGATGAACAGACATGGACTGAATTTTATCATTTCCTTTAAAATCATTGTAAGATGTATTTGGCTGCTGGCCTGTGATCTGACCTGTTTGCACAAGCACGAAGTCGGTTGGAGCACCTTATAGGGTTAACAATGCAGGTTTATAGGTCTGGTGATGACGAAACATGTAATGAAAACCTTTTTGAGAAATAAAGAAATGCCTCTTTCCTCCCGAACAATTATTTCCATCAAACCCACATAACATCATTGCATTCTAAAACCTTTATGTGAACTTTTGAAAACCTTGTTTAGAAATGGAGAAATTAATCTCCCTTCCAAAACAATAGTTTCTATAAAATCCACATTAAATGATGCTGATACAATAAAACTGAAAGTTTAGATGTCATCAGATTTAACATTAAATCTACCATCTGCCAATGTTAATTCCTACTTGTTATAGATGTGGTTGACAAACTGAAGTCACAATATAGATTCATACCTCCAACTCTGGCAAATGCATTTTTGGCTTTGACATCTTTACAAATGCTGTCTTAATCCAAACAATTAAATCCTCAAAAAAACACAACCAATTTTCTAACAACAGATTAACAACACCATTTCAAAATGACCACATTAATATCCCACTTCTGACGATATGCCATCCATATTGAACAAAATGACCCACACCTAACTCAAAAACCTATCTTCCACATGTATATAAATATCGGTGATTTGACAACAACAATAAAATCTTCAAAATCACACATACCTGATCTGAACTATCAAATTGACATCGAGGATTCCATTATTTTCCCAGTTAATCAGATGGATATTGTATTATGAAAACTGAGTCCTTTAGAGCAGGCCCGAGTCGGTTAATTGTGTGAAGACGGGCCATTGTTTAAGTGCGACCATTGACAAGAACCTTAGCTCAAAATGACATCCCATAACCTCATATTACTTTAACTCATTCACTTTAACTCTTTAACCCCTAGAATGCTGGGTAATTTTCTAAAAATAGATTTTTGTGTCGTCTGCCTTTCAAAACCTTACATATCTGCTTAATTTTGATGAGGAATGATACTCAGAGTAGCAAACAGGTTAGATTACAGGCTAGCCACCAACTTACTTGGCAGCTGGCCTGGATTTAACCTGTTTGCATAATCATGAAGTCAGTTCCAGCACTATAAGGGTTAACAGGCATGAACTAAATTCTATCATTACCTTTAAAATCATTGTAAGAGAAGGAAAAATTGGTCAAATAAACATTATCTCCTATTCCAACAATACATTTACGTATTCTCTTTGCACTCATCATAAGGCAAATCAAAAGAATACTTCTATTGGAATCAATGATGCCTATCACCTCTTTGTTAAAAGCTAACCAATGGTTCTATAATACCATACTTTGCTGTATCTGTTAAAGAAGAACATAGAAAACCAAGGTTACAAAAGGCTCAGTATGAGAAATTTATCATTTTGTCATAATGGTTTTCTATCAAATAACATTAATAAAAATGTATTATTTCATGATATTTCTACTGTTCCTTTCAGTTTGGACCATTCCCATAATGAAGAAAAGGGTAAAGCATATGCTTCACAATACCAAAGTAACCGATAATCGTAAACAATGGGTATGATTGCATTCAAAAGGAAAACGCTTCAAAACATGAATTTTAGTCAAAACCTCCATATTCAACAATAAAAGGTAATGAACTATGGCAAAATAAACAAATCACTGAACAATACCCGTCAATGATACATGCATTAACATGTGCTTTGTTAACAAATGCTCTAATATGGAATATATGACTGTTCCAAAATAAAATGAAGAGCAGACGATTAAATAAGAGAATGAAGAAAAAACATTTGCTTTATGATTGGGGGAAGAAACCATTGTGACAAAAGGATAAATTGCTCATAATAATCAATTTATCCTTTTGTCACAATGGTTCCTTCATTCTTCTCCAGCAGATGTGATTAAAATAAAGTATCATAGAGTAAGGGGAAATCCTTTTTGTACTGATTAACATTCTGCAGATGATGTTTGGATCAAAGTTGGTATTACTTATCCATCTTGTAATTTCAAAAGCAAAGGGTAAGTTAAAACTGCTACAAATTAACTTTGAAACTTTTGTGGGAATAGGAGAAAATGCTCAAAAGGGCAATTTCTTCTTTTTGAACAAAAGAAATTCTTATTCTACCAGATGGATCTATTGTGGAGGACATAGGTCCAGGGTACTAAGTTTAAATCCCAGGAGTAGCAGGATCTGCCTTGGGACCTTTTTACTAATCCAAATTTGACCATAGTACTGTTCATGTTTCCAGGAAGCAGATTCAAGAGTGACTAATGTAAGTTATACAAAATTGTTTCACAATTGATGTCAAATAAATAAGTTAAAACTAAATGGGTTCATAAGACTTTCAATAAAGTTTCAATTATTGTCTGCAATTCCTTGCACTTAGGGAGAATGAAGAACATTTAGTTTAAACATTTTCTATCCAAAAGAGAATACTTGTATGAAGAACATTTAAAAAAATGAGAGATTAACATCTCTGTATCAAACCCTACCTCTGAATTCAGGACGTCTTGCTCACTTTGGGCATTGATGGCAAATGCCTGAATACGCGCCTCTAGACGTCCATTTTCCTCGACAGCCTCTCTATATTGGGTCTTCACCTGATTTAGTTCATGTTCGAGGTGTTGGATAGTTATTTCTCTTCTAGAAACCTAAATATGAAAGAAAGTAAGTAAAGGAATCATTCATAATGAAATTGATATCTACTTTAAAAGTAACAAATTTGAAAAAAAAAAATGGTGAGGAAAAGATACATGTAATGATCAATTGCAGATAATTTTCCACAATGTAATCAAGGGTTATGTGAATTGGTTAGTTGACAAATTACTGCTCCTTTGTTTGTTTGAGGTAAATTCAAAAAGGAGCAATTGAAAGTTACCTCATTTGTTTTTGCTAGTTGAAAGTTTGTTTAATTGTTCATTTGTAGAAGTATTATAAATGTTTCTACTAAAATTTGTTGACAAATTAATTGCGCAGCCATCCAACACACCCCCCCCCCCCCAAATTCTATAAGAGCTTATATCGCAAAACCAGGGTTCATAGGAGCACTAGAATAGTTCATTTCATTTCTGTATATGGCTTACTATAGTCATGTGATGAACCCTAGAATAGAGGCTTTCTCTAGCAATGTCCACACGCATTTGTGAGTCAGAGGTTTATACACACACAGTTTTATTGACTAAACCGTCATGATTATTCATTTTTTAGGCATTTTGCAAGTGGTCATGTTGGTCAACAAGAACGCCATGTAAGAATAGAGCTACTTACATTATCGTCTATTTTTCGCCTCTGTTCATCTGTGTTGACAAGATCCACCTCTAGTTTCTGTACAATGGAATCTTTCTTGCCAAGATCCTCCTGTAATTCCCTCAAACTGGACTGGAGTCGACCAATCTGCTCCTCACGAGATAACACCTGTGTAGCATAAGTTTGTATTTATCTAGTCCCCCATACAAAGTGTTTGTTGACATCCTTAGCAGATGAATTAAGAAACAATTAAGATATACAAAAGCTGTTTTAAGTGAGGTTCTCTATTCATATGTAGAGGGGGCACTTAAAAGTGTATATATGAAGTAACAGTATTGATTCTTTTAAAAAGAACATATCGCTTTGATTTCAAATGTATGATACCGGTAGTTTAATAACAATCACTAAGCATGTTCTAAGTATTTAGCAACGCGTACATTAAAACTTTAAAAGCGTTTTAGCAATAAATTATGAAATGGAAAAACATACAGGTACACTTTTGAGACAAAAGATAAAGCTGCCTCGATTGCGCAAGTCATTTGATATTTAAAACAAAATTTTCATCTCATATTAGACAGAAAAATAATTATTCATCATACAAAATCATTGCATCTGAATGCATTTATCTCTACACTTTACCATTTCAGGAATTAACAAACAATAATGTGATATTGGGTAGAAATAGAAGCCTTTAGAGGCTTTCACTTTTTTCATAATTAATTCTTTAGTCATCTCCAGCAAATGTATAGATATAAATTTACCAAGGGTTCAATTCAAGACTTTAATTACGGTATAGTAAGTGCTTCACAAAGGTGCATGGAGCACTTACTATAGTCTTGCACTGAACCATCGATACATGAAAGGAAAATATTAAGTTACCTGTGAGGAAGACTGTGTAAGTTTCTCATGTAAAATGTTTATTTCAGCCTTAAGTCGTGCCACCTCCTCATCCTTGTCGCCCAGTTTGACTTTAAACAGCGTCTCGGACTGATTAGACACAATGTCCCTCTCCTGTACCGAGGCTTGTAGACGATTCAGCTCCCGAGATGTGGCCGCGTATCGACCATGAATATTCTGTAGCTCCTTCTCTAATTGTTCAATACGATGGTCTGCGTCTTGCGTTTTCCCACCGGCCGATTTAATTTCATCCCTTAGCTGCTTGATGACGTCTCCGCGATGCTGAGCAGTGTTTAAAGCTTCTCTAAGTTTTTCTTCAATATCTCGGTTTTCGTTCCTCAGTTTAACAACAGTGTCGTGGCGTTCAGCAACCTAGCAAGTGTAGAAAACAATGCTTAACTCTTCATCTATGAAAGATTGAGCTCATAAGAATCTGAATAGCCAATTAAGCCAAAACCTTTCAATAATCATGCATGGAGAAGAACAGGTGAAAATATTCCTATCAAACTTTGTACAGACAATCTTACTTTAACCCTTTCTAAACAATAACGACATTTGACTACTTAGTTTCAGAAGACTTTAGAAAACATTGTCGGAAAAGGAGAAATTGCTCGTAACGTGCAACTTTTCCTTTTCTCACAATGTTTTCTGCTCTTTCTGAAGAATATTGTTCAATTTCATCACATTTTGAAATGTTGTCTGCAAACTATTTCAATTTGGGACAGTAAAAAATTTGTTGTTTGGGAAAGGGTTAAGCAACCATACTAAAAGCAGACAAAATCATTGTGTATTAGACATCTAATGATTTGATATGAATGTCAGTCATTACGAAAGCTCCAGTAGTAACTTTTTGAATGACTTCCCATACTGTATTACGATAGCATCATGCAAAATCAACTTTTCACCCGCTGTTTAAAAGATGTAACTTAAAACAGCTTCGACTTGAGAAGGGTCTGAGCAATTTCCATCAACCAATCTGGGTTGATTACACCACACAGTTGTAATTCAATTTTATTTTTTTGCTCCATTCTCATTTAATCTGACTTATATGTATCTATTATTTCATATAGCTCAGCAATTACACATACATGGACAACAATAGTTATTAAATTGAAAAGTCCATATAGATAGTGACACAAATCTTATTAGAAGCAACACATATGCAGAGATAAAAGAAACCATTGTTGCAGATCAGCTTTTACTGTCAATAAATATACAAATCCAAGACATTGATTGAAACAGATGTCTAGAAACATACATCAACCTGACTCGTATGGTTTCCATATAGCCAACAAGTAAGAAACCACTTCAAGAAAAAGGAGAAACTGCTTGTTACAAGCAATATGACCTTTACACAAAATTGTTTCTATGCAATATCGCAGAGAAAGTATAATCTTCCATAGATCAAATTTGCATTTACTGTTGCCTTCAATTTGGACAATTCACACAAGGAAAGGGTTTATGACACAAAGTAAAAACTAAAATGATTAATTATTATGTTATGGGATAACCAATTAAGATATAGATATGGGAGTTTCAAAGATATAGATATGGGAGTTTCAAAGAAATAGATATGGGAGTTACAAAGATATAGATATGGGAGTTACAAAGAAATAGGTATGTGAGTTTCAAAGATATAGATATGGTAGTTTCAAAGATATAGATATGGGAGTTACAAAGAAATAGATATGGGAGTTACAAAGATATAGATATGGGAGTTTCAAAGAAATAGATATGGTAGTTTCAAAGATATAGATATGGGAGCTACAAAGATATAGATATGGGAGTTACAAAGAAATAGATATGGGAGTTACAAAGATATAAATATTGGTACAAAAGAAAGCAAGAATTAGACCAGTAAAATGCCACACTTAATCTTCTATTTCAATTAAATAAATTCCTGACATACATGTCTAAAAACTAAAGACTTGTCATGCATGAAAACCAAGACTAAAATATGAAAGAAATATAAACATCCGAAGCAAGAAGACAGTGAGAGCTATTTTGTTAAGCAGGACATTTAGAACATTATCGAAGTGGCAGTTAAAGCTAAAATTCAAAGGCAAATATCAAAAAGCAAAGACATTCCTTCCCCAAAAAGCTTGTTTTTCATGTTAAAACATTTATATAAAGCAAGAAGTAATTCTAACCAAAAATATTCACTTTTATTTACTTTAAGCATTCTTTAACAAAGTATAGATTTAAAGAACCATTATAGGAAATTACTTTCTTCAAATCCACAATACCTTATTTTATAGTATCTACTGCAAAAGTCTTAAGAAAACTTCGTGACAGAAGGATACATTGCTTCCAATGGGCAATTTCTTCTTTTAACACACTGGTTTCTACCAACTTTCAAGAACAAATGTATTTTTATTCAAATTGCTTTATTTTTTATGTCTTCTGTTGCCTTAAATATATATCAGTCAAAATATGCCATTTGTAAGAACATAATTATACATGTTCCTCTTGTTTCCTAACCGGCAATAGACATGGTCATATGCTGAAGACGGAATTAAAGATAAGAAACTATATGAGCTATCCAGTAAGTAAAGAATTAGTGAGGCATATATATTCAAAGCTATTCTTGAGAAAAATAGAAAAAATATGTAAGTACAAATCACCCTTTCCCTAATGTGAGTAATTAGCAACAGTTTGCATTAAATGAGATACAGTGAACCCTCATTTATCCGAACATGTCCGTTCCCAACAAAATGTCCGTTTTACCGAATAATCCGGACTAATGAAGCAGAGCATGTTCTTATTCACATTAAGACATAAACGGTCTGTATGAGCGGTGTATAGTTAGTTATAACCCTTTAGCAAACGCCAAATTGTCGACCGTCCCAAATTGAAAGAGTTTGCAGAAGACATATCAAAATGTGATGAAATTAAAAGATAATCTTCTGATATGGCAGAAAACATTGTGGGAAAAGGAGAAATTGCTCGTACGAGCAATTTCTCCTTAACCCACAATGTTTTCAAAAGTCGTCTGCAATAAACTGGTCCAATAATTCCGTTCCCTTACAATTTTGTTCGGATTGCGAGACATCCGGATAATCGGGGTCCAGATAAACGAGGGTTCACTGTATATCTATACCTAGGAATAACAGCATCATTCATAAATAGACTTTACAACCCCTTTCTGATGATGTGGATTTTCCCTTTTGTAACAATATTTCTACACTGAGATGATACATGTCATCTGTATTAGAGAAAGGGTTTGTAGCCAAGATCTGGATAGTAATACCGTACCAAAGGAAACAAGAATGCTTCTTGTTCAATAGAACACAGTACAAAACAATTATATGAGAGGTTGTGAATCTATAGGCAAAAGTACAGACAGTCTTTCAAACAGATAAAAGTGCTTCTTTGGAAAATGTGGGCAGGTTCTAATTAGAAACAGAGCTTTTACTAAACAGTGATTTGTCACATGTCAATGAAACTTTGCCTTGCCTCTGTTTTAGCTGTTAGATTGCAATTGTATCACTTCAATGCCAAAATCAAAGGCAAAGAACTCCAGAGTGTGCAAATCACATAGGAGACTGACATTTGGACTAACAGGAGTGATTCCATTGCAATCCTCAAAAATATTTACTTGGAAAAAATGTATTTCTACTGGTATAAATGTGAACATTACATCACAGTTAGGATGTAAAGTATTAAAGGGAATATACACAAAACAATTAGAAATACATAAACATATTTCTATGGCTTTGTTTCTGATAAGTAAAGATAATTAACTTTTGGCATCAAAACAAATTCTGGACTCTATCAATAAAACATACATTGAAGCAGTGTCTGTATTTTTGGCTATATAAGCATCACATATGACAAAGGAGGTCAATTAGAGAGGCGAATAAACAAAACAAGCAGTTTAAACCTACTTCAGCATTCTCACACTTTAACTTCTCAACCTGCGTTATGGAAATAGGTACAAAAAATCGTCATTTATTGGAATTCATCAACTCCCTTACTTCATAATAACTTTTTTATATCACATCCAGTTAATCAAATATAGAACGGGAAAAAACCAACACAGTTTATTGATTTACAAAACATGCTGTTGAAAATCATAACACAATCATGCTGGGTTTTTTACCACAACAATTTATAAAACTATACACCAACATGCATCTTATTACTTAAAAATATGGGAACAACCAGGCAATCTCAAGATATTATTATATTTAGTGGTTGGTCATACATTGAAAAATATTCCATTGAAGTACACTGGAAACCAAATTAACAAAAAGATAAAAAATATAAAAAAAAAAAAAAAAAAAAAAAAAAAAAAAGTCTTGTCAGATGCTACTTTCCCTTTTTCTAAATTTTTTTTTTCATTATTTTTTTTTTAAAGAGACCTGCTAAAACATAAAATGTAACTATTCTGTATATGGTAGCAGAGAAAGGTATGCACAAGGGCGGACTGATACTGGAGTATACAATGAATTCTGTAAAGCAAATGGTCTTGTGTTATCTTTGTACAGAGGCGGCACGAAAAATGATCTTGAGTAAGGTCAGATATTGAACGGCTTCTTTTAACAAGGAATTTGATTTCACCTGGGAAGCATTCAAGAACTGTTTCAAGAACTAGACATAAATGCAAAATAAAAAGAAAGTTGTTCATGAACATATTCAAAAGTGCCAAGAACATATTCATGAATGTATTCATGGGCACATTTACTTGTCCATGAATATATTCATGAAAATATTCTTGACATTCATGACACATTCAAGAACTATTGTTTTTATTTCATGCACAGCCATATTTCATTCATGCATTTCATGAAATCAGTTCTTTACTCTTTCACAGGGTGTAAATTGTAAAAAGTGAGCAATTATTCCATAAAACCTCACTTTAAAGCACCTTCTAGAGACATCTTTAGCAACTTGTGTTACAAAAAGATTGCTCTTAACCAGTATTACATAGAAAAATGTACTTTCTAGTAAGATTATGTCGTCTGCTTTTGCTTTCTATTTGGACCAGACACAAGTTCCCATATCAAGGAATGGATAAACATATAGAGACTTTCTACAGACGGCTGGGTGGAGGGGTGCATCAGAGTGCTTGTTGTTTTTAACTTTATTGAAAAAATTCTTGTGAAACTCGTTACCAAACAATAACCATATTTTACAAGTTTGTTTCAGACGACTTTGGAAAACATTGTGTGAAAGGTGAAATTGCTCTTAACGAGCAATTTCTCCTTTTTCCACAATGTTTTCTGCCCTATCAGAAGGTTAATTTTCAACTTTATTACACTTTGAAATGTCGTCTGCAAAGTCTTTCAATTTGGGACAGTAGAAAATTAGGTGTTTGGTAAAGGGTTAATACAAATGCATAGATGTATGTCAAAGCTAAATTCTATTTTAGGTGGACTCATTAGAATCGTCTCCCAGAGACAATTTTTTCGAGTACCCCTTTTATAAGATGTAAAGAAGTTAAGGAAATACTTGTCAAACTTGTGTTAAGAGGCCAGCCTATGGAACAGAGCAAATTGGCTGTTTAAGACAGGTTGGCTGCTTATCACAAGTTGATGTACACTATAAATCTAACAATGGGACTTTCTGTAGGGGTTGTTTAAGGCAGGTTGGCTGCTTAAAAGGGTGGCAGCTTAACACAAGTTAGACTGTACTTTTCCTGACTGGACCTCTGTTGGACTTTACCATGTGCTTGGTTATCATGAAGCCTGAGTATTGTATATAGAGCAGACAGGCAGTGGATATAAAGCCTCCAGCATACAAAGCTAAAAGGATTTATAGCATACGCAGTCAATAAGTATGAAATGAGAACTTTGGATGAAACAAGACAAATTCCTAAAGCAAAGGGCACCAGCAGATCTTTTGGCAGGGAAAGATAGATCAACCAAGCATCTCTTTTAATGACTCATCCTGATTGAATCTGTCAGTAACTACATCACAGCAATTGATGAATTTTATCAATATTGCGATAAAAGCTTTACGGCAAAAAGACGGAATAAGTCAAAAGGAATCACTTTCTCATTTGTATTCATGCTTGAGTCGGCCACTGAAGATGCAACGTAAATTATGTAAAAAGAAAAGTTAAAATAGATTGTCTTGTAAAATTGTATAATAATAGATTTAACAGCCTACAATAGGAATATTCTTCTTGTATTACATGTTAGGATGTGTATTTATCGGCAACTGTTTCCTGATGAGCAATTCTCTTCTTGTCACAATTCTCTTAATGATTGGTGACACTTCTTTCAAAAAGACATCATCATCCCTGCAATATAGGCTGACAATACGAGAAAAAAATGGGAGTTTGGGATAAGAAATATAGGTTTGTGATTATTCATCCAACTTACTTCAAGGGTAAGGGCGTCTCTTGTGTCCTTGGATGTTCCTTGTAACTTCTGCAGACTGTTAGTTAGCATAGAAATCTGAAATGAATCATTCAATCCAACAGTTAGAATCTAGATTTGTGCTGAACACAAACCAAATATTTCACTAACAGATTCTAGTTGAACATTGGTTAAATCATAAACTTATCTTTCTGTTGGTTTCTAGGATTTTTTTTTTGTCTTTTAATTAACAATACATCATTATGACACATCTGCTATGGAAGAATTTAGAAACCATCGTGACAAATGGATGAGTTTCATTATTATGAGCAATTTACTCTATGAATACAATGCTATATACAAAAGAAAGCATAACAAAAGAGGTATCATTTTCATGACATGACTTTCCGGAAATTTCATCAGATGGATTGCGCTGAACTGCATTAAAACAGCCTACTTCAATGGCTTCTTATGGGTAATCTTATTCTTTACTTGTTCGATCCTACATTCATGTGTCAACAACTGAAGTGAACTTGAAATCACAGAAAGTCGAAGAATAGTGAATTATTTTTACCAAACGCCAAACTTTTGACTGTCCCAAATTGAAAGGGTTAGCAGTCGACATTTCAAAATGTGTTGAAATTGAAAAATAATCTTCTGCGGGCAGAAAACATTGTGGGAAAAGGAGAAATTGCTTTTCCCACAACGGTTTTCAGAGTCATCTGCAACAAAGTGGTAAAATGTCGTAATTGTTTTGAAATGAATTTAACGAAACTGTTTAATTCAAAATGCCTTGGAAGTGAAAGGGCTTTATTAGCTTCTAATAAAATAGGTGATAGATCTAGTTTAAAATCCTGACAAAAAGCGAGAATTTGCTTGCCTTTTCCCTGCTTTATAAATTTCCTCAACCAAAAGAATTATAACAATTAATCCTCACCCCCTGCAAACATTCTTTTGCGTATCACAAAGAATGGTTTTCAAACATTCAATTTAATTTAATCATAGCAAAGGCTCAAAAGCAGAGTTTTGTGTTTGGACAAACATGAATTCATGTTCGTCAAAATATAAACATGTATGCTTCAAAATAGAACTAAGAAGATGTGTGCAGGAGACTGTTAAAGACAATGTGTACTACCCTAACAAATAAAGCAACAATAAACTTAGTCCCACATTAAACACCATTAACAAAAACTCCATGTAAATTCTATTCCATTTCCATAAAAAGAATAGACTCATGAAAAACCACTCAGGCAATTTCTATTTTTTTGTCAAAATATTTATCTTGTTTTGTCATAGAGTCTCAAATTCAATTCATACAAGCTTTTGTACTGTTTTGTTATTCTTTTTATTTCTATTTAAGGGAAAATAATAAGCATATCAACCTCTTTTTAAAGAAAATCTTTTCTCAATAAGTAAGCAGCAAAGAAGGGGGGGTCTAAATCTATTTTTGTGAACTTTAAGCTCGCAAGACATCAATGTTCTCAACATGTTATCCGTGAGTACATGCAAAACGTAAAACCATAAACTTTTTTTTTCAATCTCATTTTCTTTGTTGAAATATTGCATTGTGTGTGCTCAAGAAAATAATATATTCTTGAGATGTCTTTAATGGTAACATTATTGAGGAATTCAAGTTGAAGAGGAGAATGGGGAAAGCCATGCAATACAGTTAATGCAATATGTTACATTTTAAGGGTATACCAAAAATCTTCATATGCAATGCATCTGATCATACATCCAAATGTAGACAGCTGAGCATACAACAGGAAAGGAAAAACATTCAAGAATAGAAACAAACACATATTCATGCAGTCAGATCAAGACTTCATGCAAAAAAAAAGTACCAAAATCTTATGAAAACTACATATACTTGATTACAGTGATGTGTTTTAACTCAATTCTACTTTGATAACATGGGTTTTTTTTTGGCCTAAAGATAATTGCCTTCGTGCAATATTTTGAAAATGAAATGGTAATTAGGAATTCATGGGAATCTAAACAAAAAAGTTATAAAAAATTGCTTAAATAAATACAAAAACCATGAATACTACCTATCCCAATATAAGCCACAAAACAACAATTTGTAAAATAAGAATAATGCACAATTTAGTTTTGAACCAAACACAATTTTATGTCAAAATACCAAAAAATTCCCTGTATCCCTGTGATTATCCCTTCCAGTGGACGCATGTTAAACATATTTATCTCCCTTTTAAAGCCAAAATATTGATTCAAAGTCGAAGTAGTGCCAATTTAAGGGCTAAGCTTCAACATTGTTGAAATAGTCCCATTATCTATAACTAGTTAAGTCTGAACTCCCAAATTTTATTGAAAATTTGATTGATATGACTGCCCATTTAAATACTTTTTTAGTTTTTCACCAGTAAAAAGAACCCCCAATCTAGCTTAGTTTTCCTGGTATTTTCGACACCAGTCCTACTTTTATCGATTAGATTCTTGAAGTATCTGGTTTTGTTCTAGTAAAAGACAATATTAATTGTAATTAGAACATACCAAACTCAAACCTAGTGTATACTGAACCTGTCAAATTCTAAGTCAAGTATTAACCTTAACAAATAAAGACAAAACTGAATAAAATCATAAACATGCTAATCTTCCGCAACTAATTGATTAAAACAAAAATCCATTGTAAGATTTTGAGACAAAAAGTAAAAAAGAGTCTATCATGCTGATACTTTGTGGAAGTCGCTTACCTAGACACATCAAAATGTAATTCAACAAACGAAGGGAAAAATTTCATCGCATAAAAAATATTCTGAAATATGTTTAATTCTATTGTTTCAAATCAGAGATTTTCTTTAGCAATTCTGCCTTATATCCCGTTTTTCACATAAATTCTTTCCTTTTCGAGCATAGAAACTTGGTTCCTTCCACAAAGTATTTAACTTTCTATCATCTACAAAATGATGACTTTGAGCACAGATCAGCAGACAACCTTAGAAAACAAAATGATAGAAGTACCTAACCTCATAAGCCTTCACTTTTTCAAGAAAGCCAATGAGAATAGTAAAAGAAATTGATGAAAGGAGGGACATCCTCATAATTAACAAAGTGCCTTTTTTTCCACAATGGCTTCAAAAAGGAGTATGCTGTGTAGCTCTAAGTCTTGTGTGAATGATAAACAGTCAATTCAGTACCCAATCCAGAATTTTATTACCACTCCAAATTGAAAAAAGAAAAGAAAATCCACAACATCAGCAGATGAAAGAAAAAAGTTTTCAATTCAACATGAAACCAACATGTCCAATGGACAACATGCTCATGATGCGCAATTTTGCTTTCTGTCATAGTGGATTCTTAAATTTGAGAATTAATCTAAATGAATATCTATATACAAATATTGGGTACTGGGTGAGCAGTATGGAAATAAAACATTTGACCACATAAAAGAGTTTGACACCATGCATGCACACACATTGTGTACGATACTACCTGGTTAGTAGCCTCCGAGTGCTGGACTCGAAGAGACTGTAGCTCTCCCTCGTAGCGCACCAGTTTAGATGCGTTTGTATTGGCCTGGGTTATCAAACGGGACAAACAACATGATAGAATAACACAAATAAAAGACAGGGATGTTTAATGGAAACATAATGTAATCAACTATAAACATATAAGGTAATCTAAAGGAAGGGGGAGTTTGTTATGGCTTTCCTTTCGCTACTTCTGATACTATTGGTCCATCTAATTTACCCTAATCTATACACATAATTATTGAATTATATACCGGTAAGTATATTCGTTAAATGTTGTTTCTGTCTAAATGGTTTTAAAAATTGTTAACCTTTCAACAATTGCATAATGCTAAATGTCTATTATCACTGATAGAATAAGCTTCGAGATCCACTTGAGCAATTTGGGCTTCAATAAATTCAACACAATTCAAAACCCTGATAACAAATCAATATGTGTTTGATGGTCGATTGATTTGCATCCATGCTTTCCTAAACAGATACTATAATCGTCACTTAGGCACATCCGACTGTCTCGTTCATGTTAAGACTAACAAACAGCACCACCAATGTTCACCACCAATGTTTATTACAACTAATCTTCAATGGTCTAGCAGGTACAAAGACATACTAAGGATGACTGAATGGTACTTGAGTTTGTAGTTCTTAAACAAAATCCTTTGTGGATCGTAATCATTAAAACAATCATGCTCTATACATGTACAGTGATGTCTCGTTAATCCGAACACGTCCGTTCCCAACAAAATGTCCGGATTACCAAATCATCCGGACTAATGAAATAGAGCATGTTCTTATACAGATTAAGACATAAACGGTCTGTATGCACGTGTATACTTATAACACTTTGGCAAACGCCAAATTGTCGACCGTCCCAAATTGAAAGAGTTTGCGGACGACATTTCAAAACGTGATGAAATTCAAAAATTATCTACTGATATGGCAGAAAACATTGTGGGAAAAGGAGAAATTGCTCGTCACGAGCAATTTCTCCTTTACCCACAATGTTTTCAAAAGTTGTCTGCAACAAACTGGTCAAATAATTCCGTTCCCTTACAATTTCGTTCGGATTGCGAAACATTCGGATAATCGGGGTCCGGATAAACGAGACTTCACTGTACTTGTAAATGAACACCAAAAATGTATGATCAAATCTCTGTAATGAATGTTAGGAAGAGTGTCTCTTATCAAATCAAATTGAGGGCTCATAGAAAAGTTATATAGAAGGCTTCCACAAATGTGAAGCACTTACTATAGTTTTGCACTTAACGATTGAGGTGTTCTACAAATCTATGGTAAGATCTGGCAATCAAACTACTTGATACTTTAACCTTCACCATCAGAAAGACATAATGTTGCACAAAAACCATCTTAGTACCAAAACATGCAACATCATAATAGACATAGTTTGTATACAACAGACAAAACATTCCACATAATAGTTTGTCAGATAGCCATTCTAGAAACATATTAAACACGATAACTACAGGGTGTGGATATAAAATTAACTAAATCTGATTTATTCTAAACATAATCTGGGGTTTGGAAGGGACTATTCTTCTCTACATTATATGTAGTTTTAAAACAAAATGATAAAAATTCTAGGTTGGGGAGAGGGGCCCGGAATAATGGTATATAAAGGTTTTATTGCAATCATTTTTAAAAAAAAAATAAGATGTTAAGTAAATTCTTATACCACAGCACCTTCTTGATATTCTTAATTTAAAACAAACAGTTAAAAAGATTCAATATTACATGCAATTGAAAACATACCCTTTGTAGAAATTTTTACAACTCATACAAATGGAAATACAGTGAAAGTGAAACCAGAAAGTGTGGTTGCTATGGTATTAAGTTTACAAGGACCAAAAGGGATACAAAAAAAATCATGATAAAAGAGACCAAGAAAATGGGAAGCAACTGATACTTTGATTGTTTGATTAAAAAACATTAACTACAGTATCTCACAATTCAAAAGTATTAATTCTCATTCAATATACTAAAGTAATTTTTAACAAATGACAAAAGGATCAGAAATTCGAGAGTATTACAATCCAAGTAATCAGTTACAATAACCCATTCTCTGTGGTTCTGTACGTTGTTTACATACTTCTGTCTTGGCGTCCTCCGTTTGTTTCTTTGAGCCGACAAGCTCGTCTTCAAGGGCCTTAACTCTTGTTTCTACTCTATGGAGCTAAAATAGCAGTCAGAAAATATTGTGGTAGCAGTGGAACGAAGCAATGCTATGGAGAGTCTAATATTGCTAAACTGCAGCACACACTGTTAATGTTAAAGCTAACTTGTTCCCATCATTAAAACGTTGTTCATTCTTTTATCCACTAACCCATTATCAAACAATAACAACATTTGACAAGTTTGTTGAAGATGACTCTGGAAAACATTGTGGTAAAATGAGAAATAGCTCTTAACGAGCAATTTCTCCTTTTCCCACAATGTTTTCTGTCCTATCAGACGGTTATTTTTCATTTTCATCCCATTTTGAAATGTCGTCTGCAAACTCTTTCAATTTGAGACAATAAAAAAATTTGGCGTTTGGTAAAGGGTTAACATTATATATAATTGTGGACCCAGGACCAATCCAAACTGAGAGCATTTGCAAGTAACAATTCAAGAGCTTGGCAAAATAAGTTTTACTTTCCAATCTGAAACGATCCTATTCAGATAGTAGTAAATATGTGATGACTTCAAAGGACCTTTAATTCACTGTTTAATGAGGGAAAAAGTTAGAACTGAGTTGTTAACAGGATATATAGCAATATTAATTGTCAAGAAATAATCACTGTCATTATTTAAAGATTATACAATATTAAAGTATGATGAAATGATTATACAGATTAAAGTTTGTTACTAAGTCTCTAAAATTAATTTCAATCAAAAAGCATAAGCTTTATCTAAAACTATGCTTATTTTCAAAGAATGAATACAGTCATGTACACATGAATAAGCATTAAAGGCAGATGTATCAAAGTGAAAAAGTCTACAGCAGTTTGATAAAAACATGTTAAGCATCAGAACCATGTATTATTCATGACGATAAAAAGAGGCCTTGCTCGTGACAAGAAATCCTTTGTTTGCCAGTGAGGTCTCTCAGTTCAAAAGAAACTGGATTCTTCAAATATTTATCTATAAAGAGATGAGTTAAAGGCAAAGGCAGCATTTGTCAAATGAAGAATATGGTTGTACTAATCATTGATTTAGAACACTTATACAAATATAGTTAGAATGTTGTAAAAATGATGAAAGCTTTAAGTAAAGTGAACATTTTTATAGATCAAATGCATTGTGCATTAGTGTTAAAAACCTGAGCCAAAAAGACTATATTGCCTCTTTGCTCTTTTATGAATTACCCTATCCCGTGATCATGTTATGTTAACACATGAAATAGCTGAAAATTGTTGAAAAAGATCAAACAAATCAACAAATAAACCATTATCCTAATCAGAAACAAAAATATTAAAACAAAACACCAAATCCTTAATTAAGAATTCTTTTTTACAACAAGTGCCTTGAGAAATTTCTGTGACATTCGTTGGATATTGCTTGTATAAGCAATGCCTTTTGTGTGTGAAAATGGTCTTTACTGAATACCTAAAAGCAAGAGCTTTTTTACATTATGTGTCATTGTCTTAAGTTGAATTTGATTGGACCATTCACAGACATCCTTCTCAAAGAACTTATTGAACCTTACAAAAAGATAGTTTAGCCATAGCCCGAAAGATGAAATACTGTAACCTGATCTACAATTCCCTTCTGACATTGAGCAATGACATAACAGAAGATAAAGGCAGACATGGATAGGACTTAACATTTACCCTTAAAACACATTTTGTGACTAGTTAAACTGAAGAAACTGCATAGTTCTTTAAATACAAATGTAGCATGAAACATCCTTTTTTCTGTGATGAACAGAAGAAATTTCAGAGCTCATAGTATATTAAGGGTTCAGTGAAAGATTACAGTAAGTGCTTCACAAACATGAAGCACTTACTGTAGTATTGCACTGAACCCTTGATATGCTAATTATGAGCAAATTCTTCCATTGCCACTCAACAGTTATTTCTTCAACAATCCACAGTAGATACATGTACTTTAAAACAAGGTATTAAAGGGGAAATGTTTCTTATCTATGTCTTGTGCAAGTTAAAATCTGACGGCTGAAACTTGTTTACAAGAGGTGCACAAAAATGAACAGGAAAGGAAAATAATGTGCAATGATGATAGATTGGTGAATTAACTTTTTATAATTCAATCAGGGAGGCAGAAACTGTGAGCAATGATACCAATAATTTGTGAAAATCTAGTACGCCCAGAGAAATGGAGAGAAAAGAATATTGGCTAGTGCAAGTCTCATTATGGTATTGAGTAGAATCTAACGACAAAAAGCTAAATATGCCTCATTTAATCCATCAATATCTTCTTTTGTCGCAATGATTTCCGACTACATTTTGACCTGTCAGTGTATCTAACTACAATATGGTGACTTAAGGGTAAAGTCCAACCAAAATGAAACAAGTGGCAAAATTATCATAGATCATAAATGAGAAAACATTGGAACAGATGACATGCAACTATTAATGATCAACTTAAGATTCTAAAGAGTTTCAGTGACAGACAAAAACTTGCAATAATCAAAGTTTTTATAAAGCCAATCATTACTTTCAATTATGATAAAGCTAACCTTAAGTAGGAGTTTCTAATCTAAATTCTGTTGATAAGAAAAGTGACCTTTAATGGGATAATTCATCAACCATGACCAGAAGTTACGATATTCACCAACTTCACAAAGTAAACAATGTGTATCTTGTTTGTTGAGGTTTTACAGCATGTCAACAGGAATTTAGCAATATCGCAAAACTCAGCTAATAGTTAATAGATGAAGACCCCCAAGACACCAAGCTTAACCCATTAACAAACAATGACAACATTTGACCAGTCTGTTGCAGACAACTTTGGAAAACATTGAGGGAAAAAGAGAAGTCACTCTTAATGAAATTCCTATCTATAGATACCAAGACTTTTACCTGTGTGCAGGGATGTGTTTTTGAGTTCTCTACTCTAACCACTTGGCCCAGGAGGGCCCTATATGTATCAAGACAATGAGAAAAGTTCATTGCTAAATGATGACTTTACTACCTTTGAGTCATTTGTGATAGTGTAGGTTAGAAGGGATGTTAGTAGATGCTTTAAGCCTAAAATGATGTGATGTATCCTAAAACCTCCTACAAAACTAATAGGTACAATTCAATAAGACAAAGATCACTGCCTACACCAGGAGTGGAGTGTATTACTGAACAGATCTGACCTGGTCATGACTTTGGGATAAATGTGAACTTTTCCTTTCTGAAAACATGCAGAAATAAGGTATAGTGAACCACTCTGACAAAGAGAAAACTTGCTCATATTCAGCAATTTCCTTCTGTCAAACTGATTTCTTACAAAAGGTCAGACCAGCCCAGGTAATAGAACATCTGGTAATAGTCAGTGTAAAGATGGGGAAAAAATAAAAGGGTGCAAAGGGAGATAACTAGTGCACCAAAACCATTTGAGGATGTTGAAAGTTACCTCCTCCTTTTGATGTTTAATCTTATCCTCGTCAATCTGATAATTTTTGGTCATCTGATCCAACTATAAAGTGTAACAAGCATTAATATATATATATACAACATACAGGGTTTATGTGTGTGGAAGGAGTTCCGTATAGGATCAAGCATATATATTTTCATATTAACCCTTAAAATGTTGGGTAGTTTTCTAAAAGATTTTTGTGTCGTCTGCTTTCCAAAACCTAAGAAATATCTGATTTATTTTGTTGAGGAAAGATATCCACAGTAGCAAACAGGTTAGATCACAAGCCAGTCGCCAATTTACTTGGCGGCTGGCATGGACCTAACCTGTTTGCATATAAGCATGAAGTTGGTTCAAGCGCTATAAGGGTTAGTTCTAAAATAAAGGTGCATCAAAAATGCATATACTCCAGCCTAACCTTTTGAATTCTAAATTAAGCCCTTTGTTGTGGGCACTTGTCAGATTGGTCTAACCAAAACAATTCTGAAGAGTTCCTACAAAAAAGGTTACCTAAATTTTTAGAATTCTGCATCTAAAAGCTTCGTAAAAACCTTCTTTTTGAAACTTCTGCATTATGACTACTATTGTCATGTTTTTTATGTCCACCCATATTCTAAAAAGGGGTCTTTGTAACCAGGATATTTTGGAATGAAGCAGTATAAAATGAAAGGAGAAATATTGTGAGTGTCATAAACATCAAATGATTTCTCCTTTTGTCTGGATGATTTCTCAAATATATTTCAGATCTAAATTTGTATTATGTGTGAGCATGAAATTGCTTCTTATGTCACAATTTTAAAGGAAAGTTTAGCAATAAGTCTCCAGCATGTGTCACTATCAATGTTAACTGTATGCTATAATCAGTTGTTAATATTCACTGATCAATATGCGCTGAGTTTTCAATAATGAGTTTTCAATAAATATTGAAAGAGTCGATATAAATAGCATGAAAAACTCATTAATCAAACAATGCCCTTACTCTGGGAGTAGTTATAATCATTGATAAACTGTTAAGTGTTATGCAGAAAATTATTATGTTAAATATAACACAGGTTCACCCAAGAGGCATATTTTGCAGGCCAACTTTTTCCTTGCATTGCTTAACCCTATATTGTGGGTACTCATTAAAATAACCTTGATGATGTTCAAATGAGTGTCCACAAAATAGGATTTGTAAAACAATTGTTTAAATTTTACATGTCGAAGACCATGATACACTCTTTTATCTTGGACAATTTATTTATAATAACTTGTCTTACTTATGTACCGTAATAGGAAAAGAGTGTTTTGGCTTTTAATACTAAGACCCATGGGTCAATGCTGTGCCTAGTCTTCTTACACAGCATAACTGCTTGGATGAAACTTCTTTTATCTATCATCAACAGACTATACTTAATAACAATGCAGCAGGTAAATACTCTTAATTAACATTCCTTTTTCTTTTTTAGATATGTATTCAATAATCTAGCCCATTCCTTAAACCTAGCAGTATTATAAAATTATATTAAACATTCTATTCATTATACAATTAATGATAACAAAATGCATACATTTTTCCATGCTAATAAGAAATGCACATTTTTTGGCACATGCTTGATGGCTAATTTACTATCTTGAAGCTAAAACCTAATCAATAATTCATTAATGCAAACTTCAACGAGCAGATTTTTTTCTTTCACTTAGAATGATACTTGATACAGAGCTATCTTGTAATGATAATCTCTCTGGTTTTGTCAATCTAGCAGCTGCTTTTAGGGTAGTTAGCAAAATAATCATATTTTTGTAGTTTGGTAATATCCTAAACACATAATGCATAAAAAAAAAATGTGCATTTCTTACATCAGGGGTCCAGCTGAGAGGCCTATTCCCTTGTACACTTCTTTATCCCATTACCAAACAATAACGACATTTGACCCCTTTGTTCAAGACAATTCTGGAAAACATTGTGGGAAAAGGAGAAATTGCTCATATCAAGCAATTTCTCTTTTTTCCCACAACGTTTTCTACTCTATCAGAAGACTACTTTATAATTCCATCACATTTTGAAAATTCAATGTCGTCTGCAAACTCTTTTAATTTGGGACAGTGGAAAATTTGGCGTTTGGTAAAGGGTTATTATTTGTCTAAACCATATTATAAAGGATGCACATTGGAATCATCTTCAGTATGGAGAAGTACCCACCAAAAAGGATTTATTACTGGCAATAGTTTTTGAAACATTGCATGAAAAAACCCACAGTAACCCCTATCAAGACCTCTGATACATTAGCCATCTACATGTATTTATGTATATTTATATTTATACACAGTGCATCTAATCCTGTCTGTCAATTATTACACTGAGGGTTCATTGCAAGACTATAGTTACTAGTACTGCATTGAACCCTCGTTACAACTAGTTACCTCTGAGACAGCAGCATCCCGTTTCTCTTGTAGACTGAGGACATCTCGACGGAGTTTCTGGATGGTTTCGTCCCGTCTGGCTAACTCTGACTTTAACACGGAATGATGGTCCTTGACCGATACCTGTCCATCTCGTAGTCTGTCCTGTAGCTGACCAATCTGTGATATAGCATACAATAATTATTGATACATAGACACAGTGGTCAAGGATAATTGACTCTTAAATTGATTGATTAATAAGGTTTTGCAGCACAGCAATTACAAGATACAGTCAAATGTTATATTCTGCAATATGTGAGATATTTGAAATCTAACTTCGGCAAGAACATTGTAAGAAAAGAAGAAATGTCTCATGGCATTCCAGTCAAATTCTGCTATTTTGATTTCAAATTTTACAATGTCATTTCCAGTAAATTTCTTTATAGATACACTGCAAACTAGCTCTGTTGGCAATACATCCAGTTAGGGATCTAGATATCCCTACTATAAACAAAATCATGTACAATAATTCTCCTCACTTTGTGAAGTGAATTTGAAATAAAGTAACTGTGAAGTTGTGTTTATATCATGGGAAAGCATTCAGAGATTTGGAAAGGGTATAATGCATTTCTGGTGATGAAAGACCAACAGCATGAATAGGTGCACTGATTGTAATGATAGATTTGAAATAATGCTGAAACAAACATTAAATTATGCATCCAATCCAGACATTGTATCAAAAGCAAGGTTAAATGTCCGACAATTTCATGTTTTCCTTTTTTTTTACCTCTTCCAAGGCCTTTTTCCTCTGCTCTTTTGAATCCCTCAGTTCATCTTCAAGGGTCCTAATACGTCTTTCATAATGGGTCACCTGCAAAGATTAGATAGAATAATCATAAACAATTTATATCGTAATCATTACAATGCATTCCCTTCATTTGGGAATGTGGCATTTGGTGACAGTCCAAATCAAAGTAATTAAGCCACAGACAAGTTCCAAATTTGAAAATTATCATAAGCTAGGCTGCCCATTGTCCTAAAATAAAAATTTATAGGTAAAGGTAGTATATTTCATCAACACTTACAGTGTTCTTTATTTCAAAATAAAATAAAATTAATTTCTGATTTTTGAAATGATTCTTTTATTATAGAAATTATTCTTTTTTTCAAATATATTCTTGCTTAAACTTCTGTTGTAGGTGCAAAAAGAAGACTTGGTCATAATAAATAACTTTATTTCCCATCTATATTCTATTACCTTGTCTGCTGCCTAGAAAATGAAATATCCTCTTAATGTGAAAAAATAAATTTCATGAGCTTTCACAAAATATGAAGGAAGAGAAATGTTTGGGCAAAGGTTCTATCAAACAAAACTAGCTTACCCAAAATATTGACTTTTCTGGAAACGGGTATGGGTTTGCCATATTTATCCATTCAAAATATTAAATCAAATATCCCAGCCACTATTTAATTCATAAATATACCTCCACCATACCCGACAACACAGACATTATTGTAGTTTTTGCCACAAAATCAATATAACGCATACTACAACATGCACTATGATCGATATCTCTTAAATCTTAAATAGGTAAATTATGCAAATTCACTATTGATAAATTACATGATTTATGTAATAGCATAACCTGGTGCGCACCATTGAACAATCAACAAAACTCTGCCCCCAATGTTTGTCAGAGTTGTTTTCACAGTAAAGAGCTAATTGAAAACAATATTCACATGCACACATGCATTTGTTTGTCAGAGTCTTCAACACACTTTCATTGGTTCAACCCCTATAAATATTTATTTTGAAGCATTTTTTGAACAGTCAATTAATATGTTATTGTACAAGTGTATATATTGGGGGTCCAGTGCAATACTTTAGTAAATGTTTCGTATTTATTGAGGACTTACAATAGTCTCATACTGACATAACATATTTTCGAAAATGATAGCATAAATATTCATATCAGTTTTTCAATATTGTGTTATTAGCAAAGAATTATAAAGTAGCTGAATACTTATTCAACATCATTTTGGTAATAACCAAGATCATAAATGATTTGCAATCCTAGGTGAAAGTGCCTTGCCAAATGACACTCAATCTTGACAAGTCAAAGGAGGATCAAACCCTTGATGGCAGGTCCTAAATACCAGAACAATTACATTACTAGTTCAAACTATACACAGCACCAGAACATAACACATTGACACTGTATCCTATAACTGTAATCCCAATTGGAGTGCTTTGTCACATCTAATCCATATATCAAACAGAGCTGGGCATGATCAATATCATGATCCTTTCATAACAACATTTAACAGGCATCAATATGACTTTGGAAAGGCATGTTTTATGGACAGGTAAACACTTGATACAGTATGAAATTCAACCAAAATTGATAAATATTCACTAATATCCAATCACAAAAACGTTTAGAACAGTCTTGAATATTTTCTTCACTTGTTTGTCACATTTTTAAACATAGTTAAGCAAATTTGCAAATATAATGATAGAGTCTAGTTTAGCGAGTAAATTTCTGTCCTAAAATAATCAAACTCTTTTCTATAGTGAGGAATAAAGAAAGCAGTAAACAAAAAACTCTCATTCATGCTTAAACATAGGAATAAACTAACCTATTCATTGTGATAGTTTCCTTTCAGAAACGATGTTTAGATAACCATTGGTGGAGATATTATGACTATTTGCATAGAAGAGTAACTTAACTTTACATTAAGAAATACATGATAATTGGCTCTGAACAAACATTTTACAGGATGTGAGCGAGTAAATGGATTCCATTGACAAGTTTTATAATGCCTTTCATATCCCAGGAGGCATAAATGAATACAATTACATTAAACAGATCCTGTGTAATAAATCAGTTAACAACATTTCAATCAATTATCAAAGTCATAAATTATTTCAATGCAACTTATATTAACACATATGTCCTCAAAGCAGAAAGTTCTGACAGTGACAAAACTGTGTCAAAACCTGTTTGATTACATTACAATGTTCATGTATTCACCAGAACTAGGCTCTAAAATGTCTTGCCAAAAATCACTCCCACAAGACCACAGGTATGGTTGGGTCTCAAACCCAAGACACCATGTCTTTCGATCACTATCTTAACCACTGTGCATGGCAAGATTTTTTCTCTACAATATTAGTAGAAAACATTATGACAATAAGAAAAATGGTTGTGATAAGAGACCTCTCTTTTTATCAGAACTGATCTTTTATCTTCTGTTGTTGTTTGTTTTATTAACTCTTACTTTGCATCAACAGTATGTAGTACCTGACTTTTGATGATGGGGGAAGAACTAAGACTCAACCGCCCATTTTGACTGATCAAGGCAGATAGAACCATTGACATTCTGCAGGTCAGTAAGGAGACTTTGACTCATGTAAATTCAAATGCCTTCACAAGGATTTGAACCAGAGCCATATGATTTAAAGTTCTATTCTCTAACCACTAGGCCTGACGGAAGTCCCGCTAAGATTAGAAGTAGGTAATATCAAGGGTTCATTGCAAAACTATAATAATCATGTGCTTCACAAACATGAAGCACTTACTACAGACATGAAATGAACCCTCCAATACCAGTATCTATTGCTCATTGTTTCATGCGATGCAACTTCTGTACATTTTTCAGTTACCTAGATCTATGTATGTTCATGTGATTCATTCAAATTGATCTGTTTTTTTTAGGTAAGCTGAGAAAGAATGTTACTGTCATGTTACCGCTGCAGGAGACTGTGTCAGTGTCCCTGAACTGGGATGCTGGGTAATTTTCTAAAAGGAAAATGGATTGTATTGTCAACTTTCCCAAACCTTACATATCTGCTTCATTTTGATGAGGAATGATGCTCAAAGTAGCAAACAGGTTAGATCACAGGCCAGCTAATTTACTTGGCGGCTGGCCGGAATCCAACCTGTTTGCTTAAGTATGAAGTTGGTTCCAGCATTACAAGGGTTAAATCTGTTCCCATATAAAGAGGGTTCAATGCAATATTCTTTCACAAACATGAAGCACTTGCAATGGTTTTGCAGTGATCCCTCAATATAGAAACTCGTGACATGTCCACATTGAAAGTATATTTAATAGCCGACGACAAAAATACAACACAAAAAATGCATTTTACTTTGATATGGGAAGAACCAATGTGACAAAGTAATAAATTGTTATTGAGTCTTCTGAAGCAAATTTGGCAAAATTTTCCTTATTGTTAATTAGTAAATAATAACCTCAGTTACAGTTTTCTAATAGGTCAAAGGTTAAGTTATCAGACAACCATTGCAGATTGATAAACACAAAATCATTTTGAAATTGCTAGAATTGACTAAATAGCACTTCTGTCTCAAAGTAATAGATCGTTTCTACACATTTTTTTTGCTTAATCACCCTGGTGTACTTTGAGTTGTGGATGGGTTTTAATTAACTACGAGCAAAAACCAATATCAGATTTAAACAAGTCCCAGCAAGAATTCCTAAAAGTTGCATCAAACATAATTTAGTATTTCAGACAAGATAACCTCACCTTACTCATGATTGCCAATCAAAGACTGTTATTCCATCATTTAACTAAACCATTACATCCATTTGAGACAGTTAAACACCTATTCCAATGTATCTGTTTTTCCTCAGATTGTTGTGAGGTATGTTAGTAAGTCCCCTGTTCTTCTTAATCACAGCCTTTAGTAATGCACTATTTACCCAAGTTTGGAGATTGACGGACTGATCTCCCATCCATACTCTTTACCCTACAGGCGAGGACCCTACAGGCGAGGGGATGAGAGTTAAGTTTAGACAGAGGTCTTGAGGGCACACCTATCACAGTGTTTTACACGCAGTGTCTCAAAAATAATTCTCTCAAACTTGTGGGTACTCTATTTAATTCATCCCACCATGACATTTCTAATGAGTACCCACAAAATAGGACTTATAGAAGGTATAAACAAGCTAATATGGGAAATAATCTTATCATCTTCAGAATAAAATCTTTTCTGTTACCACAATTGCTTATAGTATTACAAAGTTTACTATACTGGTACTTTGTGAGAAAGTTTGAAAAAATGATAATTAGTTCTATATAATTTTATGCAGGGATTGACTTCTGATTTGTCTCCGTTTCTGAAATTGACTTGATGTTGGGGATATCATGCTTCTTACTATTCACTTTTACTTTAATAATGATAAGTTTGCTGATCCATGTCTTTCTGCAGGAAAAGCCTCTCTAACTGTTCACCTTTACTTTAATAATGATAAGTTTGCTGATCCATGTCTTTCTGCAGGAAAAGCCTCTCATAACAAGCAAATTCTGCTTTTGCTATGCATGTTTTAAATGAAGAGACTTTAGACTTTTGGACCAAGCATCTTATTTTCGATTCAGTCCTTTGCCCATGCTGGTACATTTATAACAACTCAGCTGTAATCAATAACGCACTTTTGCAAAATTACTTCATACGTCTGATATAACTAACACTTCTAGGAGAGTGATCATATCAACCTTTCCCAAAGGCAGTCTGTTTTAAAAATGCAGTCACCATAAATGTTCTTTAAAAACATGGTTGCATAATGTGAGTTTGCGTATCATGATTTGTTTCTAATTTTGTTACAATGGTATCCATTATATAAATCATTATCCAGCGTTTCTAATGGATCATTTTTTGTCACTTTGTTCTTTGTCAATGTCATCTGCTAGCCATATTTCAGGAAAATAAAGATGAATGATCAGTTAAGGGTATATATACCACATATGCCAACTTGAGGCTTGATGCAAGACTAAAGTAACTCTGTCACAAACATGAGTGAGTTACTATAGTCTTGCGTTGAACCATGGAAATAGTCTTACCCCGTGTACAACCAATTAAATTCTTAATTTGGTCAGGGATAATATATACCCATACACCTTTTTTATTAAGTAGGGTCACAACAAAATGACAGCACAGTGTACCAGTATATTGATTTAGAAGTCCGTTCAAGCATAATTTGCACCATTCTAAAAGTCTCGTTGAGCATTATGGGTAAAAAAGTTTTAGTAAAAGCTCGAAACAATAACGTAAAACATCTGGTCCAGACTTTTGATTGGTCAATATTTCACACAAGGCCACAGAGTTTCAGACATGGTGAAACAATAAAGAAGAAAAAAAAATAAATGTAATTTAAGTGTATCACATTGTGTTTAACAATTAAGAAAGTAGTTAAAGTGTTAACCATTTAGTTTCAGCCTAACTTAAGTTTGCTCAAAATTTCATTGCCTCTGGCAAGGTTAGTCAGCTTTTACCCTAATATTCTGACTTCAGAAGTTAGAATACATTATTGACTGAGTTTTGTTAAAATCAAAAGTAAAGAACATCAATAAATGTTGCTCATTATTCAGAATTACATGGATTAAAAGAGTCATGAAGCCTTTAGAAGTTTAATTACATGATTGACTTAGTTTTGTTAAAACCAAAAAGTAAATAACACCAAAAATGATATCCATTATTACACTGATAAAACTTAATTGCTTATTTGGAGAAGTAATGTCCTTACAACATTCACAAATAATAGTTTGTTTCAAGATGCCAATAATTGTTTGGACATCCTTGATTAAGAACATGGGCTTATAAAATGTACAGGGCTGTAGAGCTATATCCAGGCACTTGGTCCCATGCCACAGGTTCTTTATTATTGTAATTCTATCTTGATCATTTTGATAAAGGGGACTAATTTGGATTCCGGTTTTGTTCATTTTACATTATACCTGACCCTAGACACAATTTCAATAACTTGAATCACTTGACAACTTTTGAAACACAATATGCCTTTTCTGATCCCTTTCCCAAACAATAACGACATTGTTGCAGACGACTTTAGAAAACATTGTGGGAAAAGAAGAAATTGCTCATAATGAGCATTTTCTCCTTTTCCCACAATGTTTTCTGCTCTTTCTGAAGAATATTGTTCAATTTCATCACATTTTGAAATGTCATCTGCAAACTCTTACGATTTGGGACAGTCAAAAATTTGTTGTTTGGGAAAGGGTTTTACTCATATAGAAAGCATGCAAAAGAATGCAAAGATTGATATAAAGTAAGAACTGACATTCTTATTTAGAACTTATGATATATTAACATTGCAACTGGACGAAATGCTATCTTTCCTATTGATAAAATGACATTGCTAATAATTGAGTAACAACTGTAACTATGTTCTTCACAAATGGAAAAGTGTTGTCAATTAATCATTAAATTAAAATTAGTTTCAATATTCTTACATTGAAATTCTCTCATTTAATTTATAAAATAGAAGGCAAAAAAGGGAAATAGATAATCATTTATGCAGTTCTTTTATCTTTCAATAAAAAAAATAAGAAAATTATCTTGATATGTGAAGTAATAGAATTATATGGCAGTAAAATATCTAATAACAGTCATGAAATCATTTTCTGAGCATACCAGTTGAACAGATTTTCAAGTTTGTGACTTGTCGAAATTGCAAATAATAATAGATGCCGTAAATTAAAATATTATCTACAGTACTGAATAGAAAACATTGTTACAAATGAATTAATTGCTCGGTATTTTGTACAGTATATCCCTACTTAAAGACCAGTTCAAAAATAAGACCTCTTTTAAGATACCAACTAATGTCAAAACAAAATACATGTAGTTGGATTTCAGTTGTTTTGGGACACATTCTATAGACCACATTTGCAAGATATGTTCATCAACTTGTGTCACAGTGCTTTCACTCTTTGTGTGCACACAAGGTCATTCACTTAGTATTTTATATATATACTCATGTAAATATATGTTTAATAATCAGAAACTCTTGATAAAGTAAACATACATGGTAGTCCATCTTTTCATAGATAATGCAAATACACTTCTCAAATACTTTGAACTTTTTTCATACATGAAGATAAAAATCAAAAGTTATCTGAAAATATGCAACCAACAGAATTTTCTTTTCGACATTTTTTGAATTGAAAGGAACAGCACATGACATACCTAATGAAAACTAAACAGGATCTCATTGTGTTTTTTTTCTAGCAGAAATCTCTTTGACAAAAACTACGATTGTATGTGACAAGCATTTTCTTGTTTTATTTCATATGTTTCTTACAGCCTGTGCTTATCTTAAAGACAGGATGGGTCAACCAGTTTCAAGATGTACAGGCACCTCAAGATATTAGTTTAACATGTTGTAGGGGAGAGAACTCTATTTTCAATAACAAATTAATCAAGTTAACAAGGCAAACTAGAGCAGGTGTGAACAAGCATGTAGACTCTGTTTGAGTTATGTTGTAAAAGGTTTGATTTGATAGCATCAGTAGATGCTGACAGTCAAATTCCAAAATAGGTTTCATGATAGATCTCTTCCAAAACACTGTGACTTGAAAATAGGATTCTCAGTAACCCACTCCCATTGAGCACACATTGAGCAAAAAAAGGGATTGGTTGGTTGATTTTTTCAAAGTAATTTCAGTTAACCCTTTACCAAATGCCAAATTTTCGACTGTCCCAAATTGAAAGAGTTTGCAGATGACATTTCAAAATGTGATGAAATTGAAAAACTTTGTGGGAAAAGGAGAAATTGCTCATTACTAGTAATTTCTTCCTTTTCCACAATGTTTTCCAGAGTTGTCTGGAATAACCTGGACAAATGTCATTACTTTCGGCAATGGGTTAAAGCAACTGGCAATTGGTGCATTTATCTATGTTCTAGGCATATTGTCTTCTCAGTTCAGCATGTAAAACTTCACAAGACACAGACTTCCCTCATTTCAAAAGTAACTGATTGAGACATTTTCCTTTCTATCACAATGGTTGTTGAGTTTTCTACAGCAGGAATGTATAAAAAATAAGCATATTTGGAAAATAAAGTTATGATTAAAAAATCCTGTTACAGAACTTCTGATAATAATAACCTTCCACCCTTTCAATGACACCGTCAAAAGAGTGATAGTGATTTTACTCAGCAAAGTGTTCCTTTGTACACAAAACTGGACAAATATTTCCATTATTCATCCACCTCATTTAAATACAACTGTCAACACAGCAGAAAATCACATTTGAAATCCAGCACTTGGAATCAATTGGAAGAGTTTCCTATTCATACTTTGATTTGTCTATAATGTTACCCTTTGGCCTTCTAGAGCCTTGAAATAGAATTTCTCATATTTCAAACAGTGGTGTTTGAAGTTATCCATACTATAATAATTGAATTCCAGTGCTCAGTACATTTATTAGCCCTTTACCAAACGACAAATTTTTGACTGTAACAAAATTAAAGGGTTTGAGACAACATTTCAAAATGTGATCAAATTAAACAATACTCTTTGGATAGGGCAGAAAACATTGTGGGTAAAGGAGAAATTACTCGTTTAGAGCAATTCATCCTTTTCCCACAATTTTTTCCAAAAGTCTGCAATAAACTGGTCAAATGTCGTTATTGTTTGGTAATGGGTTAATTTATAAAATATAAAGCCTCAAAACACCATTCATTCATTGTTTAACAAAATTTATTCAAAGTAATTGACCCTGAAAGCTAATGTCAGATTGACTGAGTTCAATAAAAGATAGAATATTGGTTGAGCTAGGGTTCAAATTTGAAACCTCATTTTCATTACCAGACATTGGAAGAGCTTCTCTTTTCATAGTGGGAGACAAAGTGTTAAAGTTCATAACAGATTGACTAAATGAATCATTCAACAGAATACATATACAGGATACGCCAAGGTTCAAACACAGAACCTCATAAACATCATAAACATCATCGGGCTTTCTGCCAGCTCAGGTTATGAGACTCGGTGCTCGGTGACTGAAACCATATACTACCTCATTGGTCCAAATAGAAAGTGCTCATCAAAGAAAAACTTCCCTTTTTGTCAAAAAAACTTCATCTACGGCTTTGAACATCTATGTAGAAAAGAACAAAAGTTCTTCTCTTTAGTGAAAAACTTACTATCTTGTATTGAACCCCCAAATCTTCCTTACTTTAATTAATTAATGTAGCCTCGCAAATGACTACGGTCAGGGTTTGTGTTAACAAAGAGGAAAGTGTTATAGTTCTGTTATCACGGTCTCAGTTTTCATACAGAAAGAGAACTCAACATGTTTGACCAACTTAATCAGTGCAAACACTCTAAAAGTAATATCGGTAAATATTAACTAGAGTTGAAATATTAAACCCTTAACAATTTCATCACAGTGTCAACATAAAATATGTATACTATGTTTTAAAAGGAATGTGAAAAAATATATCACCATTGCCATTAAACTTAAAGTAATGTACTTCTCAGTAACTTGCATTTCAATTTCAGACAATTCTAGTCTTGACAAGTGTTTAACTCAAAACATGTCATATTCATTCTTGAAACATAGCAAGCTTGAGTAGCTTATCATTACAGAGTAAAGCTTTAAATCCCATTACAAATATCAGCTAATTGCAATCAGTAAGCCAACAAAGTGGAATTTTTTAACCCTCAACTTTTTGCATTAGATGCAATCATAACTCCTTATTTCTAATTTCAAATTACATAAAGATTAACAATTTTTGTGAATTTTCAAAATTAAGAGAAGCAAGTTATAACTCATTAAAGTACTGAAAAATTAACATGGGTCGAATGAATTATGAAATTTATGTGGCAATTAGAAACAGCTTATAATATACAATCCTATTTCTGGCAATAATAACTCTTCCATTAATGTGTCTATCACATTAGAGGAAATTCTAAAAGCATAAAAAAGCCAAATGTTGTATTCAAACTATCAATTATTATTGACTAGCAAAATTTCATGGAAGATAGATGTTTCAAGCCTGATATGTGTCCAAGTAAAGATTTAGAGATATGTTTGACTAATCTTTAAAATGTCAAATAATGACAATGACTGATGCTGTTTGTTAAATCAAGTAGGTATCATAAGCCTTAATGGATATATCACAAATATCTACCTAAAGCTCTTTATTAAACTCTATTTTTTGCAATCAAGTAACCCACAGTATCTCATAACTCATCGAGAAAGACCGCATACTTCGTGGCCTATGGAGACTGGCTCAAGTTGGTTTTTACCAGTGACTCTTTATACCTCATCCAGTAGACTATATCTTTTGGTAATCTAAGCTTTAAGGTTGAACAACGTTCCCTTAAAACCCATCATGTGACAAAACTAACACTGCACGTAAGGAGAGGGAAATCAAACCAAAAGTTTTGCTTTTTGATTAAAATGCTTCAACTATGTGTTTATCTTTTAAAAGAATATATCTTATCTGTAACAATACACATTTACACCAAATCAACTATTTATGTGTGTGAATAACCAATACAAAATCTACATTGGCTCTTTTTTTTTTAACAAATACAAAGTATAGAAAATGACGTTTTCAGCAAATGCAAAGTTTGGAAAATAACATGTTCGTTATGACATTGATAAGAAAAAGAAAATCACTAGTAATTTAGTAATCCTAAATCAACATTTCTGTATTTTAACTAACATGAAAGGGCGTTAGAAAACACATTTTCAACAAGACAAAGCGAAAGCTCTCTCTTTATGATATTTCTTTCAAGCCAATATCATAAAGAAAACATCATTTTCTAACATAGTAATTCAAGGGTTCAGCGCGATACTATAGCAAGTGCTTTATATTTGTGAAGCACTTGCTATAGTCTTGCGTTGAACCAATGAATTATCATCTTCCGCTCCTTTCAAATTGATCAACACTAAAATTCTTACAAGAAAATTTGTATTTACTTTTGGTTACCAAATGATAAAAGTTGTCTACATATCTTCGTGTCAAGAAGAGTAAGTCTTGACTTGAACATTAACAAAGGGAGATAATACTTACATCATGAGTAGATCTAGAGTACTGCTCCTTAGTGCCAGCCAACTCCTCTCGGAGGCTGCGAATGATGTCATCTGATTTGGAAATCTATCAAAATAATGAACAAATTGTATCAAAATAAAAGTGTTCTTAAATATGGAAACTAACAAAAGAAAGTGTATCAAAATAACATGGTCTTCTTAAATATGGAAAATAACACAAAAAAAGTGTCTCAAAATAACATAGTCTTCTTAAATATGGAAAATAACAAAAAAAAAGTGTATCAAAATAACATGGTCTTCTTAAATATGGAAAATAACAAAAAAAAAGTGTCTCAAAATAACATAGTCTTCTTAAATATGGATTATCTTCATTTCATTTATTTAACATCTACATAGATAAATGCAATATTGACACCAAAATAGAGATGATACTTTTGTATCATAACATGCTACATGTACTTCACATAGATTTCTTATCAGTTTGAATTGAAAAATGTCTCCTCTCCCTGATAAGGGATTATAATCATGAAATTTAAGTAGTTTTTTTAACAAAAAGACAATCTGGTAAAATGTGTATCAACAAAGTACTCCAAGTATAATGGTTAATAACCATTTCAGCAATTGACAAGATAAGCCACTGTGACAAAAATAATACTACCTATATACTTCATGAGTAAGGTCATGATGACAATGTTTAATCCTCATAATATTCATCCTCATCCCATCATCACATTTCTTTCCATGTAATGTGTTCAGTGGGGTTTTTAATACATTTTTTAATAGTCTATTTTTGTATAAACAAGAGTAGACAACAGAAAATTACAAACTATGAACAACTACAATCACAATGTTAGATAAGGTGGAAACCGTCTTGAAAAAAAGAATGTCAATGTCTTATTTGACCAAACAAGAATTGCTTTTTACAAAAAAGTGTTTTTGGTTACATTGGTTTCCTATTCTTAAAGGCTGTAGACAAATTTCATAAATTTTAACAAAAACACATAAACTAATAACTTAATCCATTCCAAATTTTTGCAACTAATCAAAAACTGTTTATTTCGTAAACAATCATCTAAGTTAACCATAGGTAAACAATGCTATTTTCAGATCCCATTCTAACATGGATTTCACAAACATTTGACTGCGCATGTGCATACATTATTTTGGACATACAAAATTATCCAAATGCGTAAGATTTTGCCATCAAAGGACTGAAAGCCATAAAAGCTTGTTTATTTTTTTTCTATGAAAACAGTTAGCAACTTTGAAAAATAGAAATCAAAAAAGGTCTTTTGTTTAGTGAGGAAGAACAATTAAACACCATTTTAACATACCGATATGTTTCTCACATAACACAATCTTTGAGAGAGTACCTTAAAAAAAACTTCTGTGACATAAAGAGAAATTGCTTGCAACTAGCCATTTCTGACTTTAATCACTTAGATTTCCACTCATCTTCAAAATGAAAATTCAAATTTCATTATTTGTCATTCTTTCCTGCTTGGCAATTAATTTGAACCCATCACACTATCCCATACAACGAGGGTTCATTGCAATACTATAGTAAGTACTTCATGTTTATGAACTACTTACTATAGTATTACACTGAACCCTCGACAAGAGAATGTGTAAAGATTCACTATAACATAACTTCGAGTAGCATGCACATCTCATTATTACCTCCATCTGGTGCTGACGTTGCTTATCATGCAGCACTTTGAGATTCTGTTTATAAGATCCGCTTTCACCATCCTTACGAGAAATCTCCGCATGCAAGTCACCAATCTGGGTTTGCAAGTTTGCAACTTTTCGCTGATAACTAGTAACCTGGTCGTGAGGGTATAAAAAACAGTGAAGAATATATAGGTGGTGCATAGGAGAGAGAGAACAATAAGATTCAAAGTGCAAATCCTGGGGGATGTTTGCTTCAACAGGCATAAAGCTTTTCCATGGTACAAAATGTCCAAGGATAATAATCATTTGATATCATTTGACAGATTGGACCAGATTAAACATTAACCCTTGTAGTGCTGGAACCGACTTCATACTTTTGCAAATAGATAAGATCCAAGTCAGCTGCTAAGTAAATTGGCAACTGGCATATGATCTAACCTCTTCGCTACTCTAAGTATCTTTCATCATCACAAGTAAGCAGATCTTTAAGGTTTTGTAAGGCAGACAACACAAAAATCTATTATTAGAAAATTACCCAGCATTCTAAGGGTTAAATAAGGGAGAATATATACAGCCACGCTTATTTCAAGCGACCATAGTAAAAGGAGACAGATGATGGTGTATAAGACAAATAACAATGTAAGACTGATGCCAGTAATTCAGAAAGCTATGAGTCTTCTGAATGACTTATATTCTGTTTTAAGACAGCCCCAGACTAGATTAACTTTCGTGCATAGTTCGTTTAACTTTACATAAGCAACAGCAATTTCAGTTTTTGTCAACATTATCGTCAGCTAAGATCAATTATTAGACTTAATTAAAGAGGCCAAATTTATTAATTTCTCAGTTAATATGCTTTTTAGTCTGATTTCAGGGCCTGGTGTAAAAGGGAGATAATACACTGAACATTACCAGGTTGCAAGTGCATAAGCAAACACAACACACAATTAAAAAATCAAGTTAACAAAAAGGTGCAGTTAGATAATTGAGTTATATCAAGTGTATATATATTTCTGGTAAGAATTTTGGAGTTTTAGGGGGTGTAATACTCATCCCAAGTTACTTTTTCCTAACTGCTATAAGAATGTATTATTTCAACCAAACCAAAAGCAATAGTATACACCATCTGAGATGCTAAATGATTAACATTCTTGAAAAAGGCAATACAGCCAAACTTGCCTAAACAAAGAGTTATTAAGTGTAATTGTTGGTAGTGCCATTAAACACAAACCATGCAGAAATTTCTATTTGAAAAGCAATTTCCAATCTCAATAGAACAATAACAGTGAATGACATTCTCTAGAATATTCATATAAATATTTGACAGACTTGTTGGTATTTAGAGTTTGAATGTACCAAAAAAATTGTCCATACATTAACCCCTATAGATAGTTCTTCTATTCACTACCCAAATCAAATGCCTTATTGTTTGCGATGGTTTTGAAATAGATCATCAAGAAAGGGAAAAGTATTTGCAGCTTATATTAACCCTTTACCAAATGCCAAATTTTTGACTGTCCAAAATTGAAAGAGCTTGCATATACATCATTTCAAAATGTGATGAAATTCACAAATAATCTTCTGATAAGGCAGAAAACATTGTGGGAAAAGGAGAAATTGTTTGCTAAGAGCAATTTCTCATTTTCTCACAATGTTTTCCAGAGTCATCTGCAACAAAGTGGTCAAATGTCGTTATTGTTCGGTAATGAGTTATATTGAAAACGCATATGTTAGAACTTTTAATAGAATTGCATGGTATCCTTCTGATTGGATTGAAAGCTTTGTGGTGAAATAGGACATTTCTATATTCCACAACCAATGGTACAAGCACAAATATTTTCCTAAAATCCTCTGTAGCAAACAAGCAATTATGAAAGTGGTTGTTTGGTTAAGGCTTGACAGGTTGCTTGAGATTGCTTAATATGAGCAATTTCTTCTTTTCACACAATGTTTTCTACTCTACCAAAAGATTACTTTCCAATCTTATCCCATTTTGAAAAGTCGTCTGCAAACTCTTTCAATTTGGGACAATCGTAAATTTGGCGTTTGGTAAAGGGTTGAGACATTAAACAACTTGTAACATGGGAAAGAGCTACAAAGGTAACCCAGTGTTATAAGTTGTGCTGTTCTCATGATTCACAACAACCCAACAACAGCACTCTGACCTTGACCCTTACCTCCTTATTGAGATCTTCTACGCGCTGCTCGGACCGTCGTAGATCTGTCTTCAGTTTGACCATATCTTGGCTGGTGGAAGGGGAGTCAGTGGATCTCTGTTTGACAGAAAAAAAGAAGTTATTTTAACCTGTTGAGAATTAGTGACTGGTCTGAATTGAAAGTAACAGCAGACGACAAAAGTTAGCAATACAAAAACTGTCTTCCTTATGATGAAACCATATTGGGATAAAATTAAGAATTGAATGATTTTAAAGTCACCGTCCACTGACATGTAAAATCCACAAAAGATTTAGTAATATACTTCATCTTATTTATATATTAATTTATATTGATTCACATCTCATACATTATGTTACAACATCCTGTTACCTTTCATTAATAAACTTATTCATACTCTGAAAAATAAAGCTCACACATCTTACAGGACTGATTTCACACATCTTACAGGACTGATTTCACACATCTTACAGGACTGATTTCACACATCTTACAGGACTGATTTCACACATCTTACAGGACTGATTTCACACATCTTACAGGACTGATTTTGGCAACAGAAAACAAATTAAGATGTTATTTCTATAATACCTCATTTTGATGCAACTCCTAAAGAAGCCTACGGTGATAAACGGATAATCACCTCTTTTCAAGCAAATTTTCTTTTGGTCAAACTGTTTTTTCATCCAATGTCATGTAGAAAATATTTTCTATAATGAACATAAAATCATTTTCTATAAAAATTTTCTATAAATATTTTCTAATCATGTTTGTTACAGAAGCATTCAAGATGTTTGTATTATGAAAAGGGTCTAATTTTCATACAATAAAATCTCACTACACTCACACTTACAGAATCGCCTGTCTGTCTCTGCCGTTTGGAATAGTCCAAGTCAGCCTGTAAACGTAAAATGGCATCGTCTTTTTTCCTGAGAGTATCACGTAAATCCCGTAACTCGCGTGACGAATCGTCCGACATTCGTAACTGTGAGAGGTGCTCATGTAGCGAGCCAAACACTTGCTCTGGGGTGAGCTCCCGAAACTGTACACTTTCAATCTGAAACAACGAGAGATAAGAATTGAGTTCAGGCTTCAAGAGTATTACATGGTTTATGTAGGCTCATAAAACCCTTTTTAACCCTTTCAAAAACATTAACGACATTTGACAACTTTGTTGCAGACGACTTTAGAAAACATTGTGGGAAAAGGAGAAATTGCTCGTGACGAGCAATTTTTCCTTTTCCCACAAGGTTTTCTGCTCTTTCCGAAGAATATTGTTCAATTTCATCACATTTTGAAGTGTCATCTGCAAACTCTTTCAATTTGGGACAGTCCAAAATTTGTTGTTTGGGAAAGGGTTAACACCTTCATTCAGCTGATAGCATTTAAAAAGAAAATGGAGTATCTGGTAATGAAGAGCTATTTTCTCAGAACAAACATTAGTATCAATCTTATTTAAAGCCACCACTCTTAAACAGTGCATGAAAGGTTAGTTAGTCTGAGGTTATATTATCTTAATACAGGATGCATGCGCAGTGTTCTGCATGACGGCAGCCCTTATTTGTCTTGAACATGTATCTATCATGATTCTGTCTCCTTTAAACTATGGTCACTTAAAGCAAAATTAACTTTACTTATATATTTCATTTGTTCATAGATTATTTTTTTTATTTGATAAGACTGGTTTGAATGGAATCTGTTGAAGAAGTATGTTTCATGTTTGTGCATAGGGCTTGTTCCTGATTTATTTACACACACAAATTTTGCATCTTTGTCAAATTGTTTTACCAAATTTTATATAGATGACAAAGGCCAATCAGCCATGACAACTGCAGAGTTACAATATTTGTAACAAATTAACACTGACAATGTAGAGACAAACAGAGAGCTCATCAAAATAGTTCTTATTTTGTAAGTTTTCAAACATCGTCTGTCACAAAGGGTATGTTAAGTCCTCTATTTAAGGGAAATGTTTTTTAAGTACTGTTATAGCTATTACAAGGGGCCCCGATAAGGTATGATGTACAAACATGCTGAGTTAAAACAAACGCAATCCTGGCCTTTCAACCCATACCTCCTGTATCATAAAACAAATGACAATTAAAAACTCTGGAGATATTTTCAACACGGGCAAGGTGAATATAAACCATTGTGACAGAAGAGGAGTCTACTAATTTTGAGCCATGTTTTCTTTCATCGCAACTGTTTTTATTATATTTTATTGCACTAGTTTTAAAAACACGTATATATTTGGTATATGGTAAACATATTAATGACTTTATCAAGCGAGAAAAAAAAAAAAAAAACGGGTTGAAACCATTTTGACCAGAACAATATAGAGCCTAACTTTTCTCTAAAGATATGTTTGCTGCACATGTGTTTATTCTTAATCTTTGTGAAAAATAAAACATGATACATTGAATCACTAATGGAGAATTACTTATGACGAGCAAATTCTGTTTATGTCATAACACATCAAATATTTCTGTCTCAGTCATTTAACCCATTACCAAACAATAACAACATTTGACCAGTTTGTTGCAGAGAACTTTGGAAAGCATTATTGGAAAAGGAGAAATTGCTCTTAACAAGCAATTTCTCCTTTTCCCACAATGTTTTCTGCCCTATTAGATGATTACTTTTCAATTTCATCCCATTTGAAATGTCGTCCCAAATTGAAAGATAGGGCACAAAACATTGTGGGAAAAGGAGAAATTGCTCGTTCAGAGCAATTTCTCCTTTTCCCCACAATGTTTTCCAGAGTTGCTGCAACAAACTGGTCAAATGTCGTTATTGTTTGGTGATGGGTTAAAGAATCCAAAAGTTTCTCATATTTACCTCCCATCGGCCTGTAGTTCTGGCCGAGCTGATCACGTTGATGAGTTGGTTGAGATCGTGATTGAGGTTAGAGTTCTCTCCCCTTAGTCGACCTATGTTCTCCTCCTGGCGCTCTACCCGTACATGGAGATCCTCGTTTGTTGCCTCCGCTCTCGCTTTCTCAATGGTAAGGGCACGCAACTCACGTTCGAGATCTCGTGCCTTGGCCATGTATTCCTGCAAAATGGGAGAACGATCAATAAATAGACAAATTGTACAGAGATCAAACAATGCCATTCAGAAATTCTCTTGTATCTTGAAAACACATTAAAATACATGTAAAAATCCGGATATAAGACATAAATGTGGAACTTTTTCTTTTAGTTTGAAAACTCCAACCTGAAGAAAGATGTCCCTCATCTTTGACAGACACAACTGTATAGAAGCAACAACGGTGTTTAATAGGATATATTGACGATGGTTCAATTCACTACTAACATCTACGCTTCCCCATCAATATACAAACAGCAAGTCAAACCAGACTACCATTCCATATAACTGGCCTTCTTCAGACTTCTGACTTATATATGTTTGTGTCATAACATATTTGCCACCAGATTGATACATTTTAATTTTGCTCCATCTTTTACTGTCAACTGTGAACTATTCCAATTCTGCATGGATATTCAACATATTTGGATATTTGGTTGCTTATAAGGTTGTTTTTTTAATTGTCAAAATTCAAACAAACAGAAGACGAAAAAACCCTGTCCCATTTTCTTTATGATTTTGATTCGAAACCATTGTGACAAATAGATGAATTGCTTATCATGAGCAATTTATCTTATTGTCATAGTGGTTTCTTCAGAAGTTTTCTGCAGAAGATGCGTCATAGTAATGTATCTATCTAAATATTTAAGGCTTAATTATGATAATTGTAAAATAGTTGACTAAGACATGAATAATGATACTTTACATGAGGATTTGTTTCGTTATGATTTAAATAAGCTTTAATTTTGATTCAAACTGTCAAATATCTAAAATCAGCTGAGGCGTGCCCAAACAATAGTAGAAGCAAAGGTTATCTCCAACATGTCTTCTGTTGTATTGAAGTCCTTATCAAAGAGCTTGTTTCGTGTAAGGTTCGTTCAAAACAATTTCTTGCATGAGTTAGCACAACTCCAAGGTAAAAGACTTGACAATAGCAATGTTAACTCCTCATTACCCTTATAGTGCACGAACCGACTTCATGCTTCTGCAAACAGGTTAGATCCAGGCCAGCTGCCAATTAAATTGATCTAACCTGTTTACTACTCTGAGTACATTTCCTCATCAAAATTAACCAGATATTTAAGGTTTTGGAAAGCAAAGGACACAAAATTCTAAGGGTTTACAGTAATGGCCTTTGGTGTCCTCACTGCAGTGTCAGAAGCTGGGTTTTGTAAATTTAAAAAAAGAACTCATTCTTCTCTTTGTCAAGTATCTCTTGACCCTTTTTGTAACATTTTATGACTTGCTCTCAAAGCAGCAGCAACGATTTGTTATGAAAATAACATTTGCATATTGATATAAAGTAAAAAACTATCTTGACTTTTGATAACTTTCTTTGAATAAGTACATTGTATAGCAATATGTTATTGGATAAAATAGTTTGATGTTTTGTTTTTTCAACATGCTTATTGCAATCTATTCCTCAATGAATACTGATTGTATCCATCCCAACCCTAGTACCATAAGAAAATAATGCAATTTGGAAGGTGATACACATTATGTGCAATTATCATCTTAGTCATCAAGGGCTGTACATGGTAAAACACCAAAATGTCACATGGAAAAATCATCACCACCTATTGCTCCTTTCATTTCATGGATGAAGAAATTCGGGTAAGAAAAATAATTAATGACATCAAAATATCCAAAGGAATTTTCCAAACCAATCTGTTACATATAAAAAATGTGTAATGGCAAAACCAATTGCAATTTAAAGAGATGATGTTCAATATGTTAAATTCTTATTATGCATTAGTTACTGTACATTAAATAGGTACAATGATATTTGATATGAATCCCAATTAAAAACTAGTCCCGAGCGGTCTTTGAGAAAATAACGCTTCAAGCAGCAATTCAAAATAATATACAGGGCAAGCTTGTGCAGGCTTACAGACTAAAGACTTCTCAGGCAAGCTGATTTGAACACAATGGATGTTTGAGCCATCTGCAAAATTTGGAAATATGGTTTAACTAATAAGTCTTAAGTTACAAAGTCTTATAGTTATCTCATCTATTTTGCATTGCAAGCTCTTATAAGTTAAGTGGCTGAAAACTACAAGCTGAACTACAAGGACTTTAATGATGTTGACAGAGAAAACAACCTACATTCAGAATTGGCTGACTTTCATGATTAGAATAGAAAATATGGTTTGGAAAAGGAAACACTGCTCATATGAGCAATTTCTATGTTCCCAAAATATATTCCTAGTCGAGAAAGGCTTAATTGTCATGATGGAATTCTCCAATTTTCTTATGAAACAGCTCATAGAATATCAAATTCTCTCCTTACGTCAGAGCTGTGCCTGTTGTATCTTGTCCCAGCAAACATTTTATTTCTTCCCTCCGTTATAAATCCTTAAGTTAACACACTTCAACGATCTCTCGGATAAAACAAACACCAAATTCCATGTCGGTATTTACAACACTCCAAGAGCAGCTATGCATTTATCAAACGGGCTTAGGACAAATCAAACCCCAATATCATAATCTAATAGAGATCAGGGTGTATTACAGACCCAATTTTGGAATCAAAGTTTCGCTTGCTGGTTATCTTAATGGGCCTAGCAACTAGTCACAATACTAATTCACTATAGCGCTCAAGATAACAGGCCTGTACATTGCCTGTACATTGCAATAGAACATTGTAAGGTCTCATTCTGGTATTCCGATTCCTAAAATCTCAGACTTCAAGAAACTTTGTAGGCCCTAGGCCCTTGACTGACTGAAATCCCTGAGGTCTGACAGAGACCCTGTTTGGTCTGACAGATTTTTACAAAGACAAAGAAGAAAGTGTTCAGTTCACTCCTACTGGGGCTCTCAGAGTATTGGGAAGTCTGATTAGAAAGAAAATACAATGACATTGGTTAAATCTTGTTTTGGGGGATTGCAAAAGCTGAACAGTATAACGAATTTGTGGCAGCCATTGCATAAAAGGTTACAGAGTGTCGGATAGATGCTTTATCTCTATGTTTCTATTTCTAATAGTACCGTAAGTTTTGTAAAGCCTATACAGTATATACTCACAACCTAGAACTACACGGATAACTACAATCTATCATTTATGATTGATTGTTTATTGAATTGTCAAAACAATAAAAGCATGTTTAATATTAAGAATTGGGACAGCTATTCCAGCTAGGGTTCCATGTTAGACAATATAACTAGGGTTCAATGCAAGACTAAAGTAAGTGCTTCATAAACATGAAGCACTTACTATAGTCTTGCACTGAACCCTCGATAAAGTCCTTAAATAATATGAAACACATACTATAGTCTTGCACTGAACCCTCGATAAAGTCCTTAAATAATATGAAACACATACTATAGTCTTGCACTGAACCCTTGTATTGCGTATTGTATAAGTCATAGGCGTAGGAGTGTTTTCAATATTTCTTCAGATGAGGACCGGTCTAAGAATAAATGTTCCAAAACTTTTGTCATGACTATTCATGCATCTACAAATGTGTATGTTAATACAAAAAAAAAAAGTGAAAAAAGAAAAAAGGATAGGCCAGGTCTCGAACTCATGCAGAAATAAAATGAAATGAAATGAACTGAGGAGAAATGCTATCAGACTGTCACAACCACGGGTTGAACTGTCAACTCCATTAATGAACTTTTTAATTTTCAAGCTTTAGCTAACATATTGAGTCTAACTGCTTATAGGACACGTAATCACTGTTTTTGTCAATCAAAACTACTCGATTATTTTCGTGAGCTTGGTTTTCATTTTCATTGAATAAATCCGATGTGTTCAGATTGCCATTTGTAATATCATGGCTTCAAAAATGTTTTGGTTATTGTTCGTAACTAAAGGCGAATTGGTATTAGATAAAGCACAAAAAATACACACATTTATATTGATTCTGCTGTAAATTTCATTTCTTTATTTTTATCTTTTCAAATACCTTCATTTTCCATTGTGATTAGGGGCAAAGTATACTTCCCCGGTCTGGATATTGCTCTGGCCCCTACGCCTATGTAAATATCATGCTAAATAACAAGCATGCAGAGCTTATCTGGAGGTTTGGTGTCCAATACCAAACCTCTTTGAATGTTACCAACTTTATCTTTATACAAACACCATGGCCGATAAAACTCCCCTTTTCATTACTCTCAGGTCCTCTGGCCCCTACGCCTATGTAAATATCATGCTAAATAACAAGCATGCAGAGCTTATCTGGAGGTTTGGTGTCCAATACCAAACCTCTTTGAATGTTACCAACTTTATCTTTATACAAACACCATGGCCGATAAAACTCCCCTTTTCATTACTCTCAGGTCCTTTGAGTATTATTCTTCACCCTTTTTCAACACACAAACATGGATGACCAGTGGGAAAAAACATTGTGGGTAATTTAAAAAATTCTTGAAACAGGAAGTTTCTATTTTTCAAGCAATTTTTGTTAATTCGATTTTACAGTGTGATAAGTCTAATGATCAAATTATTATTCAATAGTTATTCAATCAAAGTAGTAACAGCTAGTTACAGTTTGGTAGAGGTAATAGTTGATATCAGGTAATGGTCTGTGGGCTAGTCCATAAAATTTGTCATGGTCAACAAGGGAGCACATAAAATGGAGTTAAGAGCCCTTCAAGATTACAGATTTATGAGTAGTTTGGCCATAGAATAAATTTAAAGCAAACTGTAAGATTTGACAGTCACATTTAATGGCGCTTGGCCGAGTACAAAGGTTTAAGGTTTTACACTACTTTTCACATTGGTTGTTATATGTTTAATGCAATTTCAACATGTTTTAATAAAGTCCGAAAAGTCAGTGCTACTCTCTAAAGACCTTGGTATCACCATACTTACACATCATACGCTACTAACAGTGGCTGCTTTCCCCTATTTTACGAACAATATCCGCAACGAAGCATAGCTAGAAAAATCCACTTTGGATTTTATGTCCCCTGTGGGGATTTGATCCCAGTTCTTCCGGGTGACAGTCCAAGACATAATCACTGAGCTAAAGAGTTGGCTCAGTAACACAGAGGTTACATCTTGTCTTGATTGATTGTTGCTATGCTGTAGAGAGTGAGGCGGCTACGTAACACACCCCCTCTTATAGAAGTCATCATTTATAATGTCATGTAAGCCATTTCGGCTTGTAAGTCCATTTCGGACGAATTAATGACTCAATGGCCAATCCTGGACGAGCCCCCATCTTACGAACAATTGTCCGCAACGAAGCATAACTAGAAAAATCCATTTTGGATTTTATGTCCCCTGTGAGGATTCGATCCCAGTTCTCCCGGGTGACAGTCCAAGACATAACCACTGAGCTAAAGAGTCGGCTCAGTAAGGCAGAGGTTATATCTTGTCCTGATTGATTGTTGCTATGCTGTAGAGAGTGAGGCGGCTACGTAACACCTATAAAATATGATGGTGCAGTCCTACTTGGACTTACAGAATTATGCAGAATGGTGAAGTAATGGATAAAATTCTACTAAAAATCAATCTAGTAACTGATAAACCAAGGCCACTCAGTTACTTGTTCTGAGTGTTTACAAACCAATATACCAATCCTCAAAACATTACATGCATAACTAATCATTAAAAAAGTGAAATCATTTCATCAAAAGCAGAATTTTCACAGCTCTTGAAATACTACATACATAACAATTCATCAAAATAATGAAATAATTTTGACAGAAGGAAAATTTTCTCAGTATGAGCAAATGTTTCTGGTGTGAAAATGGTTTAAGTGTCACTTTCTGCAAAGACATTTCAAGTTTTTTGTATACAAGGGTAAAGTTAAACCCATTACAAAACAATAACGATATTTGACCAGTTTGTTGCTGACGACTCTAGAAAGCATTGTGGGAAAAGGATTTTTCCACAATGTTTTCTGCCCTATCAGATGATTATTTTTCAAATTCATCGCATTTTGAAATGTCGTCTGCAAACTCTTTCAATTTGGGACAGTCAAAAATTTGGCGTTTGGTAAGGGTTTGAAGACAATGGTGAACACTCAGCGGATTGGACACTCCATGACACAGTCCCTCTATACACAGTGAGGCCTAATCTATTAGATTTAATTAAAGACAAAGGATTAATCAGTATTGATTCAAACTTCAGATATTTCTATAGATCCTAAATACCTGGGCAAGATAAGTCATTACAATTATTTGCAACCCTTCATCGCAAACCCTTCTCATCATACAGAGGACTCTGCTCTATTCCACTCCATTTCATCGTAAAAACAATACGTTTGTTTAAATGGGGTTTAATACTGTATCCACACTTTTTCAGATATGTAACAACTTTCCTGGATTCACCAGTACTATGGTAGGTAGGTCTTTAAAGTGTCTTGTGAAAGGATACTCCCACATAAGAAGAGGCTCAAACCAAGGACCCTGATTTCTTAAAATGTCGCCTTAACCACTGGGCCACATCCGACCCTTTTAATAACAATGGAACCCAAGAAGAAATTTTTGTCATAGGCAAGTTCCTCTTTTATTACATGGGTTTCAATTCTGCAATTTTTTTTTTCGGCAATGGCTTTTGGGAATTCAGTAAGCTTTTATCTTTGCTGATAAAGTCATGACCTGTAGTTCGAAAGTAAATAGAGTTGAAAACATATCCAGTCAGCATGTTTTTAGGCTGTATTTCAGTTGGGGGTTTAGCCTAAGACTTTAACAATTGAGACACTTGGTATTGCCATGCATCAAACCCGCTTAATCATATGAATAATATGAAAGGAAACAAGAAGAACATTCAACTTCTGAGTCATGTCTTACACTGTTTTCGTTTACATTCTTGATATATTATAAATGGTGATCGAATATTTCATGATTGATTTGACATCATACCAATGAGGAATTTCTACAAAACAGCAATAATTTCAAGTTGATAGTACATCTGTTTATAAATGGATTTTACAATGCTTTAACACTATTACAGTTAGTTATGTTGCAATCGAAGACCCCATGGGTACTAAAAAAAAAGGCTTATTGATGGAGGAAGACTCTGCACCATGGATACTCAACTGCCCATAAGGGCTGGTCAAGCCAGGTAGAACCATCAGCATGCCATGAGTCAGTCCAGTGACTAACTCTCAAACTCTCATGAAAATTGAAATGCTGTCACCGAGATTTGAACCCACATGGATATGGGCCATATGAATCCAAGTTCTGTGCTCTAACCTAGCCACAGAGGCCCCATAATGGTGCATCTGTAAATCTCACTTTACTGTTTTTACTGCAAAGGGCTAAATGATTCCAAAACTTGTACACTTCAACTCTGCCTTTCAGGAAAACATTTTCCAACTTACAAGCATCCTTATCTCTAAATTTGCAGTCCTTCAGTACATAAACTGACTTAAACTGATTATTTCTTTCTTAATGATTGGGCATTGTCATAATAACCTGTTTTAATTTCAAAATAAGAATGGCAATCTTCATACTTTGATATTGGTCCAATACCAAAATGTTTCAAGGGGTATTGGTTAATTTATTCTTTTGTTAGAATCATCAATGATTTCTGAATTTGCCAACAAGAGACCGAGAGATAATCAATGAACCAATTGTCATCAAACTTACTTTTATTCCTGTCAGTGTATTGTGTGTAAGAATGAACTCCCTGCAGATTTAAGGTTTTACACCATTCCCTTGGGTAATAAATCATACAATTAACTTTATCATAAACCTAAAATCAATTAGCCCTATTGTCCATTTGGTCATACAATATCAGGTATAAGATAGAAGATGAACAACCAAAAATTAACCTACTTTGATCTTCTTTTTTCACAGACCTTAAAATCACCCATAGCAATAGATTCTTGTACTTCTTAATTCATTTATAAATTCAACCATGGAAGATTATATGCTTTGATCTCCAGTTCTGAGTGCGCATATCATTAAACGCAAACCAAATTGCAACACATACACAAAGACAAGAAGTCAAAGTTATGTCTAAACATGTTGGTAAAAGTTAATCTCCTTAAATATTTTCAAACACACTATATATACATGATTGTATACATAATCCAGCTAATCTTATTATTTGAATCATAATTGTCAAACTGTGAAAATATACATTTAATGTTGAAGTAAGAATCGACTATTCTCTAATACAGTGCTTTCTGAATAAAACATTAATTTTCTTGTTCTATAAAACTTATCAGAACTGGTTTACTGCATTGAATGAGCAGCTGTTTATTTATGTGTCATCTTAATCAAGGACTTTTACATTACTTTGTAATAACTGAGGGAAAATATTTATTTAGAAAAATTCCACACATCAATACAGAACAATAATTTATACAAAAAAAGATCAAATTGAGAAAAAAGATGAAAAAATGCTATGTTAAATAACATTGTTCAAAGATTACATGCATCCCCTTCTGAATCATTTTAAACAAGTCACCAAGTTCATCAAAGCTTCATTTGGGAGAGATTTCATCAAATAGTCACCATTAGTAGTACATTTACTTCATTGATAAAGAAATCATTCTTTCCAAAGGCCTCACAGGACCACCAGGGTCTTATGTTGTTGGCATTCATGAGAACCTTCTCTAACTAACCCCTAATCACTTTTTGAAGGCTTAATGTGAGACTACAGTGAGTGCCTCATATTTGAGAAAGACCTGGGTACCGTTTTACTAAACAACTTACGGAAAATATTTGCGTAAGTCATAATTGATGGACATAAATAGTATCTTCAATTAAAGTACAATATTGCAATGTGACACGTCATTGGAAGCGTCTCGGAGAGACGCTTCCAATGATGTGTTACTTTGCTATATTGCTTTGCCCAATATGGATAAAAGCGGAATTGTTGTTTTAGACTTACGCAAATCTTAAATATAAACTGTTTAGTAAAACGGTACCCAGTACTATAGTCCTTCATTGAACACCAGATATATGCATATGACTAGAAATTGCTTGTTTTCTTTCTATGATTTCTATAGACTAATATAAGGAAAAGGCAACATCTAACAATTCATAATTTCTCCTCCTAACTGTTTTAAAGTTTGCCTTTCTGTATGCATTACAATTTTATGAAGGACTTACTTTATATTATCCTGTAATGTCACCTTTAATATGTAGTTTCAAATTTTGTTTTTGAGTAAATTTTGTCCAAAATGAAAAGTTCATCATGAGAAGTGCCTTGTCAATGCAGGTGAATAAATTTAGCATGCACATGAGATAATGGTTAACCCTTCCCGAACAACAAGTTTTCGACTGTCCCAAATTGAAAGAGTTCGCAGACGACATTTTAAAATGTGATGAAATTGTAAAGTAACCTTCTGATAGGGCAGAAAACATTGTGGGAAAAGGAAAAATTGCTCGTTATCCTTTTCCCACAATGTTTTCTAAAGTCGTCTGCAACAAAGTGGTCAAATGTCGTTATTGTTTGGGAAAGGGTTAAAACAATTTTTACCCCAAATGAGCATTATAAATGTATTGTATAGAAAGTTTGTAAATGCCACATACCCAAGGGTCTGGGGCCCGTTTTACTAAACAGTTTACGCTTCAGATTTGCGTAAGTCTAAAACAACAAGTCCTTTTATTTCACTATTTGGCGAAGCAATATTGCAAAGTAACACATCATTGGAATCGTCTCTCCGAGACGCTTCCAATGACGTGTCACATTGCAATATTGTACTTTCATTGAAGATATTAACCATGTTTATCAATTATGACTTACGCAAACATTTTCCGTAATTTGTTTAGTAAAACGGGCCCCTGGTTCAGAGAAAAAACTGTGACATACAAACACTGAAAATATGTTAAACTGGTTATTTATGGCACTTAGGCTGATTGGAATCAATCTTCAGTTTTCATTCGAAACAGCCAAAGAAAGGAGGAGTGTGTTTGAAAATTAGGTTCCTCCTTTCACCATAACTGCAAATATTTATGGGACAAAGGTTTAGTCATGAAAAATTGTGGGCTTAATGATTTATATAATTTAAAACAATATATATGATTTTCTAATTAGAAATAGTCATTATCATTCAACAGTAATAACCTTTTAGTTTGCTGTTATTTCATTCTGTGTAGAAGAGAGGGGGTTAATTGCCCCTATTGTCATTTGCAATGGAATGTTTGTTAGTTGAATACCCAGACTATACGAGGTTGAGTCATATTGTAAGTACATGTACACCTTACCCATCATTCTGCATAGAATCTTGTGACTTATTGAAACTATCAGGAGATGATGCTTAATATCATCATTCATGGGATGAAGAATACTTCAACAAGAGGGTTTAGTGCAAGACTATATTATTTATTGTTAGTCCTCCACAATCAATTGAAGGACTTCCTATAATAGTCTTGCACTGAACCCCAAACAGGATGGCAAAGGATCTTACGAGCATTTTGGCTAAGAAATCCTTGCAAACCCGTGAAAATTCTCCTTAAGTGACAATTTTGCTTTCAAATGCTCCCTAATGTTAGAGTGTAAGAAAATGAGTTAATCATAGCCCAAAACGGTTTGCAAGTCTTGAGGACCTTATTTTCAAGGAAAAGGCAGGCAACAGCAAGAATACATTGATATTTTTCCTTTTGACTTTCACATGGCACATATCAATAAGACAAGAGACATTGCCCGGCAAAAGGTGTCGGATTATCACAATGTATTTATGAACTTTATGTGCCTGAGCAGTTGAATGTTATATGAAGTAAAATATCAAGGCTTTAATGTTCATGATACCATACACTTTCGGTTTCCTATTGGTAATCAATGATGAAGCTGGTTCCTCAAAATTCACAAAAACAAACCCTGCATACATGTACCAACTACACTACTTTTTAACTTTCATTGTTTTCCTTGTATTTGCAAATAAAATATCAAAGGTGCGATTCTTAATGTAAAGTAATGATTTCCTGGTAATTTATAACATTTTCAACTGAAACCAATGAGACAAAAGACCCCTGTGAAAGATTCTAGAATTTATTCATGAACATTATGAACACTAAATGGTCATCCATGAACAAAGTTGTTCTTAGTTTGCTCATGAATTTCAAGAACATGAACATCAAAAACAGGTTCATGCGTGGATTCATGAACCTGTACTTGAGGCTCATGAACCTGTTCTTGAATTTGACGAAAAAGTTCTGTGTTCATGAACAGCCATTTTACATTCATGAATATTCATGAATAAGTTCTGTTTGAAGAGGAAATTTGCTTGTATATATAGACATAAATGAAGCTTTAGGATATATCAGATCAATGCATTATCAATAATGCTTTGTCATTTGAGATTTAAAGGTCATATGTACAGGTTGGGTTTATTTCATAAAATTAAAATATGAAGTAAAAGAATCACATTGAAATTATTTGCAACATTTTAGCATAACGCATTACGTCATAAATCACCGTCATAGCGCACCGATTAATAAAAGTTCGTATGACTTACTTCCCTTTGCTGTGACGTCACTCGTGATCCACTGAATGCGCCATGTAAAGGGCGTGAAGAGCGATCGCTGGTTAGAATTGGTGTTTTTCTTCAAATAAGCGATCCTAAAGTCATTGTTTGGATTGACAGCGCATTTTCTTTGTTGAATATGATTCATTTTATAAGAATATCAATTTGAAAAAAGATAAATTAATAACTTAACCCGTGAATTTGCATGGATTTGTCAACCTGTTCATATGAAAGGAACGGCTTGAAATTTGGACGATTTTCCTTGAAATAAATTATTCTTAAGTCTTTGTTTGGATTGACAGTGAATTTTCTATACTGAATATTTTTCATATTATAAGAATATCAATTTGAAAAAAATAAATTAGTGACTTAACGCGTGAATTTACAAGGATATGTCAATGCGTTCATATGAAAGGAACGGCTTGAAATTGGGACGATTTTCCTCGAAATAGCAATCCTTAAGTCAATGTTTGGATTGACAGTGCATTTTCTTTATTGAATATGTTTCATATTATAAGAATATTCTTCTGAAAAATAGAGTAAGTGACGTAACGCGTAAATTTGAAAGGATTTGTAAATGTTTTCATATGTAAGAATCAGCTTGAAATTTTGACGATATTTGTGAAAACAGCTATTTTTATTAATATTTGTTGAAAAAAAAAACCCGAGTACTTTTTCGTCAATGATCGTGTATTAGCATTAAGGTTTTAATTGAGTAGTAAACAAAGACATAGATCTGAATAAACGAATTGTCTTAAAACCGTACATCGTATAACTATTGACTGTCAAATTCACCCTTCATTGTCTTATCAATACATGAAACGGGAGAAGATAATTAATTGCGAACAAACAAACCGTATTATAACCCAACTTACTTTTGATACGAAGGTTATCCTTTAACTCACATTTTCACCACACATCCAAATTTCAAAACTAAACACTGGCACATTCAAGAGTATTTGTTAAAATCATCCGGCAACTTTCCAGTAACTCCACCCCCAGTAAGAGGTCTATGATTTCGAATTTGATTCCGATGTCGTCTTTCTAGATCAACTGTTTTGACTTAAGAATTGTTCTTCACATTCACTTTACATTTATGTTCGTTTTCTCTCGTGTAAGTAGCCTTGACATATTGAGCATTTAATTTTCGGACAGGTTTAATAATTAACAGCTAAAACAAAAAAATCGTCATAGTTTATTTTACTAACAACCTTAAATAAACATATTTGGATTTGTTTTTTATGATTTTGGAATTTAAATATCAATTTGACAAAACTTGATTTTGATGTCAAAACGTTTTTTTGTTGTAAACATAGAGTTAATACCGTTTTGGTGAATACTGATTATCATATACTTATTGAAGTGTCAAACTATTCTAATAGAAAAGACAACATGTTCACTTCTTCAAATATCATAACGACAAAGTATCAGACGTAAGTCACATTAAGAGATAAATATGTCCTGACACCATATCAATCCAAACATCCTGTGAGAGTTTGGTCTTAATTGGTTATATCTTAACAATGGATTTTTTAGATAAATTTAATTGCCGCGCAATGAAAGTGTGAGATTTGCCGCTTGTTATTTCATGTCTGAAATAGCAGAACGTGTCAGACCTGTTAATTAACAACAGAGATATTTAAGAGATTAACAACGCCAGAGGCTATCTTTCGCCTAAACAATAAAGGACTTGAGACTTGAAACGTAATGTGTAAATGTGGCAGATTGGTGTTAACTTGCATAACGACCCTTAATCCTTGTAATGTCCGATGTTTGTTGATTGACCCTTTGTATGTGAGGTAAACTGACAATAACCAACTAAATTGTAAACAAAGAGATTATGTTCAAATGTGTAAATTATATATTTAGTGATCTTATTACTAAATTATCAATATAAATTTGTAATAATCATGTTTGAACACCTGCATTTCAGTGTGACATACGTCATTTAAACCAATATTACCAATGGCAAACAAATGAGGTGTGTGATTTAAATAATTCCGAAAAGCAGACGCTTAAGTTAAGATCGAACCCATTATCATTTGCGTTGATGAGTGGGACCAGAGACAGTTTGCGGATATCAAATATTCATTATTTTGAATTTTCATTCAAAGACAACGGCAGATAAAAGAAACTTGCTTGTTTTAATCGGTTTGTTATCATAGCAATCAACATACATTTTTCATTTTGTCTCATTTATGTAAAATGGCAACGTTTCTACGATTATGTTTAAACATAAAACAAGTTTTGCAAATAAGAACAAGAAGCATTTAAGCGTTTAAAACCCAAAGACATGGCAATACAATAACTTATGATGTTGGATGAAATTAACATATTCTTGCAACCCTTTGAATTCTTACGTAATATAATCGTAAAGCAGCCTAATTAAGTATTCCTGACTAAGTATGTAGCATAGTTAATCTGTTCCAAACAAAACAAGCTTGGCAATAAGAGAGTCATTCAAGGAAATTAACTTTAAAAAAAGGTGTAATCAACGTGATTTATCCTTTTCTTGAATTTATCTACATTTACACAGTGCACATTCTATATAAAGATCTAGCAAGACTACACGAGGCTCTAACACCCCAAACTAACAGTCAGGAATTGTTTTAATCACAAACATCAGTTCAGGGAAATATAACGGTTACTCAATATGTAGAATGAATTTCAAGCGTCTTCACCTGTATAAATTACTTTGAATTGAGTCCGATCATTTAAAGATCAATAAAATCAATTCTCTGGAAACGCCTAACAATGCGTAAACTTGCCGTCTTCGAAGTGAAATTAACACAGCCTACTGTTCTTGTTTGGGGAATATATCTTTTGCTTATTTGTAAAGTAAACACGGTCCAGTTTACTTATCGAAACTTTTTGCAGCTTTTATGTTCGTCGGAAAACGGGAGAAACTCGCATCCCTGCGACCAAAAGCAGAATAACACCAGAAGACCTGTCAAAATACCATATTCAATATCCAATTTACGTTTCCCAAAACACAATTCAACACTTAAAATGTCCGAAATTTGTTCAAAAACACCGTCGTTACTGAGAACTAGATTCTTCTTACTGATAGTTCACATGACTTTGAAGCACAAATGACGTCACAACAAGGGAGATAAGTCATTCACAAAAATCGATAAAGGTGAATAAAAGTAGTCAAAAACAACATTTTTCGCTTCTGTATGAGAAAAAAATCATTACCTCCGCCATAACGAAACCATAACCTAATTCAAAAACCATAATTAAAGAAAATTTTGTTTATCGGGAAATATGACCTTTAAGGAGAAAACTTTTTTAAAATGTCATAAAACAAACATTGATTCTGATAAATCTGATAGGAAAAAGATAAGAAATTCACTTACTGCTTGTTCAATAGGTTCTTTCCATGTCACCTTTTTGTTCAGGTTAGGGCTGCCAGCATAGCCCCTATCACCCTCCATACCTAGTGCTTATATAATTCCTTTCTTGGTATACCTTAGTACTCCATTTTCCTTTTTGTTACAATTAATTATCCAAATACTGATAATCCACTAGGAATTAAAACTCATTCCCACCATTTAATTAAAACTTGTACCACCAGTTATTCAATCAACAGGATAACCAGATGACAAGTTCTCTACACCATATAAATCAATTAGTCCTTTTTGTATGGGCTTAATTCCAAAAACATTAAATCTATTAGGACACTCATCAAACTTTATTTAATTATACGCCAGGCAGGACACGATCATCTGATTCATAAATTACCAATTTACATCCTCAGCTCAGAAATCACTACCTCAAATACTAACACACACAAACTTATACAAATCAATCACCAATTATTGTATGGTCCATAATTTTGTAAACAGACAGGGAGCCCAATGAAAGCATTGACGATGACTTCACAAGCCTGTTGCACTAATCCTTCCGATCCGACACTCTTTTCCCTTTTGTGTAGGTTTCCACTATTCAAACTAACGGTAAAAACCGGACTCCCAGTTACCTATAGGAGATTAGTGGGTGAAACCTTTACCATTTTAAGACTGCTTTAAGATTACTCATCCAAACATTGTGTACAAAAAAACGATTGACAAAGGAAGAAATTGCTTGTGAAAAGCAATTCCTACCTTTGTCATTATGTTTTCAGCACATACATAATTTCGCCCTTACTCTGTCTTATTTTTCTCAATTTTCAATCAGATGTATTCCATCTGGGTTGGAAACAGTACTAGGGTTAGGGTAAAGAGTCAAACCAGGTATAGCCTTTTATCTGCTTATCTTTTGAGTCGCGGGAAGTAAGGGCAGTCCTATCAAGCGTGCTGTTACATGCATTTCTATGCAGCCACTTCTGGTAGAATGTATTTCTTCACTTCAGTGTACAGGTAGAAATTCATACCTGTATTGAACAACTAAATACCCTTTCTCTTTTAAAGATTTTTAGATTTAATTCATTACGAAATCGCTATTGAAATGTTTACTTCTTAACATAATGAATGTAGCAATTGTGCAACTGCTTTTGTGGTGGGGATAATAATCTTTTTGAGGGCATAATAATCAAATATTGAAAAAAAGCTCTCAATACTTTCAATCAATTTACAAAGGTCATACTTATCGTTAGTTACGTTTACAGCATTTCTATTAAAGGCATAGTTAACTGCAGAATGCATCAATGTTAATATATAATAATGTCAAGGTTTATCGATAAAAAAATGTTCCTGTAAGAAATTTTAAAAAGAAGTCTTATCTATCAACATGATAAAGTATAATCAGCATGTTTTTTTGTCAGCTCCTGAAAGTTTGTTCTTATCAATGTTTATACCAAGGTTACAAGATTCAGGGCTTTGTTTGGCTTTTACATTCAAGCACACTTATACATCTCTAAATTCATTATTGGATTGAAAAACACCATTATAGCATCGTCACAATATCCTCTTTTGAGTGTCTAACCCATTACCAATAAATAACAACATTTGACCAGTTTGTTGCAGACGACTCTGGAAAACATTGTGGGTAAAGGAAAAATTGCTCTCAGCGAGCAATTTTTCCTTGTCCCACAATGTTTTCTGCCCTATCAGAAGATTATTTTTCTTTTTCATCACATTTAAAAAATGTCGTCTGCAAGCTTTCAATTTGGGACAGTCGAAATTTAACGTTTGGTAAAGGGTAAAAGTAAAATGTGAAGCTCTAACTATAGTATTTTACTGTGAAACCTCAATTTGCTTGATACTGATGCCTTCTAAAACTTTGGTTCAAGGTTTTAAATTCTAAGGGAGAATTAAATGGTAAGAAAGGCAATTTGGCCTATTTTTACCAGAACTTGGCTAGGGCTTCGAGGTGCCTTGCCAAATAACATTAACCCCCAACCAGAGGTACTGGCTAGGTTCAAACTTGGGAAACCCTAGTTCTAAAAGGCAGCAACCACCTTAACCAGTTGGCAACCAAGACCCTTCTATCCTTGCAGCCTGGATTTGAACCAAAGTGGAGAGGCACCAAGTGTAATGGTTTTCCCAAGAAGTGGTTTCTTCGATCATCGTTAAGTTTAAACATTATCTCAAATGAAACATCATACATGAACATTACAAACAATTTAGTGAAACAGATTGAAATAGCTAATGAAGTTCCTTACCTTTGATTATCATAGGTACAATTTAAAGGCTCGCCATGATCGAGTGTACCAGATGATGACCAAAACTAAATACAATCCAACATTTCAATTAAGCTAACAAACAACGTTTTAGATTTAATTGCTTCTATCAGTCAAAAGGACGTAAGTTCTTAAATGGATTACTGAAAATTTCTTAAATCATGGACCTTTGAACAACTTGATTAGACAGTGAAAAATGTATGTCTGAAAAGGCAAAGTTGACCGGTATCAAATGAGGTGACACTGGAACACTAAATCAAGTATTCTACTATAAGAACACTTAGCCATTGTTTTCATGTGCTTTAATCATTGGACTATCTTATCATACTGATCATCTAGAAATGGCTTGACACTTCACTTCTATAACAAATGACATATCGAGGGTTCATTATGCTGAATATACTATTATATGTGCTTAATATGTGGGAATGACTTACTAATAGTCTTGAATTGAACTTGTGTGATATGATCTGCCAATCCACAGAGAACCTATTACTTCATCAGGAATCTTCTGACTTGTTCAAATTGAAAGTATGGCCCAATTTGATATCAACAGCAGACAACAATCATTCAGAATGAAAAATATAATTTTCTTTATGACATTGCTTTGAAACCAATGTGAAAAATGTGAAAATTTCGGGAAGTCTGCTCAAGCACTGTAAGGCTTAAAGTCTCTTAGTTTACCTGCATCAGTATGTTAAAATAGTATAATAAAGTTGTATGTAGTACAAGTCATCAATTCTAACCTGATGATGATATTGAAGAAGAGAATACACACACTGTCAGCAATGCCAATAATTTATGCTGTCTACAAGTTCATTCATCATTTGAACCAACTTTGAATTTCAAATAAAGAGCCCTTAATGGGATAGGTATATCAATATTTGTACAAATCCTTAGACCTCTAAATTAGCCAGAAGAGATAATTACATGCATCTAAGCAATACTATTGTGGCAGCCTATAGCTATAGGACAGCCCTTTACAATAGTGAAGATCTTACAGTTGTATTGTACTAAGCTTTCAAATAATGAATAACATCCTATATGTTAGTTTATTAGCATTTGGAAAAGATTTTGTATGTTTTTCAACAGTCTGTTGTAAAATGCCCATAGACCATGGTAAATGATACCTGAATTGTGAAGAGGTATAAGGCAAAAGAAATTTATACCTTTGCTTTTGATTATTTACCTTTACTGTAGATACTTCCTCATGATAAGTGAAGGTGGGAACCAAAAAGGTATCTCATGATGTAGGAAGTTTAGTTGATGATTTAAATGGAGTTTGCCTTCAACAGTTTAAGGTTTCCTTATGTGTCGACTCAAAGGAAGACCACAAGGCTAAGCTGCATGCCTATTGGCCAGTGACTTATTGGTTACATGATTTAAACCTGTGATTAGAGGAATCATACTTTTTGGGAAAGTTTGTGCTTAAACCAAAGCAACAAAGGTTCTGTTCATGTCGAAATGATCATTACAGCTTTATACATAAGATTTTGACAATAGAACCTGAATTCAAAATTGTCAGTCAAAACTAATTTTTTGAAACATATTCTTCAAAAGAAAATATATTCAAAAGAAAAAATGAAAAATTTTTTTTATTCTTTTATGTAATGTTTTTTTTTTTTAAATTTCTTTATACTTAAAATTTGGTTAAAAATGTAGCGCCTTAATGTTCCAAATTCAGATTGCAGGAAACATTCCTCAATGGTATGATGGATTATATGTACATTAACATTTCTATCTATTTGCACATTCGAGACACAAATTGATAAACTTGGGAGCGATCGTTAACCCATTGCCAAACAATAATGAAATTTAACCACTCTGTTGCAGACGACTCTGGAAAACATTGTGGGAAAAGGAAAAATTGCTCGTAATGAGCGATATATCCTTCTCCCACAATGTTTTCTTCCCTATCAGAAGATTATTTTCAAATTTCATCACATTTTGAAGAGTCGTCTGCAAACTCTTTCAATTTGGAAAAGTCAAAAATGTAATGTTTGGTAAAGGGTTAAACACCCGAAAGCTCAGTATCTATAGACAATCTTTAAATTCAATCGGAAAATAATTAATATCTATTGATCCCTATCACCAACTACTTTATAAAATATGCATCTACACAGCTTTTGTTTAAAAATCAATAAAACTTTAATCTCAACAACTCAAATTGAACCATTGATTTCGATACAGACCTTTACATGAAAGTAAATAACTGACCCTTGTTTTCCTTTCTGCTGTTGTAAAAGGACTCCCAAATTAGTTTTAACCCTACTTTAAGCCTTTCACTGCATGGTAATATAGGCATACAGTCAATTTTGGGTTTTAATGGCCATTGTAAAAGGAGACAGATTCATGGTGTATAAGACAATTAAAAGCTATTAATGAAAGAGTATATCAGAAAGCTCAGCAGTAAAAGCTTTTAAAGATAGCCTCAGACTAAATAATCTTTCATGCACAGTTTAAGAAAAAAAAATTAGGGAAACTTTACAAGAGTCTAGGATTGCATTCATTAAGAAAGGAAACTTATTCCCTTCATAATAGTCTTCAAAAAACATTTTTCATAGTTGTCTCTTCTTTAAAATAATTTCAAGACCTTACTTTATATCAATATTGTTCATACATTTATAAGTAGTGTAGAATCTTTATTTTGTTTAAAGAGTTTTCTCTGTGTTAACCACTTTTATGATGGAATTTCATCTTAACCAAGGCAAAATGTGCACAAAAGATACAATAAATAGACTGTTTTGAGGACATGTATATAACATTTTCTCTCTAACAGGACAAATAGCAGACTAAGCACACTATCCTAGCAATTTTGAAGTATTACACAGTCACATTACCCCATACCCAAATTTGATACAAATCCTTAAAAATCTTTGAGGACGTCAACCATCAGGATATTGTTAGTACTGATAATCAACATTGCAACATTTTGCTGAATGTCTTAAATTTTTCAAAGTTTTGTAAGTTATGTGTTCAGTAATTCAAAAATAGAATAGTGTAGTACTGTAAATTGTCTTTTGATAAAGCCATACCGCCATATTGAAATTGAGTGGTCCAAATCTAAACAGTAGCTGACATATGGCATTAAAAGCATACATTTAAATATTTAGAAGCATTTGGTTAAAAGCCATGTGAGAAGATAAAATGCTCATTAACACAATTTATACTTCTTTAACAGTGTTTTTTTAAAGTCATCTGAAGAAGATGGGGATTGAGGTATTGTAGACCGATGGGTCAATAATAAATAAGGGATCAAGGAGAAATGAATACATTATCCTTTTTATGTAGATCTTTTTCTTTCACAATCAATAATCTGTCTTTGTATGCAGGGATAAAACTTGCATTGTTATTTCAGTGCACAGCAAGTCTGACATGTTTTTACAAGTAATCACATAAAGTGCAATAATCAAGGATAGGTTACCCTGGATGTCAATCACCTGGTTTCTGTAATAGTCTTAACAGGGTTACTTCCCTTGGCAATATTAGATGCAAACATATAAACAAAGTATGGACCTATGAGACTTTCCTTAATCTCAATACAAGTCCAAATTGAAGTCATTTTTTTCTTGTCATATATCTTATGTTAAATATTGCAGGAAAGTTCTCCTTAGTAAGCAGTCACAAAGCATTTATGTAACCCTTTACCAAACACAATAATAAAACAACATTTAAAAATGTGACGAAATTGGAAAGTAATCTTCTGATAGGGTAGAATACATTTTGGGAAAAGCAATTTCATCCTTTCCCACTATGTTTTCAAGAGTCACTTGCAATAAAGTGGTAAAATGTCATTATTGCTTGGTAATGAGTTAAGGAGTGCTACAAGATAACAAATATCATAAATATGAGATTTGGAAACATCCATTTTTGTCATTAAATAACATCATACTATAACTAAATTGTTTGCACTATACTTGTATTATAAAGTTGTTAAGATATTAAAGGTGAACAATGGTCCATCCACATAGCATCTAAGGATATTCTTTAAATATTATTTTGTAGGTTATTATAAGAAGCATCACAGCAATTCCAATACCCTAAATTACAATTTATCTATATTCAGCAATACCCCTGGTTAAAGTAAAGCTTCTTTTGCATTGTGATAAACCAGATGTTAAACATGAGAAGCTCTATCACACTCAAATGGGAAATCTAATGTAACCACATCTGTTGGCATAATATTTTCAAATGTCACATGCTTAAGTCAGCATGCTCAATCCTATGGAAGTTTTGACTGGTTAAAATTAAGTGCCAATGCAGATGATTATCGAAAGCCAAAGTATGCAGACCTCAGGTATCCAATGTTACAAGCAAACAATTCTGTTCAAGGTTGGTCCTTTGTATGCATAAATCCATCAGATGCATGGTTATATCCAGTTTGGAATTGAAGCAGATGTTAACATGGGTTTTCTAAGGAAAATCTATACATATGGTCAGATTTCAAAGTAATCTAAAGAAGCAGTTATGGTATTTATAGGCGAAATGAAAAAGTCCCTAGCTAACTACATGTTTACCTGTCTTAAGGGGCTACCAATCTGGAAAATTGTCTCTTAGTCAAAACACAGTTACCGTAGAATTGTCAACATGGTCTTACTTATTCCTATGCATCTATTGAAAAGCATGCAGGAAACTATTACATCAAAATAGAAAGTTGCATCCAAAGAGCAACTTCTGTATTTGATATAATGATTCCATCTGACTTTTAGGAAGAAATATTACAAAGGACACCTAATAAATTGGGAATCAATAATTATTTTGAATAGTTTAAGCCTCAACCACATACAAGCAGAACTTTATCATGGTCACAGAGGATTGCAGAGAAGATAACCCTTAAACCTATATAGAATGGAGAAATTTCTTACATATGGCTGCAGAAACTTCAATATCGTACAACAAATGACATCAGTACTTTTATTACCAAAATCCCCTACATGTCACTGGACTTATCTCTGTAGGGATTTAAACCATGGCACTAGCAATCTGTTGATTTAGATTTTCATGAGTCTCCAAGCTAAGGTAATGCTGATACAAGCTAGACCATCATTGATGGGCAGCTAAACTTCCGGTCTTCCTTAATTGATTATGAGCTAGGCATCACAATACAACTGAAATAATGTTGATGCAATGTAAAACCCTCACAAACAAACAGGTACACTGTCCCGTTCAGTACCAAACCAGCAGCTTCCAATATGATACTGACACCCTACCTTCATGTTACCACATTATGAGGGTTCAATGCAAGACTACAGTAAGTGCTTCACAAACATGAAGCACTTACTTTAGTCTAGCATTGAACCCTCTAATTTAGTTATGTTTACCTTGTGAGTGGACCCAGTTTTATGGAGTTTGGTTTCCAACATCTCCACACGCTCGTTAGCCTCCTTCTCTAGCTCCTCAACTGTCTGTACCAACACTTCATTTTGCTCACTGAGGTCATTAACATAGGCTTGCAGTACCCTCACACGTGTCTGAAATGTATGAATGTCATACAATATGAATACAGACTGCCTTATATTAACTGCATGCAGGTGATCGAAACGTGAAACATGTTTAAAAGACAGAGAGCAGCTTCATCTAACAGTCTATACTTGTATTCTTAAAACCAAATTCAACAGACATCAAATTATGGTATAAATGAGACACATTTTTCTTTATGGTAATGAATAGAAACCTTATATGATACAGGATGAACAATTCATCCATTGGGCAAAGCGCTCTCTAAAGCCTTCTGCATTGTAATTTTAGTTAGAAATTGAAGAATTGTTCATCAAACACAAAATCAGTAAGTTCATTACTTTATTTTGTCAGATATATTTTGTCATTTTGACAATCTGAGGGGAATTCTATTTGAATAATACTTCAACTGGTACTGAAGACTTCAGACACCACTGCGATCCAAAGATAATTCCTCCTAACCAGAAATTATTTCTTTTAATGTAATTGTTTCAGTCTAATGTCATAAAACATGAAGACATTTTGTTTTAAACCTGGAGCACACAGGTATCAGTAACAAAAATACAAAAAACTGTGTACAATATTTTTATATTTTTGTTTGTTACTGGTAACTGTGGTTTTTAGCATGAACCACTCACAAATTCCAATTCAAATGAGTGTTTAAATCTTTCTAACTGCAAATTAGTTGTTATAGAAAATGGTTCAATTAGAATCCATTTAAAAGGGATATATTGTTCAAGCTCAGTCTCAATCTATATGTTAGTTTGGTCCACTGTAATAGTTTGCATGTAGTACATTCAGATAGGTCTCAAGACTGGACTGTAGTTTTGAAATGAAATTAATAAATTACTAGAAAGCAATAGAATCATTTTGCCTCCTTCTTGATATCTGAACCAATAAACATATTTGTTTACAATAATTGAAGATCCCCATCACAGTATATAGATGGTTCAGTGTAATACTATAGTAAGTGCTTCACATTTGTGAAGCACTTGCTATAGTCTTGCGTTGAACCCTCGATATTATTATATGAGCCATCAGTCAATGATAACACAAGGTCCTGTTTATTTGACAGTGGCTGTGAAGTACCCTTTTATTGATTGACTGTCCTCCATGACTTTTCATGCTCACCTTGCTATGATAAACCAGGCTAATAATCCCAGCCATGCATTATATATGAGCAATTGGACGCCTTTCTCAGTTTTACCTGTGATAGCTTGGTGTATGCTTACAGAACCCTATAGGTGACTTTTGGATATCACTGGGACATCCTTAAATGTACACATATATACTCGTTTTTTTTTCTGAATGCTCATCACTATTTTAACCCATTACCAAACAATAACAACATTTGACCAGTTTGTTATAGAGGACTCTAGAAAACATATTGGAAAAGGAGATATTGCTTTTAACAAGCAATTTATCCTTTTTCCACAATGTGTTCTATCCTATCTGATGATTATTTTCCAATTTCATCACATTTTGAAATGTCATCTGCAAACTCTTTCAATTTGGAACAGTCAAAAGTTTGGCGTTTGGTAAAGGGTTAAATCCCTTTTAGAATGGATTTTTGATGTTGTTTGGTGCATTTGTTTGCTAACAAAGAAAGAGTTAAAGGTGGCAGCTTTATAAAAGAAAATATAGGTGCCTTTTAATTCAATGATAAAAAGTTCAGCAAAGATCACAATTGATGTGATTCACTGATAACTCCTTCTCAAGTGTTAATAACTCTTTCTCAAACAAGTTTTGTACAGTCTGATTACACTGATGGTAATAGTTCTAGTAACTTGTTACAAAAATGTAAGAAGTTTCTCTAAAAGCATATAAAAAATATTGCACAAAAAGATGAATCAGATCATATAAGCAATTTTTCCTTTTCTGAAAAATGATTTAAATCTCTGGTTTGCAGCTAAGGCGTAAAAAAACACAGAGATTGTAAGGTTAAGGGCCAAACCAAACTTTAGAACTTTAGAATTTCAGAAAACGGTATACAATCATGCCATTCAAACTTCATATATTCAAAACAAGATCCTTCATTGTGAATCAGATTGAATACAATTCTCTCCTTTTATCTAAATAAATACTTGGCTGAGGGATGGGAAGAGGGTTTCATAGTCAGTTTGTTCAATGATAAAGGGCAGTGCTCAATAGATTCAAATGTATTGATCAGGTCATGAAAGTTTTGGGAAGAGTTGAGCAGCTAATCAAACAAATTGTACAAATCAATGACATGCCAATTGGGTTCTCGTCCAGAAGGAGCAATACAGATGCAATTTACATTATATACAAAGTCTTGAAGGAGCATCGCATACAAAGTCTTGAAGAAGCATCACATACAAAGTCTTGAAGAAGCATCAGGCAGCAACCTGACCATTGTACATGCCTCAAGAAAGTTCACATTGTGAAACTTAACATAAATCCTCACAATAAATTATGTTCCTTTCAAAATATTACTTCTTTTATGCTTTAAAGCATACAAGCACTCAATAAAACTGTAAAACTGGGTAATATGAATTATAAATTATGATAGAATATGTTGAAACATAGCGAAAAACCACAGGATCATTACATTATAACGCCTGCACTATGTATTATCTATTTTTCAAAGAGTTATTTTCACAAATTTATGCCCACCAAATTAACTTCATTGTTTACATTCAAGTAACATCCAAAATTGCAAGAAGGGCTCAGAATAATGAGTGGCGATCACCTGGTTAGAAAAATCACGTGAAACACATAGAAATACAGTCATTTATCCAATATAAGCAACATGAACGTTCAAAATTGAGAATTTTTTGGGTTTTATTGGTTCCAAACGTTTTTCAGCTGACCTTGTTTCATCGCAAATTGTAAACAAACCTTAAAGTATTCACTCTAAAAGCATCATGTGAATGTGTTACAGTCTCCATTCCTCTGTAAAAGGGAATTAAAAGTTCTTTTAAGTTAATGTTCAATTATTCTAGAACTTTTACAATTTAAGTGTAAATGAGCGTAAGTATGGCTTTAATGTAAATCTTTATTATCAGACTAAAATTCGTCATTTTAAGTATTCAGAATTGCGTTTGCTTTTGCAAAAATTATCATTATTTGCAGTTCCCATCATGAATCAACAAGTGTGTTGCATTGTCTCAGTGAAGCAAATAATAAGGAAGTAAGATGAAAAAATCATAATGGCCAAGATTATTATAAAAGATAATAAAAGGTATCTTTATAGCAAGTTCTGATTGAAAGACTTTTAATTATGTTAATGTATACAAAGAAAGTAAATGCTGAATGTTTGAGGATTTCAAGGCCATTAAGATTGGTTTTACCACTAATGGGTACTTTCATTGCTGGTCAGTCACAAAAATATTTCATTATTTTATAAAAAAAGAATTATAAATGTATTAAAGCTGCTTCTTCACAAACAGGGCTCACCACCAGAGCTCACCCTGGTTGAAAAAAGTTTGCGTCAGCAAATTACAAAATGACCAAAAAGGAGTCAAATTTAGGAAGTAGGAGCAAAATTCTCAGCAAATGACGAATCATCTTTTAATTCTCCCAATCTACCATGCAGCATAACATATTGGTCTGAATGCGGTTAATATAATCGTTTTTTGTGGAACTTGTAAGTGTGTTACATCTACTCAATCAAGCAGATTATTTGTTTAAAAGTATGAACCATCCTGTTGAAATATAAAATCTATTTTCAAATAAAAAGTAACGGCTAAATTGTGATTATTTTTTATTTCATAACACTATTACTGCAAAGGAAGGGGAGTGGTATCCTAAACTTCTCACTAAGCATACTCATACTGGTTCCCATCCATCTGATTAACAAAGCCGGAAACCTTAATATTACTGAAATTGGGTCATTGGCTTATGAAACTTTGTGGAAAAGCAAAACAAAATCGCTGATAACTACCCGTTCTGTGTCATGAATGATCCTATGCAGGATCTTCCCCAGGATTTTTTTCAGGCGCTGGGGAGGATGGGGGAGGGTCAAGGGAGGGGGATGACCCCCTCCCTTTTCGATTTTTTTATATATGTGTACCAAAATGGTGAGTTTTAAGGTATGTTGTGAAAATAAAAGACAAAAGAAAGTGTCCCATAATATATTTAAATCAACACATTTGCTAGAAAAAAAAAAATGAGTGATGGTCTACAAAATTAAATTTTCAAAACTCCATATACAGTACTTCAATGTACATTTCTATTTTGAATACTCTACTTCTCATTGGTTTTGCTTTGAACCATTCATCCTGAGCTTTTTTAAATTGGAAATTCTGTAAGTCTAGAGGACATGCATGCTGAATCCCTTTAACAGTCTGAAATGAAAATGTGAACCTCTATTATTATTATCTTTCAGACACATCTTGAATCAGAAGTATATAGAAGTGTTGAGCAACATCCCATTTAAACAAAATATGTCCAATTGGTGTCACAGCCTCCCCCTCACATTTAATAGATTTATTCAAGGACATGTATCCAACTGGTCAATATGGAGTACCAATGTGATTCTCATAGCAAAGAACGTATGGGCTCTCGAGAACCATTGTCCCCATTCAGCATAGATCTTTGTTGACATATAAATTAAATCACACACATGATTTATTATTTATCGTATTCTTCATGTCAGAGTACTGTGAAGGTTGCAGGAAGACTACATCAAAATGAATAGTGTTTTCATAGGTGCAAAGCAAAACAAAATTATGAAAAACTAGATCAATCATAGAAGCATCCAACTATTTTACAAAATTAAGAATGTTTCCATGACAAGCTAGATGTTTTCCTTCGTTAAAGTTTATAACAAACTTTTTTCTGACATCCTGTGTTACTTCATGTCAGTTGTTAATTCTAAAGAACCATAACACCATACTACATGTATATTATTTAAGTATTGAGTATTGCAGCCAGTTTTTATCCTTTATCGAATATCATCTGATGGCTTGCAAGTGAAAATTCTCCATCAGTACTATTATTACAGCCTTACTTAAATAGAAATGTTCTTTTTAAACAACTCACACAAATTCATAAGTGGCATGCAACTAATGGTTTGAGTGAGTTTTCTTCATCAACCAGTGAAGATTCCTGAAGGCAGCCATACGGCTTGGAGGATCAAGCTTATTTGAACTTTGATACAGGATTCCTATGTCTGGAGGCTGGTCAAAGTCTTTTTGCTTCTTTGTGCTTGCGTCTTTTCATGTCAGGTAACATAGTCATGACTAGCCAAATACATAGCAATCTGCATGTCTACCCGAAATGCCTTTTACAATGGGGCATCACTAGGAATTTGTTAAATTATTTCTCACTAGTCTATTCATTAAAAAAAGACAAGTTCATAGATAATCATGGTGTCACAAATTATTATTTTGTATGCAACATTTGACTCTCTGTCAAGAGTATTTTATGTATTGTATACGGGTTTCCTGGGATTCACAGTACGAGACTAGGGCTCTGTCATGTCTTGCCTGAAGGATCAAACCAAAACTCCAAGTTACAATTCCTTCACCTTAACCACTTGGAGGTTTGTTCATTGTTTAACAAAGTGAACATGACTATAGCTGCAGTGTCAATACCTGTAGACATTTTTGCATACAAGAGGCACTTAACACATAGTGCTCATATTATAAAATTGTTCGTAAGAAATTCCAGAAATGAGGAGCTTGCTCAGGTTCACTTGGTGTATTTGTCACATTGAGCTCAACAAGTATTTTGACGTTTGAAAAATTACGTTATGCCTGAGCCCACCAGATGATCATTTCATCTCAGCAGTTTATGTATACAGATACTACAAAACCGGTTTTGGGCATATTTATAGTGAAACTAAGTTGCCGAGGAACTGAATTTTATAACTTACCCGGTCAAAATAATTCGATGTGAAGAAAGATATTGCCGGATGCAAAACTTTCTCAATATTTCCCGATCACGTCATATTAGTTTGTCTAATAACTTACCATGACAAACCAAGGATATCGGCGATGTGGAGATGGATGTCTGAATCAGGTGTTTTCACATAAAACTCCCGTCTATAGTATCATAGAAAGTGACAGAAGCCATGTCAATTAAGTAAAGTCTATTTCTCACTCCAAGTGCGATCTTTTAACACGCATCATAGATCTTTCCTTTTAGGACAAAGCGCATGCCATAACGCCAATACACACGCTCATGTCTGTACCTATGACGACGTCGCATAAACCGAGTGTGTAAACGCCTATCGACTTTTTTATCAGCTGTTAGTTACTACTTTATAGACTGGCAGTTTATCTAGAATATACTGCCATTGACGTTGACTCCATTTGGGTCAATTTAAAGCGCTGCGGACACATTTAGAGCGCCGCGGGAGTCAGCTAAGGCGCCGCGGGAGTGCTTATTTTGAAAGTCAAGCGCAGCGGAGCCGCGGCGCTTTACGGGGCTGGGGAAGACCCTGCTATGTTGATTTTGGCACAAGGTCTGTTTGTTGATAGATTTTTGCAAATGAATTGAAGTAGGGACTCTGTCCTGCACTAAGTAATAAAATGCTGGGGATTCCTTTAAAGGTGGGGGCATCCCACGGCCTAGATACCTTCTACTAGAAAATCTTGGATGTTGGGAAATCAAAGCGGCTTGTTTTGCATTAATAACCTTTGATTACCATTCTGCACATTACAAATGCATCATAAACAAACCAAGGAAGACTGGATCTATTTAAAACAAATAATGATTTAATTTGCTAAGAATTCACGCAGTTATAGACAGATTACAATCAACACAGAAGTTGGAACTACTTGCTTTCTCTCGGCAGTGATCCCTTATAGGTTAAGAAGGATTCCGATTGATCCCTATATACGCTTGCCTTGTATGCGCAACGGGTATAAAAAGGAGCCATTTTAATCATCATATCGTATTTGTTTTACATCACTTGTGAAGGAAGCTGAAAGCTTGTTCAAAGCCACTCTTGATGACTGCTTCCTGGATACTAAACCAGCAATCGCGCCGGTTTGTGGGTTAGTCCCGGAAATCTTCACCCTGCCTAATGGGGATTCGAACCCGGGACCTTTGGTACAAGAGCCCGATGCTCTACCCCTGCACCAATGTCGACCACAATATGAGGTTCTGAGAAAATGGCTCAAAGTAAAATTTCATGATTTGTAACATGTGTGGAATATTAATTATTGCCGTCTACCATGCATCATAACACATTGGACAGAATGTGGTTTATTATTGGTTTTTCGTGAATCAAGAGTGTGTAGTTGTTTGTAACACATAATTAAGACCAGATTTATACACCCCCAGGCATTGTTAGACACAGGGATTACAATTAGCGGATTTATTTGGGTATTTCAGAGAAACTGTTAAGTGTGTCAGAAGACATATCTGTCTGTAATATCCTGACATGTTGTAATAATGTAAGATTGAAAGAAAAAACGTGCCCCAACGGTTAAACCAAATTCCAAAAATTGGGAAGTCTTTCCCTAGAATGAAAAAATCTTCGCGACCGCCAATGTGAGCCCTTAAATTGCCACCTACAAATTCAAGGCAACCTCAACAATGGAACAGAGACCTGTCAATAAAGTTATTGGGTGACTGACAAGCAAATCAATGGTAACTTCTAGTGTTACAGGTAGGTTTCTTCTGATTTCACCGGTCAATTAGAATGCTGAGATAATAGATTACCCTAGTAGTGTCTTCTCCCGTTCTCTCTGCCTCCTCTAAGCGTTTTAATCTGCCTTCATAGAGTCCCTTGAATTCTCCGAGAAGATTTTGCATTTGCCCACTATCGCCTACCACTCCAGGAATCAGCTTTCTCCTGGCTTTTAGACGACTTTCTGGACTCGCTCTGTCGCCTCTATCCGTCATTTTGGTAAAAATATGGTCTTTGCTTCCGAAAATAACCTTAAATAGCACTCATTATTGCGGTATTTATCTATAAAATCAACATTTTTGAGCAAAAACAATCGGAATCAACCAAGTGCAGCGGAAGAGCTTCACAACTGAAAGTATTTAATACATCGAATTTGATTGGTTGTCTGGAAAATATCTGAGATATCTTGACCAATTATGTTCTTCGTACTTTCATTTACATTTGTTTTCATTGGATTCACATGTACATTGTTTCTCTGTCAAAGTTTTCTCCCAATGTTTTCCAAACACAATTAAACTCATACTAGAAGTAATTTCAAAATTTGAACATGTTTGATGATTTTTTTTTAATTCTTAAAAAGCAATTCGCAGCTATATCGTCGGTGAAAGTGGCCGCGAAAACAAGATAAAACACGTTTAAAATCGAAAGTGAATACTCCTTGTCTAAGGGAGGTAAACAGTATTATAGTTATTTCCCTTAGACCTAAAATATTGATTCACAGCAGCCTTACTAATAAGAAAATAGTTGAGTTTAGTTAAAATGGTAGTTAACAACTTAACACAATGACCAATTAGTATTACTTGGTATATTTTTTCATGATTTGTTTTTTTTTTTGTTTGTTAGAGTGTATATCGAAAGTGTACCTTCTTCTGTCAAGGCAACACTGAAGAAGACGTTAGAGAACATGGTGTAGGATTTGCCGTCCAAAACACGTAGCTAGACAAGGTTCAACTTGACCGCTCTGTCTCCAGTTGAACACCACAGAAGGACCCATCAGCCTCATCTGTGTTTACGCACCAACACTCATGGCTCCTTGGGAGATAAAGGACAACTTCTATAATCAGCTAGACGACCTTATCAGAACACTTCCAGACAAGGAGGAGTTGATGGTATTTGGCGACTTCAACGCCCGTGTAGTATGTCTGGGAATACATGGTGCTTGGCCTAATTGTCTTGGCACATTCGAATTTGGTAAATACAACGAAAATGGACAACTTTGTCTGGTACTCTGCATTACCAACACTTAGCCTACTTTGGTACAAAACCTCTTCAAAGAGTATCCTGGAGACAACCAATGTCCTCCGTCTTATCATGATATGGTCTAACTGGTGCCAGTGCTGGTACCAGTTAGACCTTATCATAACAAGACGGAGAAGTATCAGACATGTTCTAGTCACCAGAACATAACATAGTGCCGACTGCGACACAGACCATCCACTCGTGTGTTGTAAGATCAGACTACAGCCAAAGAAGCTCCACCACGCTGAGAATCGACGAATCAACACCAGCAAGATACAGTGGTCGGGTCTCAAAGATGAGTTCAACTCTCAATTGTCTACAAACCTCAGAGCTCTCTACAACCTACGCGCAACTGAGCAGTGGGAAAAACTGGAGAGGGTTACCCACAGCTTAGCTTTAATTGCCTTTGGTCAAAGTACAGAGAATAAACACAATGACTGGTTTGATGCAAACTCCAAGCAACTCATCCCCCTTATCGAAATCAAGCACGGGGCTCTCCTGGCTAACAAAGCAATCCTACAGAAGAAACTCTAAACTGCCTAAGACCAGCAAGAAATTGCATCCAAAGAACTGTCAAGGCATGTGCAATCAACTACTGGACAAACCTCAACATTGTTGCGACAACGTAAACAATGCTGGCGGTCACGTTCACAGGATGGCTGACGGGCGTATTCCAAAAGACCTTCTGTATGGTGAACATGCTATCGGTGCTAGGAACAGAGGCCACCAACAGCTTCGTTTAAAGGATGTCTGTAAAAGGGACATGAAGGCATGTAACATCCAGCCAGGATCTTGGGAGGCCACAGCGAGCGACAGAAGTATCTGAAAGCAGTAGGTTTCAGCTTGCTAGAATGAGGACGAACTTACAATACGACAGCTGTACAGCCGGAAGGGAGCCAGAAGATGGCAGCCAATGTCTTATACCTACATCACACACATCACCAGGGTAGATATGTCAGGACTATAGCAAGGTATGCAGATCACAGATTGCCATTCACAGCCTAAGTAGAGGGTGCTCCCCTGCTTTCTCTCTCTCTCTCTCTCTCTCTCTCTCTCTCTCTCTCTCAAAACGATAATGCATAGTCGATATGTCTGAAGGATGCCAATTTACATCAAAAGGGAAAAGTTTGAGTAATCGATTTTGTTAGAATTATTGTTTGGTGCAGTGAATGCACAGACGTATGTATGTCCTTGGTGAGAACAGCAGTAGCCTTCTGCTGTTTTTCTTTGTGCCTCTGAAGAATGAATGTGGTCTATGGACAATCTAGCACAACTAGGCTAGGAAATAGTGATTTGATAGTGATAAGAGCACAGCAGACGATATTTGATAATCACATAAAAGACGAAATCTTCAAACAATATAAAGCGTGGTTCTATCATACTTTAATATCAATTATCCAATCGTATATAATTCATTTTCTTTCTAAACAAGTCTGTATTAAATACATGTCATCTGCAAATGAAACTTAGAGTGGGAAACCTACTAAAACGGACAGTCGGGGACCGATCACCTCGCACATTATTCGATTCCCACGACATGACTATTGTTGCCGTATTGTTTAACCTATTGCCAAACAATAACGACATTTGACCAGTTTGTTGCAGATGACTCTGTAAAAACACTGTGAGAAAAGGAGAACTTGCTCTTAACGACCAATTTCTCCTTTTCCCACAACGTTTTCTGTCATATCATAAGATTATTTTTCAATTTCATCACATTCGAAATGTCGTCTGCAAACTCTTTCAATTTGGGCCAGTCAAAAATTTGCCGTTTGGTAAGAGGTTAAACGACCCACATTAAAAACCAAAGCGACATGCCTGAACGAAAGTTCAATGATGGGATATACACCATTTTGTTAAAAAGCGCCAAACGTTCTCGATAGCAGATATGCTCTTCATATCTACACGGGCATCGTCCCTATGCTTTTGTCTAACACCATGCTCTCATTGTATGTAGTCTTTTTTGCTTACAACTTTTAATTATTGTAAAACGTTAATCGATAAAAAATAGTCAGCTGATTTGGAAGTTTTTTTTCACTTCTTTGGAATGACACTTTCACTGCACAAGAACAATAGAGATTGTTTATATTCGTGAACCCAATATGGATTTAAAAAGAAAACCCAGATCTACGCATTAACCTCTTGCAGGCACATTGTTTAACTAATTAAGCTCAGGTATTTAAAAGTATCTAAGACAAAAAAAAACGTGTGCTTCAGATTAAATTATGTGCTCATTTCTAAAGGGACTATCTTAAAGATCGTATTATGTTAGTAACGAACGTTAAAAACTGTGATTAAAATAAACTTAAAGATACGGAGTGAACTGTCGTAACTTTAAAGAGTTCTGGTGGATCCAGGAAAGACGTACGAGTAACAGACCCAGGCCTTTATCCTGTACCAAAACGGTCAACGGTAAACGGTGTAAAATAATGAAACTTATGTTTTCATTTAACAAATATGAAATATACGCGTTCTCTTTTCGGTGCTCTGTTCTAACCTGCTATTTGAGCATTGTCTAATTTCATTTCTTTGGTTGGTTTTGGATTTTTTTCAGTAGCAAATCTTTGGTATCCTTTTTGTAAATTCGGACTTGATGGTAACCAGTTATTCGTTTCATTTCGGCGATAAAAACATTTCTTCATTTCTATGAATAATATAAATATACGTAGGCAGTTTTTCATTAATTATTCTTTATTTTCTTCTCAAAGAAGATTTGTTAATACAAACAAAACATGACAATACAATGGATACATTTACATACATGACAACTAAATGATAAAGGAGAAAAGAAAGAGTATAGAGAAATAGAGGGGAGAATCAGAGAATCGAGAAAAATAAGAAACCAATATTTTAGATATTCGTTGGCAGCGGATCCATACAATGCTGGTAATGTTTGGTAAATGACAATGACTTTGGAAACAGTCATACATAGACGATTGAATATAGAGGTCTTGTTACAGTCGAATGACTTAAAAAGAATGACCTAAATATTTCGAAATACTCGTTTACATGTACGAAAAGCCACTGACCTAACTAAATATCGCCATATCCTCTGGGAGATCGGAAAGGAATAACATCTTTTAACGGATAAAACATCACAAAAGTACCAAATAAGCTTGTGAGAGTTTTAACAAAAAGGTTGTGGTTTTAAAGTGCCTACTTTTGACAATTTACATCAAGATTGTGGAAAACCGGGACATTTATTACCTCTGGAGTTGTTTTAAGGTTTGCTTGACTACGTAAACAATTAATGCATGAAAGTAAATGTACTCAATATGACATTAGAATTACAAACGAAAGATGTGCTTTTTGTTAAATTGAGTCTGGAGACTTCTACCTGATATTCAATTGATTTATATGAATCGGTGTAGAACTAGATATAAAACTATAAATACAAGGAATAAAATATCGGAAATTCACCGAATGTTTCGTTTAAAGGTGCTTGTTCATTTATGCGAGGAAATTTGGAAGTGAAAAGATATTTCTTTTATTTTCTTTAAAATGATACGACAGCTGTACTGTTATATGATAAGCACTGAAGAATAGTCATTGGAAGCAAAATTAGATCGTCTTTAGTTCTTTAAATTGTGTATACAGTGAGTTGACATGTTTTTTAATCCAAAAACGTGACATTCCTTTTGAGATGTACCGCATATAAACTGCACATATTTAGATAAATCGACACTTCCTGAGTTAATTATGCTTTCCACAGCTACATTTTTTGTGTATATGAAACAATCAAACAGCAATACAAAAACTGTATTGTTTCAAAGAAATTTTATGTTGACTTTCAGATGTTCTTTACTGTGAACAAGCACCTTTAAATTTGTTATTATAAAGAACTGAAGGAAGAAATATTTACAGGGTACCAGAGTGCCTGAGGACGTTTTGCGTAGTTAATTATCAGATTCTAGAACAACTGTGGTCGTACAGGACAGAAGATGCCGGAAAACTGCTGCGCGTGCTGTGGCAATCGTCATGCGTGTAACCACTTCTTTAAAACCGAATTCGACACCAAGAACTTCGGGCTGCATTATGAAAGACATGAGTTTTTTATCACCGCTCAGGTATGTTTGTTCTCTTTCTAAACCCACCCATTGTATTAACTTGTCTTTTAGAGACTGGTTCTAACTGTTAGTATATCGACAAAGCTTAAATCTATTCTATAGTCTATGGCGTTAATATCAAAGACAAATGTTGATGTCAAAGATACAAACAAATAAGACACAAGATTACTCCGTTCGTTTGTCAAGTCTGTATGACTTTTTCCGTTTGACACTCATGACCTTATGAACCATTTGCTTCGTCTGAATTGTTTTTAAACGATTCTTGAAGAATAAGTTTTACAATACGTGTATATATATATTTCCATGCGATGGTTCTTTACCCACACCTTTTACAAACTGTTTGTATTAACCAGAGAAATAGATAGCGGTATTAAACGAGCATATGGACCCCACTGTAAAACAAAGTGCAACTGAGAAGTCTCCTTTATAGGAAAAAGAAGTGCTGTTCTTAACTTTAGTTTTGTACATAAAGCATATACCTATCCTAAAGATGAGAATCAATCGTTTAGTGAATTTGAAACTCCCCGTGTTCATATTCAATTACGACGGTAGAATGCTCTCGGCTCTCTTTGTTTGTGCGCTTGGTAATGTGAATTACATTAAAGACTCGAAAGCATTTTAGAGATACTTAACGGTCTCCCCGGTTTATATCAAGGTAATGCGACGACAAAGCTTAACCCTTTCCCAAACACCAAATGTTCGACTGTCCCAAATTAAAAGTGTTTCCAGACGACATTTCAAAAGGTGATACAATTGTAAAGTTATCTTCTGATAGAGTAGAAAACATTGTGGGAAAAGGAGACATCGCTCGTTACGAGCAATTTCTCCATTTCCCACAGTGTTTTCCAGAGTCGTCTGCAACACAGTCGTTAAATGTCGTTATTGTTTGGTAGCCAAATGGGTTAAAAGACTTGACGGAAGTGTCCATCTTTGATGTGTGCATAAGACAAGGCTATCAAAACCCCGCCAATCGATTTCTCTTCTCTATCGAATAGTGTGGACATGCTAAAATCTATCCAGTATGGGCGGTTGTTGCCGTCCTTTATCACATAACGGCGGTGATCTATGACGCCTACAAGACACGTGACACGGCGGGGAAAGCGAGCGCCAACTACTTCCTGTACATACATAACTGGAGTTATCTGCTTCTCACAGTCTACGCCATAGTAGACTGTATATCCACGCTCTATGTACATTGTCACATGAAGCACCTGTTAAAACGACACGAAGGTATGTATAACCCAGCTCTTCCACGGCTGAAGACTTGAGATTTGAAGCGTAGTTAACTCCTGGACAATGTCTGGTGAAGCGTTTTTAGAACGTTTAGACAAATAAGGGAACCTATCGCATTGTTAAAGAGAACATGCAGGTATATAGATAGACGACAAAACCGATCAGTTGACGACAGTGTATTTCACTGATTGAATGAGATCGTGTCTCAAAGATGTTTAATTGCTCGTTTCGTTACACCGGTGGCTTCGGTGGGGCGAAAACTTTTCCATATATCAGAGTTGCCCCTCCCACATATCTCCCAAGGGCAAAGACTCGGGATGAGACTTCTTGGAGTTGGGACTTATGTAACGCTCTTGGAACGTTTACCCAAATTAGGAAACGTAATGAATTGTTAAAGAGAACACGCAGGTATATACTGAAATAGACAACACAACTGATTAGTGAACGACAGCGTTTCTCACTGATCTGGATATTATTGTGTCTTTGGGAGGTTTATTAGCTCGGTTCTTTACATTTGACATGTGGCACTTGGAAAAGGAACCAATATGATGTACTGCACATGGAATTTCGACGGGAGTTTGGTACATATGCATTCATACATGTACATGCTCTTGCGGAAACAAATGCCATATGGCGTTTTTTCCTATCGATTGAGAAATTGACACACTGGTATACACTAATTTTGATCCCATTGCGCGGTACAAAAGGTAGAGTGAAAAAGGGTGCCTCTAAAAACAAAATGGTTCACGGACTCTGGCCACGTGACTTTCCCCATTTGAATATTATACTGGAACCGCAATTTGCCGTAATTTCTTTTTATTCGATTTGTACTATTGAAGTACAACATCATTTGAATACTGCACAAGCATCCTTTTAATGCTTACACAAATTGAAAAATATCTTACGCATTCTGTGGGTTAATTTGTATCCTCTTTGTACCAAATAATAATTCTATATTTAGGCAGGTTTATTCATGCCTGCCCAGCAGCATCACATTAAGTCTGGTTCCCAGCTTATTTAGTTAGAACTAAGAGTTTGAAAGCTTTGTAACAGAAATTAGAAACACCACTTGATTAGTGACATTAATGGGTTTAGCTTTCCGGGCATGGCTTCTGTCTTTATTCGGTTCGCCATCGGCTCATACAATAAACGTCTTGTCCAAAATCGTATATGGTGTGCTTTAGATTTAAGCAGAAGAAATGTGTATTGACAGTAACTTGCTTTACACATTACTGTCAAAACACATCCATTCCGTTTATATCTAAAGCACAACATATATAAAACCAAGAAGAATAATCTTGTAATTACATAGAACGCCCATTAACGCCAAAATAATTGATATTGTGTCTATATTTGTCGCCCTTGGCCATGCGAGGCAACCGAATTAACCAGCTCTTCTTTCGGACTTCTTGGAACATGTCGATTTGCATCAACCATTATCTGGCATAAATATTTCTGTACAAAATAGGAGCACTCTCACACATATACCCGTTTATTTTTAGTTAATCACACAGAGATTGGAGTTTCGTTGAGAAATAAAGATGTTAAGTTTTCGTACAAAACAATCGGTAAGTCATAGATGCAATATACTTTTAATATTAAGTTATTTCAAGAACGGAAATCTTGATTAATCTTTTAAGCTTCTAATGTGATCTTTAAGTCATAACTTTATTATTTCGAAAGAAAAATAGAAATACACGTAATCTTGTTTTGTATATGTACTAGCCGAATATCCATCAAAGGTCAGGAGTTTACCTTCGATACCCAATTAACGACTCTATCAGAGACCCAGATAAGGGGATATTTCATTAAAATAAGTTTTTCATTGCTTCTCAAAACCCTATTTGTGGGTATTCCACATAGAAAAGGCAACTCTTATAATTAACCACAATATACGATCCGTGTTTAATATGTTTTGAAAAGTTGCATGTATAAAGCCATGTAAAATGCCTTAGATAGACCACTGACTTTACAAACGGACATATTTTAGGTGAGATATACCGAATCCAGTGGTACATGAAGGTCGCCTGGGCTCTGTTTACGACATCATCCGTAGTTGGGATAACAGTTTCCGTCATCTATTGGACGTTATATATGTTTGGTGCGTACTTTTAAGTATACTCATTAATCTGTTAACGTCATCTATTGGACGTTATATATATTTGGTGCGTACTTTTTAGTATATTCATTAATCTGTTTGCGTCATCTATTGTACGTTATATATACAAATGTATTTGGTGCGTACTTTTTAGTATATTCATTAATCTGTTTACGTCATCTACTGGACGTTATATAGATTTGGTGCGTACTTCTTTAGTATACTCATCAATCTGTTAACGTCATCTATTGGACGTTATATATATTTGGTGCGTACTTTTAAGTATACTCATCAATCTGTTTACGTCATCTACTGGACGTTATATATATTTGGTGCGTACTTTTTAGTATACTCATTAATCTGTTTGCGTCATCTATTGGACGTTATATATATTTGGTGCGTACATTTTAGTAATTCATTAACTCTGTTTGCGTCATCTATTGGACGTTATATATATTTGGTGCGTACTTTTAAGTATACTCATCAATCTGTTTACGTCATCTACTGGACGTTATATACGTTTGGTGCGTACTTTTTAGTATACTCATTAATCTGTTTGCGTCATCTATTGGACGTTATATATATTTGGTGCGTACATTTTAGTAATTCATTAACTCTGTTTACATATCTACTGGACGTTATATATATTTGGTGCGTACGTTTTAGTATATTCATTAATCTGTTTACGTCATCTACTGGACGTTATATAGATTTGGTGCGTACTTCTTTAGTATACTCATTAATCTGTTTGCGTCATCTATTGGACGTTATATATATTTGGTGCGTACGTTTTAGTAATTCATTAACTCTGTTTACATATCTACTGGACGTTATATATATTTGGTGCGTACTTCTTTAGTATATTCATTAATTTGTTTACGTCATCTACTGGACGTTATATATATTTGGTGCGTACTTCTTCAGTATGCTCATTAATCTGTTTATGTCATCTATTGGACGTTATATATGTTTTGTGCATACTTCTTTAGTATATTCATTAATCTGTTTACGTCATCTACTGGACGTTATATATGTTTGGTGCGTACTTCTTTAGTATATTCATTAATATGTTTACGTCATCTACTGGACGTTATATATATTTGGTGCGTACTTCTTTAGTATATTCATTAATCTGTTTACGTCATCTACTGGAAGTTATATATATTTGGTGCGTACTTCTTTAGTATACTCATTAATCTGTTAACGTCATCTACTGGACGTTATATATATTTGGTGCGTACTTCTTTAGTATACTCATTAATCTGTTTACGTCATCTACTGGACGTTATATATGTTTTGTGCGTACTTCTTTAGTATATTCATTAATCTGTTTACGTCATTTATTGGGCGTTATATATATTTGGTGCGTTCTTCTTCAGTAAACTCATTAATCTGTTAACGTCATCTATTGGACGTTATATATATTTAGTGCGTACTTCTTTAGTATATTCATTAATCTGTTTACGTCATCTACTGGACGTTATATAGATTTGGTGCGTAGTTCTTTAGTATACTCATTAATCTGTTTACGTCATCTACTGGACGTTATATATATTTGGTGCGTACTTCTTTAGTATATTCATTAATCTGTTTACGTCATCTATTGGACGTTGTATTTATTTGGTGCGTACTTCTTTAGTATACTCATTAATCTGTTAACGTCATCTACTGGACGTTATATATATTTGGTGCGTACTTCTTTAGTATATTCATTAATCTGTTAACGTCATCTACTGGACGTTATATATGTTTTGTGCGTACTTCTTTAGTATATTCATTATTCTGTTTACGTCATTTATTGGACGTTATATATATTTGGTGCGTTCTTCTTCAGTATACTCATTGAAATGTTAACGTCATCTACTGGACGTTATATATATTTAGTGCGTACTTCTTTAGTATATTCATTAATCTGTTTACGTCATCTACTGGACGTTATATAGATTTAGTGCGTACTTCTTTAGTATATTCATTAATCTGTTTACGTCATCTACTGGACGTTATATATATTTAGTGCGTACTTCTTTAGTATATTCATTAATCTGTTTACGTCATCTACTGGACGTTATATAGATTTAGTGCGTACTTCTTTAGTATATTCATTAACCTGTTTACGTCATCTATTGGACGTTATATATATTTGGTGCGTACTTCTTTAGTATATTCATTAATCTGTTTACGTCATCTATTGGACGTTGTATTTATTTGGTGCGTACTTCTTTAGTATACTCATTAATCTGTTAACGTCATCTACTGGACGTTATATATATTTGGTGCGTACTTTTTAGTATATTCATTAATCTGTTTACGTCATCTACTGGACGTTATATAGATTTGGTACTTTCTTTTTAGTATACTCATCAATCTGTTAACGACATCATACGTAGTTTGGATAACATTTTTTGTCATATACTGGACGTTATATATAGTTGGTGCTTACTTTTTAGTGTTCTCATTTATCTGTTTACGACATCATGCGTAGTTTGAATAACAGTTTCCGTCATCTACTGGACGTTATATATAGTTGGTGCTTACATTTTAGTGTTCTCATCTATCTGTTTACGAAATCATGCGTAGTTGGAATAAAAGCGTCTGTCGTCTACTGGACGATATATATAGTTGGTGCTTACTTTTTAGTATCCTCATTAATGTGTTAACGACATCATGCATAGTTGGGATAACAGTTTCCGTCATCTATTGGACGTTGTATATATTTGGTGCGTACGTTTTTTGGTTTTCTCATGAAAATCTTTATGTACTTTTAATTTGCCAACGTAAAGAGCAACAAGGGGCTTGAAAATCAGATTGAAATTTGAACGAGTTTAGTTCTTGATTAACATAGGTTGTAAATTGTATTTCATTTCCACATACTATAATATAACATTAGCTTGTGTATGAATGTATATAAAACATTTGGGTTGGACAATATGCCTCTGTCAACAAGCAAGTAAACAAGCCAATGTATTTCTTTTCGTAGAAGTTGCATTCTATTCTTTATAACGAATCTTAAATACGATGATGTATTGGACAGAACTTTTGATATTTTCCAGACGGCATCGTGGATTTTGAGGCAAAGCTTTTACATGAAAAAGGTAAGCCTATTTGGTCCTTGTTAACCTTTTCTGGGATAGATAATGGTTGTTCATATTACACCAATATTAATGTTGTTACTAGTCGTTCAAAAAGAAAGAATATATACCAGGTATTCCAAGATCAAACACTTGTATAACCAGCGCACATGATCCATCCGAGCGATTTTGAATACATGTATACAGTACCATTACAGCAATCTTCTATGACGATCATGTATCTATCGTTTGCCACCAATGTGAAGTGTGGGAGGAACATAATGTTTCAGCTATTTTCGAAATATGTCTCCATTGAAACGCTTTAATCAACTGAGACAATGAGGAGCTTTCAGCAAAATCTTAGACTGACACCATGTAAATGATTAGATACAAATTGGTTAAACATATATTGAAATGCCTTTGACACAATGATATTTTGAATTATTTAGTACTGTTGTGTTTGACCATTTTGTTTTCAAATGCTGTTCATTGTAAATGTAAACCCCCATGGTGACGCAGAGTATCTGTTCATATACCCGACCAGATCATACTAAAGACACACATGTATGGATCCCCTCCATGATAATTTTGGGGCGACGAATACCATCACATATGGAAAAACTAGTTCCATTTCAAACGGGTATATTTGTTTGTATTCAAGAAACGCCGACGTAACTGAATCGATGTTAAAAACGGTACGCAATAATCGGTCAACCAAACTGCCATTATGTTTTAAGTTATTTGTATAAGAAAACGTTTTATGAACAACATTCTATGTTTGGTTTGAGAAGTGTCCATAACCTATACACATATTTTACAGTTTTGAATCAGATTGTAACGTTTCCTAAACTGGATATTCTTTCGCTATCCGTTGATCTGTCATATAAAAAAAATCAACATTTCAAAGTTATAAAGCTGTGCGTGTATTGATGCGGTACGAGACACATACTCCTGCCGGCGACAAGGTTTTTCCAGATGACAAGCTTATCCATTTCCATTCCAGTGTTTGAATTCGACAGTCTCGCCTTCTACGCCATCAATTCCATCATGATTCTCCTTCACGTGGTGATGAGCGCCAAACCGTTCAGACTTCTCCACTTCTACATGCCTTTACTGTTCTTCACAGTCTATGTTCTCTTTACGACTATCCACTACGGGGTGGCCCATGACAGTATCTACACTGTGTTTAACTGGGAGGACACCTTCATTACGGCCGGTAAAACCGTCCTGGTTCTCTACTTCCTCGTACCCATAATGCACCTGCTCGTGTACCTTGTGATCCAACTGAGGATTTTGATTGGTCGCAGGCTTCATTTGAGGTATTCGGTGTCAAGGTGGAAGAAGGTCAACAAAATACAGGCTATGCAAAATACAGCTTTCTGATTAAATTCAAATCTATGTTTTATGTGGATCCCTATGTTGATTATATTTATTTTACTTGTAGTGTTTTTGTATAAAATAGCGACATACGATGCCTGATTGTTCGTAAATGATGAAAGGAAATGACAAATACATATATAAAACAGCAGAACAAATAATTCATTCTTCAATGTATTTAAAAATATAATGAGATACCTGAAAGGCACATAAAAGGAGATGAGTACAAATAAATTACTGAAAAAATATATGGAGTTATTTTATTATGTTCATAAAAGTCATGTGACTTAGTTTACGAATGCATTGAGACCCTATCAAATAGATTCATTTAACCTAAGTTGTTTTGTGCTTGAAGTATAGTTGTCTCCTATTCAATTATGTTTATCAACATGTTTGTAAACCAAAATTTTAAATCGACTAATCAGAATTCGTTATTTTGAATATGTTATAAATTTTACCAATAGTTGTTTTTTAAGTGCCGGTAAAGTGCCATTGCTGAAATAATGTTCATTGAGGTGATTTAGTCCGAAACATCGGCTGGTTCTGTTCTCAACGATCTATTCCCAATGACCCAAATTCGAAAAAAATATCGCGTGTCGTCGCAGATTTCTCCGGGTTGACTGGACCGGTCTTGTTGAGAGAGGTATCGTTGGACGCAGAAATCATTTGGCTATGCGGGACATATAGAGAATTGACAGACTAGCTATCGTATTAAAAATTACGGACTGATAAGTGCGGAACGTCAGAACTGGTTTCTCTTTGAAGTTGTTTCCCTTGTGTATATATAGTGTTATTACAGGTATTATGACATATCCCCCTGTGGGCTGGAGGTAACTACATGTAGTTTGATATAGCATTAATCTTCTTTTATGAGCCTTTAAGCGCTGATACTATTTTAGATTGAGCACATAACAACTTTTTCATGCTTGTACTGTGTCTTTTGTTCAACGATAATAGTAAGGAACAAGACCAGTCTTGGATATTTAGATTTCATTAACACGCCCAATAACAACAACCGCCGTTGCAACAGATGAAATCTAAAAACATTTAGACCAGAACGGAGTTTGCTGAAGATAAGCATGATTTCATTTTGGCAGAATGATTTCATATACGATTTATCAATTAAAAAATTGAAACTCTTTAATCGCCATATACGCTTAACATCCAACATAATAAAGTACCTATATAAACTGTCATATTGATCTACGATATTGTACACAGCTGGGGTATGTAAAGTCATAACAGATGTACAAGAGGGAAGATTCGAGAAATGTTGAAAAAAAAAACCAACAATAACAGAAATTGCTTTCAACAACTGAATGAAAAAAATCTATAAACAAGGCAAACATAGATAATAGCATATATATATACACAAAAGTGATAAAAGCAAGGTACAATGGTACCATCAATAAAGATAGGAAAAAGAATTAGATCACCACCAGAAAAACAAAGCAACGAAGAATCACACCAGCATCGCATTACCAACGACAAGGAACGTGACGTATATATCATAAATGATATCAATTGTTTGTATGTTGTAATTATAAATTAACAACCACATGGTAAATGCTTAGGTGCAATGTGGTTTGAACTGCTTCGCTTACAGTACTTATTCCCTTAACCCTTTACCAAACACCAAATTTTCGACTGTCTCAAATTGAAAGTGTTTGTAGACGACATTTCAAAATGCGATGAAATTGGAAAATAATCTCCTGATAGGGCAGAAAACATTGTGGGGAAAGGAGAAATTGCTCTTCTCCTTTTCCCGCAATGTTTTCAAGAGTCGTCTGCAACAAAGTGGTTAAATGTCGCTATTGTCTGGTAATGGGTTAAACCATTCACATAACCATCTATATTTGTGAGTATTTGCATACACGTGACAAAAAGCGTCCAATGAAACACGTTGTAATCACGACAGCCATGTTGAAGGTCAATGTCAGAGTTCCGGCGGCCGATTTAACGCGGCCCGCTCCTGTACAGTTCTGTACCGGAAGGCCTGTAGCGTTTTCCGGTGTTTCGTCGATGAGCGGGAAGTCGTAGTTGTCAAGATCCCCAAGTTTGCCAATCCAGGTTAGATTTTCGTAGGGAATTCTCTTCCGTCGGTGTTTCACTGCAGCCAGTCTGCCCCCGACGACGAAAAAGTCCTAAATATGTAACGTGAAGGTTAGATTATCATGAAATAAGATTGCAAATGGCGGCACCCAGGAATTAGCAGATATTTATGCATTTTTTTCAGCAGATTACTTTTGTTTTCCACCATTTTATGTACACCATGTTCCGACGATTAATTTTCTACCAATGCCGGTGAATGTGGTTTCCATTTTGGCCGTGCCGTTCGTTCCAAGACCATGCAGAGAATTTCGAGTCGAGGGATGTTTTTTGACCCACATATACGTCCCTCGACTCGAACTTCTCTACAGGCTCATTCATGGACACCGCCATTTGCAATCTGTTTTATACCGTAAACATTGATCACGTGATCACTCCGCCTCGTTATGTTTAAGAACTTATTCTCTGTTTCTTCACGTTCAATCGTTGATTCAAGTATCTGAACATGAACACAGATACAGAATGCAGTCTTCCTCCCTTCACCAATACCAACCTCCCCATTCTGAAACCCTGGATTCTGAATAAAAAGCTCCGATTGTTGTCTGTTACAACATGAGATATATTTAATTTTATCAAACAATCAAAGTTTCTATCAGCAGTAAGGCATTGGTTCAGATTGTCTATAAAAATAAGTACAAGAATCGCTCGGTTATGATATGTAGGCGAAATGGACCCTAACAGACCTGAAGACATCCTTAATAGGCCATGAGCCAAGAACACTTTTGCTCCCCCCCCCCCCATGGGGGAATTTTGAAGGTTATGTTTTTCTTGAACCTTGGGATATAGGGCATAAGCAGACGAAAGATTGCAAAATTCCGTTGGGGCTTTACGGAGTTATAGTACTTTGAAGATGGGCTTATCAGTAAATTATAGCCTACATGAGAAAATCTTTAAGAATATTTTCCTCTCAATCCATAAGTCCTAGAGCTTTGATATTTGATATGTAGCATCTTATACTGGTCCTCCAGGTTTGTTAAAATCATGACCGCTGCGCCAAAAATGGCCCCGCCCTCGAGGCGAATCAGTTTTACATTGCAATATTATGTATAAAAAGGTTTAAACATCTTCGTTTTCTTAAGATCCATTTGAGCTAGAGCTCTGATATTTGGTTTGTAGCATTATCTATTAGTCCTCTTTAAATTTTGATAAGATGATGACATTTGGGCCTTAAATGGCCCCGCCCTAGGGGCTTATCAGTTTAACATAGCCTTATATAGGAAAATATTTAAAAATCTTTTTCTCTGAAGCCATAAGGCCTAGAGCTTTGGTATTTGGTATGTAACATCATCTACTGGTCCTCTACCAAGTTCGTTCAATTCATGACCTACAATGTTCATACCCTATGGGCTTATCAGTTATACATGGCAGTATGTAAGAAATCTTTAATAATCTTCTTCTCTGGAGCAATATTGCCCAGAGCTTTGATAATTTGTATGTAGCATCATCTACTGGTCATCTACTTAGATTATTTCAATCATGACCGCTTGGCCTTTAATGGCCCGCCCAAGGGGGCTTATTAGTTATAAATAGCAGTTCACAAGAAAATCTTTAATTATCTTCACCTCGACACTCTTTAAACAGCTTTTTTAGACTATCTGTATAATTATTTAATTGATTATTTCCTTTCTAAAAGAGTTTGGAATTTACAATTTAAATCATGACCCCTGGCCGAGCATGGCCCACCCGACATGTAGCTGCATAACAGTTTTATATAGCAGTATATAAGGAAATCTTTATAAATCTTCGTCCCTCTTGTTGTCCTCTATCAATATTGTTCAAGGCATGACACCTGGGGATTAAACCCCCCAGGCATATCAGTTTTACATAAACGTAAGTAAGAAAATAATAAAAATCTTTTCCTCAGCAGTCAAAAATTTAACTAAACAACTGGCATCATCGATGTTTTGTTCCGTAATTTTCAACATCCAGGTTTTTGGGCAGGTAATATGTCAAATCGTCTAGACTGTATTGAGTAAATGCAAATCACTATCTTTTTTTCTGTTTCTTTGCTTGAAATGATTTCGCATTTAGGTGATATTGGCTTGGATAAAGGATAAAAGTAGCTTCATAATTATCCCACATTCGCAGATAATGATGGAGCGTGCTTGCAAAATTTCAGGAAGGCGCTTTTCCTAGTCATATAATTGTTTCAACCCTGGACCCATAGAATCAATTGTTGCTGTATTTTAACTGAATGACTGTTTAAATGGCAAAAAGACGCTGTAATATATACAAACAAAACATTTATCTGGGCACTTGTATTAAACTAGTATTAATAATTAATTATTACTAAAATAGGGAAGGACAATGTGTCATGAATGAATAACATATTGAAGATTTTCAAACATTTGCTTTTGGGCAGTTTTTAGCCTGGCTGTCATGTGAACAAACTGAGTGGAAGACCACAAAAGCATGCTACACTATACTAAATATAGAATCAAGGCTCATTGGCTGCAGAGGAGAAGACTTTTATAGATTTTCTTATATACATTTGCGTTAAATTGATATGTCCCTAGGGTGGGGTGGGGAGCCATTTTATGCCCAGGTGTCATACTTTGATCAATGTTGATAGAGAACAACAAGAGAGACGATGATTTTTTAATATTTTCTTATATACTGCTATGTTAAACTGATATATGCAGCTAGGGCGGGGCAATGTTTGGCCAGGGGGTCATTATTTAAATAAACTTTGTAGAGGAACAGTAGATGATGCTACATACCAAACATCAAAGCTCTAGGCAATATGGCTCCAGAAAATTGTAAATACTTTTTATATAAGGCTAACCAAAACTGATAAGCCCCTAGGGCGAGGCCATTTTAAATCCGAGGGTCATGATTTGAACAGATTTGGCAGAAGACCTTAATGTGATGCTGCATACCAAATATCAAAGCGTAAGGCCTTATGACTCCAGAAAAGAAGATCTTTAAATATTTTCCTATATCAGGCTATATTAAACTGATAAGCCCCCAAGCCAGGGCAATTAAAGGTCCAAAGGTCATCATCTTATCAAAATTTAAAGAGGACCAATAAAAAATGCTACTTACCAAAAATCAAAACTCTAGGTCAAATGGATCTTAAGAAAACAAAGATGCAACCAAAAAATCAACATATATAAGGCAATGTAAAACTGATGAGCCCCTAGGGCGGTCATGATTTTAACAAGCTCGGTAGAGGACCAAAAGATAATGTTTTGTACCAAATATAAAAGCTCTAGGCCTGATTGCTCTAGAGAAAAAGATTTTTAAAAATTTTCCTATATAAGGCTTTGTTAAACTGATAAGCCCCTAGGGCGGGGCCATTTAAGGCCCAAAGGTCATCATTTTATCAAAATTTGAAGAGGACCAATAGATAATGGTACATACCAAAAATTAAAACTCTAGGTCAAATGGATACTTAGAAAACGAAGATTTTTAAACCTTTTTCTACATAATTAAGGCAATGTTAAACTGATAAGCCCCTAGGGCGGTGCCATTTTTGGTCCAGCGGTCATGATATGAACAAACTTGGTAGAGGACTAGTATGTGATGTTACATACCAAATATCAAAGCCCTAGAACTTATGGAGAAGATGTTTTAAAGCTTTTTTCATATAGGCTATATGTTAATGATAAGCCCATTTTCAAAGTCCCATAACTCCGTAAAGCCCCAACGGAACTTTGCAATCTTTTGTCTGCTTATGCCCCATAGCTAGAGGGTCAAGAAAAACATAACCTTCAAAATTCCCCCGGGGGGGGCAGGACCTTTTCTGGCTCAAGGTCTAAGTTTGATGTTCATCACGATACAACAATCCTCTCCAATGTACAACAATACATTGTGAGTGTTATCCCAAAAAAACCACAACATCATGTAATCAAAAAATAGTTTCGTAAAATTTTTGTAACTGATTTGCGCATTCTTATAATATAACCTGAAGAAGTCGACTTCTATATGTATGTGCGTCGTTGAAAGAAACACCCCCAAAAAATACAGACGATAAAAGCTAATATTTCGTGATCAAAATACTGTTTGAATGTTACGGATGCAAGGCTTACGTATGTAAACACCAACTTCCTTTGTATACGTACGTTTTCAAGAGAGATCTTTCCGTCCTCCAAAACGTGGCCTTGTGGTATATAATCAGCGATAGAAAGCCCGTGTAAGTCTGGAAATACAATCACAAACACACAACTATTCCATTAAACGATTCCTGCACAAAAGTATCATCCCATTTATAGAGACGTACAACAAACTCTGTTTTAAACGACCAAAGTATTCGTAACAGACACATAGGACAATCATTGTCTTAACCAATTACCAAACAATAACGACATATGACCATTTTGTTGCAGGCGACTTTGGAAAACATTGTGGGAAAAGGAGAAATTGCTCGTGACGAGCAATTTTTCCTCTTCCCACAATTCTTTCTGCCCCTTCAGAAGATCATTTCCCAATTTCATTACATTTTGGAATGTCGTCTGCAAACTCTTCCAATTTGGGACAGTCAAAAATGTTGCGTTTGGTAAGGGGTTAAACGACCATAGTATAAGGAAACAGATTCGTAACCGACCGATAAGATAACCAGTATCTTAATACGGACACCAGGCATTCAGAAAGTCCCAGTAGTTAAGATCAATTTCTCTTTGTCTCGCATTGGTTTTATTCACTCTCTTATGCAGTGGTATCAGATAAAGATGTATATGTTAAATAAGTGACAATGGAAAGAAATATGTCCATATAAATTATCTTTTCGAAATAACTTGTAAAATTCATGACGCCTGTTCCAGCATAAAACCATGTGATTCGATGGTAGAGAATATAGCAGATTCCGAGTCCGAATGACCGAGAGTTGTAGTATTGCATTCATCGTGTTACACAATAACAGACTGGATCATCCGAGTACGAGGTTTCCAGGCGGTGTGATCATGTGATCAAAGTTTACGATATAAGACAGATTGTAAATGGCGGTGCCCATGAATGAGCAGGTATTTATGCATTTTTCAACAGATTACTTTTGTTTTCCGCTATTTTATATACGCTATATTTCGACGATCAATTTTCCGTAACCGCGGATGAATTATCTAAAATCGCCCGTCGACTGCGATTTCTCTACGTCGTTCAAAAACCACGAATGCATAGCATGAGGCTTTTAAGGTGTTTGTTCACAGATGTAAGATTGTTAGAAATCTAAAAATTGTATGAAAACTGTTCTTTTGTATGATTTTAAGTTTATACATACGTTTTTCCGTTTCCAACAAATGGTGATCTGCGAAAAGTTGTGGTAGAATGAAAAAGAGTGAACTTAGGAAACGATCCTGAAAATAAGTACAAACCATGATACGGACTCAGGAGCCTTAATAATGGTGAAAAGCATAGCCTTGGGTATACAATTATTGAAAACAAAGGTAATTAGCAGCTTGCCAAGAATTCTTGATAATTTAGGGACAGTAGCGATGTACAGCCGTCCAGGGTAACGTTTTACTAAACATTTTACGACTAGAATTTGCGTATGTTCAAAACAACATTCCCATTTATTAATATAATCATTAATCAATATTTGGCAAAGCAATATTGCAAAATAACACATCATTGGAATCGCCTCTTCGAGACTCTTCTTATAACTTGCCACATTGCAGTATTGTACTTTCATTTAAGACGCTATCCATGTTGATCAGTTTTGACTTACGCATTTTCTTTCTAAAGTTGCTTCGTAAAACGGTACCAAGGGGCAGAGTGACGGCCTCCAGACACCAGGGTCTTGGGTTCGAATCTCGTGACCTTTCGTCAATCAACATTTGGGCGAGAACTGGTTATGATCCAGGAAGCAGAATCGAGTGTGATTTATCTAAGTTGATTGTGAAGTTCTAACAACTTAGATTAAGTAAACAAGTTAAACTGTGCAATAAATTGTGTTTTATTGTTAGAAATATAGCCAAATTAGGAATTTGGAGGTTTGACTCAATAACACGATCCATCTTTTAAAAACATTTAGCTGTGAGACAGTATTTTTTCTTTATCAAAAGCATTGGTCTATATGTTAACAAGATTAAAAATTATATGTAAGCAGACCAGTCAGTCGAACGGTCAGACAGACATTTAGACAGAAAAGGACATGAAGGAACCGACAGATACACATATATACAAACAGACAGGCATACAGAAACGCGGATAGATAAATTGCGCAAATACATCAACATATAGCCATACAGAAACGCGGATAGATAAAATGCGCAAATACATCAACACACAGGCATACAGAAACGCGGATAGATAAAATGCGCAAATACATCAACACACAGGCATACAGAAACGCGGATAGATAAAATGCGCAAATGCATCAACACACAGGCATACAGAAACGCGGATAGATAGAATGCGCAAATACATCAACTCATAGGCATACAGAAACGCGGATAGATAAAATGGGCAAGTACATCAACATACAGACAGACAGAAACGCGGATAGATAAAATGCGCAAATACATCGACAGACACACATACAGACAAACAGACGGACAGAACAAGGTAATCAGACGGACAGACATTTACACGGACAGACAAATATGCATTAACACGGACAGACACTCATGTAGACAGACACTTGATGGTGATATTTGGTACTTACAGCAACCTTCCCGATCTGTGTTTCGAGAATAGTGAAGTTTCCCCTGAAAATACACGGAATTGTTTCATAACAACTTAATTGTTCGAACATGTTTTGTTCCAGGAAATTTCAGAAGTAATTATGGTAAAAAGAAATTGCTCTCTCATATTTTCCTCTCACAAATATCACGATAAATGATGACTTTGACACCACGCAAAAGTCGTCAAATAATCACGTTTGTGTAGGCATATGTGACTAGTTTATAATAGGAGTATAATGAGGCGACAAATCAAAGAATGTTAAAAAAAGGAGTTTGCTTATGAAACGATGTAGAAACTATTGGACAAAAGGATGAATTAATCACAAGGAGCCTAATCGATTTGATAAAATCACTACAGAATTAGAAGCAGTGTTATGCAAGGAACAGTGACCACCCATCTCACCATGTTATCTTGAAAACATGTGGCGTGTGGTAAAACAAATGTTAAAAAGGAAATCCCTATACTTACCTGAACGTTTCTATCTTAAACCCAATAATCTTTTGGTCGAATGCATTTCGAATTGGCAATGACATCAGCTGTAAGCAACAAATAAATCAATAACTTACTTTCTTGATACACCTAATTACATTCTAAATGGCTGCGAAAAAAGGATCTGCACTGCTCGGAAAAACTTCCTACATTTACAACAATTCCAACATCAGATACTCATTTGTTAGGTTTCCAGTGCTGCTCTTTATCCTGTGATGATCAAGCTAAGAGGATATGGTACCAAACTGACCTAACTTGTTATTGGTTCAGCACATGTGTAATGACTCACAATCGTAATGGTGAATTGGCTATTTGTATGTACTCGAAGTCTGTTTTGTCGCCAACATGCTTTCAAAGACTTTCGAACACCCTTGCATCCCAGATGAAGAGTTAACAGATCCACTTAGTTCGTATTGAAAGGGAATCGTATGTAAATAAAAGGGCTAGTTTAATCGGCACTGTCATTCAATGTACCATTTAGTATTCCCGTAAGTTAGCTTAATTCATAGCGATACATTTACCAATAGCATGCGTGATGTTAGATATACAGAGACCTATTGTCTAGAAAAATATCAAGCCACTCTCATAGTGGGAGATATGAACACACTTATGGTTCGTAACGGTAAAACACGCCCTTTACATAACGGGTCCGTATAATTGTGCTAAAATGTATTAATCTAAATAAATACATTACATTGGCGCAGACAAGCTACTTCACAGTTAGAATAAAACAAAATTTAAATAAAGGACATCAAATTAAAAAAAATTACGAGACTTAAAGTAAGATTTTCAAACGTGTAAACTTACTGCAGTAGAAGCCCCTTATTATAAATGGGCCGCGTCACGCGAAAAGGGGCACTCGGACATAAATAAAAACCACTGACTCAGCTCTTTCTTAGCGCTATTATTCCAGCATCTAGTCACGACAGTTATCATTTGTATTTATTTAAAGGTAAAACTTGATGTCCTCTAAGATGGCAAACAGTGTAACCCAGACCAACCGCCACTGGGGCTACACTGTTTGCTATGTCCGAGTGCCCCTTTTCCCGTGACGTGGCCCAAATGGTTTTAGATAGCATACCCATTATGTGCGATTTGAAACTCATTCTATCGCCGGTTTACTTCGGTCGTTCTCGGTATACATCGGTCTTGGTAAGAACTATTTGCAATACACCAATAATTTCAAAATGGCGCTTTATGGGTATTCTACCTTAAAACTTGAATTTAAAAGCATTGCTCATGTTATATTCCAAAATGTTATCGTCAATCCTTTTAACTTGCAGTTTTGCGCATGAACCCAGTTGAGGTTCCCGGCGTTTATACCTTTGGCCCTGTCCATGACTTAACCATAGCTCTTGAGTTATACAGTTATTTACATGAGTACAGTATATATCATAAGACTAAATTCTCAAAACATTTATGTAGTAAAAATCCTTGCACTGGTCACCTAAATACACCATACTTAGGTACAAATCACAGGTATACACGTTCAATGGTATTTACGAATAGATATTGAGTAATATACACAATTATATACATTAGGGCAACACATGAACACGTACAGCTTTGCCCCTGAATGCCATCTGAATCCAAGTGCTGGATGGTTACAGATCTTACCCTGAATTAAAACTAGATTCTAATACTGAACACTTACAGCTGAAAAACATGAATGCATTATAAGACTTTGGACCGACAAATAACTTGCTCAGAACCTAAATGCCGAATAAGACCTATGACCAAATACGTACAGCAGAGAACCTCATAACATTAAAACTCCCAATACTGAAGACTTATAGATGTGAACCAGATTATAATATAATAACAAGACTTAGTTTTAACTGCTAATAACCTAAAATACAGTATAACTCCTGAGACTAAAGACTTACAGCTTTGACTCTGAATGTGAAATAAATCCCATGACCTAATACGTACAGATAAAAATAGTAATGCGTCCCAAGACTGAGTACTTACAGTTCATAATCTAATTACAGTATAAGACAATATAACTTGAATAGTCACAGTTGAGAACCTGATACAGTTAAAGTCCTTGAGCCTAATACTTTCGACTGTGATTCTGAATGAATTATAAGTCCTAAGACTGAAAAGTTACAGCTGAGAGCTTGAATACACTATAAGTCATACAACAGGAATACTACTTCTTCTTCTTCTACTTCAACTTTGATCAGCCAAAAGTCGCTTTGTGATTATTACTGGCACGGGCAAGTTTTGAATAGTTGTTAGTTAAAAATTTTGTCTGCGATATTTACATTAAAAACAACGTGTATATAATGTATGGCAACCCTGTCTCTAGTCTGCTGATCATGCTAGGCGACTGAATATATGTTGATAGGCTGTTTGGCTGTTTCTAATCCTTATGGTCCTTGGAAAGAATGAAATGCTATGGTATAGTGACATTGAATGCGGAATGAAGAAGTTGAGATTTCTGGTTGGGCAGAGGTGTTGGTGGTCTATAGTTGCTAGTCCTTTCTGTAAGGAAGTTGAGATTTGTGGTTGGGCAGAGGTGTTGGTGGTCTATAGTTGCTAGTCCTTTCTGTAAGGAAGTTGAGATTTGTGGTTGGGCAGAGGTGTTGGTGGTCTATAGTTGCTAGTCCTTTCTGTATTTTGTGTAGCATTACGACTGATGCTTTGATACATAAACTGATACTTACAGCTGCGAACCTGAATACAGTATAAGTTCTGTTAGGATTGCAGTTGAGTGTTGCAGTCACGGACCCGGTTAAGTTAAATTCCACCCAGATGTGTCCGTTAGAGATAGTAGAGTTTCCCGATAAACTGTCAATCACCACATCGAGCTTGGAATCCGGAAATATGGTGTTTATCTACAATAAATAGGTATCATTTGTTTAAGAGTCTACGAAGACCAACATTTGTTCAAATATATCCTCACCCAGCAAACCAACATGTGGCTTGTTTGTGATTTTTGTATAAGTAAAAATGAATTAACCCATTACCAAACAATAACGACATTTGACCACTTTGTTGCATACCGCTCTGGAAAACACTGTTGGAAAAGGAGAAATTGCTCATGACGAGCAATTTCTCCATTTCCGCCAATGTTTTTCACTCAGTCAGAAGATTGCTTTCCATTTTTATCACTTTTTGAAGTATCGTCTGCAAACGCTTTCAAATTGGGACAGTCTAAAATTCGGCGTTTGGTAAAGGGTTAAGTAGCTGGGGACGACAGTTTATTGAAACTGCTTCTATTAATGGGTAGAAAGAAGTGAGAAACTGTACGTCCCGATTTGTTTGCCCTGTATTGTAAATGCTTCTTCAATTATCGAATGCAAAGAATCAATGTATCAAATACATTTCAGCGACCATGTGCGAGTTAATAATGTCAATATAAACAAGGGTTTTTGTCTCTAGCAGAGTCGGTACACAGGAAAATTCCGACAGTGATTTTGGTAAGAATGCTGTTAAGTTTTGGCAAGCCTTCATCAAATTTACGAACAGACTATCTTAAATTGACCTCTTTCCTACAGTTAATAAATTTAACAACATTTTATCATCACAAAACAGAAGTATTGTACTTAATACTGCAGAATTGATAAGGTGTGCCTTTAGGATTAGAAGCAATGAGCTGTAAACTTATACCCTTTCCGTATCTATTATTGTTAAATTCTTCTGTCATTTCAACGGGTATTTTGTTTTCATTATATGTAATTTGTATTTGCTTTTCTGTGAAAAGTACACGTTTTCATATATTTTACTATGTATTCTATTGTTTTGTTATGTTTGCTTTATTTTTGATTTCTTTAATGTTAAGGCCAATGGCAAAGTGTTGCCGACATGCCTGCTATTTAAAATAGATAAATCAAAATGCGTTATAACTATCACTGACCGCCGATATTGCTTAAAATGACAGTATTTATAGCGGTGTTAAACCTTAATCAACAAAATCGGAAGTTAACATGAGCTAAGAAAACGACTCTTACCTTAGGGATCAAAGCTCGAAGTTTTTGGACGTTCTTGTCTGAGATATAGGGTACTAAAGTCGATAACTGAAGGTAGTGAAAGGAAGAATTCACACAAGTACAGATTAAAATCATCAATCAGTCTACATAGGAATTTACATTGACTTCAGTACTTTAAGAAGGAAACTTTGGAATGATCGTTGAAATAGAATACTTTGCATTATTTACATGTCGAATTAGGCTAGAACAAAACACCATTTAATGCAATGGGGAAGTGCCGATATACACTTGTTCAATATCAACAAACAAGGTAAGTGAATCAATGAGCATTTAGACGATAACCGATCGAAACTTATACAATTCGCACGTATAGAATATCAAAACCCTATATAAGTTTACAATTGAATACTACACTAATAGCCTAGACACTTGCGATAATTGTACAAAAGTACACATAGACCATATCAACATATAATAATAGAGATACAATATAGATGATTGTTAATGGCATGCCGCTGATCATTATCATGACAAACATATACAATCATCATTATCATGATAAACATATACAATCAACATTATCATGATAAACATATACAATCAACATTATCATGATAAACATATACAATCATCATTATCATGATAAACATATACAATCATCATTATCATGATAAACATATACAATCAACATTATCATGATAAACATATACAATCAATTATCATGATAAACATATACAATCAACATTATCATGATAAACATATACAATCAACATTATCATGATAAACATATACAATCATCATTATCATGATAAACATATACAATCATCATTATCATGATAAACATATACAATCATCATTATCATGATAAACATATACAATCATCATTATCATGATAAACATATACAATCATCATTATCATGATAAACATATACAATCATACATTATCATGATAAACATATACAATCAACATTATCATGATAAACATATACAATCATCATTATCATGATAAACATATTCAATCATCATTATCATGATAAACATATACAATCATCATTATCATGATAAACATATACAATCAACATTATCATGATAAACATATACAATCAACATTATCATGATAAACATATACAATCATCATTATCATGATAAACATATACAATAATCATAATTATGATAAACATATTCAATCAACATTATCATGATAAACATATACAATCAACATTATCATGATAAACATATACAATCAATATTATCATGATAAACATATACAATCAACGTTATCATGATAAACATATACAATCATCATTATCATGATAAACATATACAATCAACATTATCATGATAAACATATACAATCAACATTATCATGATAAACATATACAATCAACATTATCATGATAAACATATACAATCATCATTATCATGATAAACATATACAATCATCATTATCATGATAAACATATACAATCAACATTATCATGATAAACATATACAATCAATATTATCATGATAAACATATACAATCATTATCATGATAAACATATACAATCATCATTATCATGATAAACATATACAATCAACATTATCATGATAAACATATACAATCAACATTATCATGATAAACATATACAATCAACATTATCATGATAAACATATACAATCATCATTATCATGACAAACATATACAATCATCATTATCATGATAAACATATACAATCAACATTATCATGATAAACATATACAATCATCATTATCATGATAAACATATACAATCAACATTATCATGATAAACATATACAATCAACATTATCATGATAAACATATACAATCATCATTATCATGATAAACATATACAATCATCATTATCATGATAAACATATACAACATTATCATGATAAACATATACAATCATTATCATGATAAACATATACAATCAACATTATCATGATAAACATATACAATCATCATTATCATGATAAACATATACAATCATCATTATCATGAGTAACATATACAATCATCATTATCATGATAAACATATACAATCAACATTATCATGATAAACATATACAATCATCATTATCATCATTAAAAAGCTACCTTACAGAAAGGAAATGTTCCCGCCATAAGAAAATTCTCGTTTTGTCAACGGTTACAAAACATCTTTACTCAGTTGCATTTGTTGTGTGAAAATAAAGTTGAAACTACCCCGTGGAAATCTCTTGAGTGTGAATCTTACCGATATACTCATGTTGCCTGTAAAAGCCGCCAAATGATGACGGAACAACAATTCGTTTAGGAAGCTGACGTGGAACCATACTTCAAACAAACACTGCCCGCTGTGTGATCCACGGGGGATTTTCGTGGATTGACCTAGAGAAACTGATGGAGTTGACGAGTTTTTCGATTCGTCTGTCGACAACTGAATAAAAAGAAGTTATTATTTTATTATTACCATTATTATCTTTTGTAGTAAATACAGTTTATATGAGGTGAATTTCGAAAGGAATATCAAGCTTTTTGATTTAAACACATGTTGATTCACTATATACACACGTAAAATAATTTTAAACGATATAATTTTGCTTCTAAATACGTTAAAATGCGTAAAAAATACTGTCTAACTATGATATTGATTAAGGACGTTCTCGGTAGTTTTATCTGCGCACTTCCTCTGCGCATCCAAGGGAGGTAATAATCTGTTACCGAAGAGGTCCTTGCATAGTAGTCGGATAAACTTTTTATTCGGATGATATTTATTGTATGCTATTTTTTACAAAGATTAATCATATTATCCATGCGACTTCAAAATGTTATTATCATTATTATCTATTTCTCATGCAAATTAAGTCCGAGCTTCTATTTTTCAAGTTTTAAGTTATTTTAATCGTTTTTAAAAATATTTTTCAAATGCGGTTACCATGGAAACTGTCATTTTACGAATAAAGTAGCTCGTCGACCTGCATTTACCTTTTCATTTTTGAATTCACAATAAAATTTATGACACCATATCAAAAATTTAGAAAATTCTATGAAAGGATTACTTTCTTATAAAACTGTAGAACATGTCCTTAAATGATGTTATGTTATGTCAAGATACTGTACATACTATTGAATGCATGTAACAACACAATATGACAAGTAAAATTTTGATGCTGATGTATCAAGTCGCCCGCAGAACTTGATTTTCCTTTCTTTATCATATAAAGGCAATAAAGAAAACAGCAGGTGTATAGTTAGAAATGTTTATTTTATTATAAAAACTGCATGGCGCTTAAGATTGATAAAAGAGGTTGCCATCTACGGGAAAATAATACCACAAAGGATATTTCAAATGAGGACTGCAAATGTTAGTTTCATGACAATAGGCTGATCAGCAACAAACTGGAAATGAAATCCATGTAAAAAGAATTATTACTCATTCCGAGCAGTATCTTCTTATTCTACAATAATGTTTTAAAAATCTACTGCAACGTCTCATTTTGACAGTATAAAGTGTATGTTCTTTGGTTCTACTCTGATTGTAACTATTGATGTTTACAAAAAGTCCAAGACCTTCAAAGAATGCATATTTCAGTAATACCTAAGGTAATTTCCTATTTAGCAACTTGTGTAAACAGTTTAACAAAATGAAAATGTTTGAGAAAATGAGAAATTCTGGTCACAAACAAAATATCAGCAGCAAATCGGAAATGAAATACATGCAAGAAGAAATATTACTCATTCCTAGCAGTACCCTATCTACTAGTCAAACTAATGTTACGCAATCGGGAAATATTGAGAAAAGTTTGCATCTTCACGTCGAGTTATTTGGCTATCGTTTCATCATACTCTAACAATGATTTCCTTTTAATATCTACCGCAAAGTCACAATCTGACAGTATAAGGTGTTGCAGAAGTTTCAATCTCTATAGATCTAGAGCTAACGACGTTTGAACCAAACCTAACAACGCTATTTTACGCAATATTCGTTTAGCCAATGTGTAAACAGGTCTGGGTGCTAGCTTTATTTGTTACGTAACATCTCAATTTATAGATTGGGATCAGTCGGTGGTATTCTAAAAAGTCTTTCGTAGTTACCGTTTTCGTGAAATAAATCCATATATATATATAAAGATCAGAATATACATTCAACTCTAGTTATTGATTTAAGATGTGTAAAGAACATAGATAGTCATCGTAAACCTATATCAACGTATATTAATATGGCATTCTAAAATGACTTCTCCTACCATAGACTTAAATCGAAAGCGAATCAAATATACTCGCCCGCTCCAGGCGGGTAATACGAATTGTTTCACACATCAAACATCTCGATACATTGGGTCATTGTATGTTTACATCATAACGATAATACGAATTGTTTCACACATCAAACATCTCGATACATTGGGTCATTTTATGTTTACATCATAACGATAATACGAATTGTTTCACACATCAAACATCTCGATACAGTGGGTCATTGTATGTTTACATCATAACGATAATACGAATTGTTTCACACATCAAACATCTCGATACATTGGGTCATTGTATGTTTACATCATAACGATAATACGAATTGTTTCACACATCAAACATCTCGATACATTGGGTCATTGTATGTTTACATCATAACGATAATACGAATTGTTTCACACATCAAACATCTCGATACAGTGGGTCATTGTATGTTTATATCATAACGATAATACGAATTGTTTCACACATCAAACATCTCGATACATTGGGTCATTGTATGTTTACATCATAACGATAATACGAATTGTTTCACACATCAAACATCTCGATACATTGGGTCATTGTATGTTTACATCATAACGATAATACGAATTGTTTCACACATCAAACATCTCGATACATAGGGTCATTGTATGTTTACATCATTACGATAATACGCATTGTTTCACACATCAAACATCTCGATACATTAGGTCATTGTATCTTTACATCATAACGATAATACGCATTGTTTCACACATCAAACATCTCGATACATTGGGTCATTGTATGTTTACATCATAACGATAATACGCATTGTTTCACACATCAAACATCTCGATACATTGGGTCATTGTATGCATACATCATTACGATAATACGAATGAATGAATGAATGAGTGATGTTTTAATGCGCATCGACAGCTTAGGTCATTTAGCGCGCATTGTGATGAATTGGATGAACTTATATCAAAAATATTTACAGGTTAAAATGTATTTGTTTAAAGAAAAAATAAGAACTTGTAATTAACGAACAAAAGTAGATAGAAAATTTGTAAAAAAAATAATGATTGTTGATAGATTGTTTGTAATGAACGTGTGATATTAAATAAATAGTGTGTGATGAAAAAATGATATTGATAAATGTATATATATATTTAAAATGTGTAAGGAATCACAATTTATTGTAAATTCCAATTTCTTTGAGAAAGGAAAGAATTAATTCAATCCTGACAGTCTCAAAAAGTTCATAAATAGTGTTGACATTGAAATATTTTGCACGAATTCTTTGAAAATAAATGCAATCGAGCAATATATGTTTGATGGTAAAGGGTGCATTGCATGGAATACATTCAGGTGCATCTTCCTTAGCCAAGAGCCAGGAGTGTGTAATGTGTGAATGACCAATTCGGATTCGTGCAATTGTAACCTCCTCTCTTCGTACAGACCTGTAAGAAGGGTACCATTCTCCGAGGGTAGGCTTAATTGAATGCAATTTATTAAAAGCATCAGCATTCCATTTTGATTGCCAGATGGATGTGATGTAAGTTAAAATAGAAGGTTTAAAATCGGTGTATGGTACTTTAAAATCTGAAATGGGAAGGTTAAGAGCTGATTTAGCGGATCTATCCGCATGTTCATTACCCATGATACCAGTGTGGCTTGGAAGCCAACAGAACACAAGTCTGTTTGAAGACAAGATATGAGAGATCCTTTGAATAATTTGACATACCAAAGGGTTCTCCAACTTTTGATTTGATAAGGCTTGCAGTACTGATAGAGAATCAGAAAATATAATAAACTGGGTGATTTTGCATTTTCCACCAGGTTAAGAGCTAGATCAATAGCCGTTATCTCTGCAGAGAAGATAGAGGACTTGTCTGGAAGGCGGCATTTCTTTACCCTTTCTCCATATACAGCTGCAGCTGCAACAGAAGCACCGTCCTTGGATCCATCAGTGTATATAGGTTTGTAGGAAGAATACTGTTCTTTTATCTCTCTATATTTACTGTGAAAGATAGCTCTATCTGTTTCTGATTTCTTATCAGAGGTAAGATAAAATAAAACGTTTGCTGTGTCCAGTGTCCATGGAGGTATGTCAGATAACTTGTACTGGGCTATAGAATCAGTGTCTACCCCAAGATTTTCTATAATGGGCTCCATGCGAATACCAAATGGGGCAATAGCATTTGGTTTCTGTTGAAAAAGGCGTTTGTATTGGGGGTTAAAAACTACTCGATGAGTAGGGTTAAAAGGATTGGATTTCAATTTTAAAAAGTATTGAAGAGATAGTTTTTCCCTTCTGTAATATAGAGAAGGTTCATTAGCCTCTGCATAGAGGCTGTCAACAGGAGATGTTCTAAAGGCGCCTAGGGCAAGCCTTAAACATTGGTTTTGTATTGGATCTAGCAGCTGGAGATAGGATTTACGGGCTGATCCATACACTATAGATCCATGGTCAAGTTTTGATCGAATAAGGGATCGATATAGCCTTAGCACAACCATCTTATCGGCTCCCCAATCTGAGTGTGCAATAACTCTAAGAATGTTCATTGCTTTTTGGCATTTCTTTTTAAGAGATTTAATATGGGGTAAGAAAGAAAGCTTTTTGTCAAAAATGACTCCAAGAAATTTGAACTCTGGCACAACTTCTAGTTTAGTACTGCCTAGAGTCAGATCGGGTTCTGGATGCAATCTACGAAGATTGCAAAAATGCATACATTTGGTTTTCGTTTTGGAAAACTTGAACCCATTTTCATCTGACTATATTTGTAATTTATTAAGGCATTGCTGTAGTTGGCGTTCAATAATATCTATGTTTCTGGAACAAAAACAAATAACAAAGCCGTCTACATAAAGGGAGCAGTCCACTCCAGGGTTTATAGCTTTAACAATGCTATTTATCTTAATGCTAAAAAGTGTAACAGACAAAATACACCCCTGGGGAACCCCCATTTCCTGCTCGCGAGCACCTGACAAGGAGTTCCCAACACGAACGCGGAAGAGCCATTCATCCAGGAATGCTGCAATGAATTTAGGAAGGCGGCCTCTGAGGCCAAAATCGTGTAAATCTTTAAGTATACCATGTTTCCAAGTGGTATCATATGCACTTTCCAAGTCAAAAGAATACAGATACTACATGCTGCTTTTTAATAAAAGCTTCTCGAAGATACGTTTCGAACCGAACAAGATGGTCTAACGTACTTCGTTGTCGGCGGAAGCCACTTTGAACAGATACAATAAGGTTGTTGGATTCAAGGAACCAAACAAGCCTATCGTTAACCATCCGTTCAAGACTTTTACAGATGCAACTTGGCAAGGCAATCGGTCGGTAGCTGTTTGGATCTTTTGCATCCTTTCATGGTTTTGCAATTGGAATGACCAAAGCCTCTCGCCAGCTGGATGGAAATTCACCAGTCTGCCAAACATTATTAAAAATATCGAGTAAAATAGAAAGGGATGAATGTGGTAAGTGCATGAGGAATTGATAGTGAATTTGGTCCTGACCTGGAGAAGAGTCATGTGATTTCTTCAAGGCAGATTGAAGTTCTTTAAGAGTGAAGAGTTTATTGTAATGCTCTTCATTTTTAGAAGTAAAATTGAGCTTTGTTTTCTCCGTTCTTGTTTTAAAGGTCTGAAATTTTTTTGAGTAGTTCTCAGCAGAGGATTTATCGAGAAAGTCTCTGCCAAGGTATCTGCTATGTCCTGAAGGTTATCTATTTCTTGGTTGTTTGAAGTCAGGTGACTAATATGAGATGGACCTTTGTCATTCATTTTACGAATCATGTCCCAAGTCTTTTTGGTTGAGGTGCAACTATTAAGTCTAGAGACATAATTTCTCCTGGACTTGCGCTTACTTGTTTTAATTGTGCATCATGCTTTTGCACGGCGGATACGAAAGTCGTTAAGGTTTTCTTGTGTTGTTCTCAGGTTTAATTTCCTGAGAGATGCCTTTCGTTCCCTAACGGCTTCCTTACATTCAGTAGTGAACCAAGGTTTATCTGGACGTTTGGGATTTGTCGAGGTCTGAGGTATAGACTGTTTGGCTGCATCAAACAATAAAGAAGAAAAAAGGAAGGAAGGGTCCTCACAGTCCTCAAATGCATGGTGAACAATATTCTGTTCACAAAGCATCTGGAATTTACTCCTGTTTGCTTTGGACAACTTCATTTTTTGAGGACGATCAAGGACTGAAGGTTTATTTTCATTTAAAATAATAGGGAAGTGATCACTTCCACAAGTGTCTTCTAAACATCTCCATGAAAAATCAGGGAGAAGTACTGGACTGCAAAAAGAAAGGTCAATAGAAGAATATGATCCTGAAGCTGGATGCAAATATGTTTTTGCACTTGGATCGTTCAGGAACGAAAGAGAATTTACAGACATAAAATTCTCTATTTGATCACCACGGCGGTTCGTATCTGTACAACCCCATGTGGTGTTATGTGCATTAAATTCACCAACAAGTACAAATGGTTGAGGTAGTTGAGATATCAAATCATCAAGACTACCTTGGTGTATAGATTTATATGGTGGAAGATACAAAGAGCACAGGGTAATAGTGTTATGTAAAGATAATCTCACAGCTAAAGCTTGAAGGGAAGTATCAAGCTGTATGTGCTTATGTGGAACACTATTATTAACAATGACAGATACTCCACCTTGGGCTTTATTGCCTTCAGTGTAAATCTTGTTATAGATAGAATGAAATTTGAGGGAGATAGTGTCATCCTCTTTCAAGAATGTCTATTGAAGACAAAGTGCAGCAGGTTTGTGATTATTAATCAGAAGTGACAACTCATCAAAGCTGGCCTTCAGACCTCGACAGTTCCATTGGATAATTGGATTGGCCATTGCGCTAAAAAGTAAAATTAAAAAAGTATAAAATAACATTCTATAATTCATTGCAGCAGATTAAAAGGTTAAGAAGTAGGTGACTTGGGGTCTTTGGTATTTGGTTTTTCCCCAAATCATCCAAAGAACCACCCTAGATGGACTTCTCTACATCTGAAGAGTCGCCTTCAAGGATCTCTTCAGTGTCCATTGCATCCAGAATTTCGAAATTGTTAGAAGTTGCAATGGGGGGTTGTGCGACAGAACTTGTCGCAGCACCTGAGTGATTATCATTTGAACTAATAGATTTTTGTTTTAGAAGGTTTTTCCTTTCTTTCTTAGAAAGAGAAGGGTTTGCCTTTGATCCAGAAGATGGACCATTGGAAGTAGAAATAGATTTTTTTTGTTGTTTAGATTTTGATTCAGAGGCAGGTTGTTTAGCTTTAGTTGTTGATGCAGGTGTTGGTGCAGAAGTATCTTTTGGTGTAGTTGCAGGTTTTGGTGTGACAGTAGAAGGTTTTGGTGCTGATTGAGGTTTGGGTGCAGAAGTAGATGGTTTGGGTGCAGTTGCAGGTTTTGGTGTAGGAGGTGGTTGTTTTGCTATGTATGATGATAGAAGTGGTGCTGGGACCTTACCCTTCAGTATGAAGTGTTGTTTACCTCAAACGTTACGATAATGTGGATCATCGTATACATATATTGTTGTTAAGATGGTATGAAGTGTTGCTTTCAAACGTTATGATAATGTGGATCATCGTATACATGTATTGTTGCTAAGATGTAAGAAGTGTTGTTACCTAAAATGTTACGATAATGTATGTCGTTGTATGCATATATTGTCGTACGATGGTATGAAGTGTTGCTTACCTCAACCGTTATGATAATGTATGTCATCGTATACATATATTGTTGTTAAGATGGTATGAAGTGTTGTTTACCTCAAACGTTATGAAAGTGTATGTCATCGTATACATTTATTGTTGTTAAGATGGTATGAAGTGTTGTTTACCTCAAACGTTATGATAATGTGGATCATCGTATACATATATTGTTGTTAAGATGGTATGAAGTGTTGTTTACCTCAAACGTTATGATAGTGTATGTCATCGTATACATTTATTGTTGTTAAGATGGTATGAAGTGTTGTTTACCTCAAACGTTATGATAATGTGGATCATCGTATATACATATTGTTGTTAAGATGGTATGAAGTGTTGCTTACATCAAACGTTACGATAATGTGGATCATCGTATATATATATTGTTGTTAAGATGGTATGAAGTGTTGCTTTCCTCAAACGTTATGATAATGTGGATCATCGTATACATATATTGTTGTTAAGATGGTATGAAGTGTTGTTTACCTCAAATGTTATGATAATGTATGTCATTGTATACATATATTGTTGTTACGATGGTATGAAGTGTTGCTTGCCTCAAACGTTATGATAATGTGGATCATCGTATATATATATTGTTGTTAAGATGGTATGAAGTGTTGCTTTCCTCAAACGTTATGATAATGTGGATCATCGTATATATATATTGTTGTTAAGATGGTATGAAGTGTTGCTTTCAAACGTTATGATAATGTATGTCATTGTATACATTTATTGTTGTTACGATGGTATGAAGTGTTGCTTACCTCAAACGTTATGATAATGTGGATCATCGTATACATATATTGTTGTTACGATGGTATGAAGTGTTGCTTACCTCAAACGTTATGATAATGTATGTCATTGTATACATTTATTGTTGTTACGATGGTATGAAGTGTTACTTTCCTCAAACGTTATGATAATGTGGATCATCGTATATATATTGTTGTTACGATGGTATGAAGTGTTGCTCACCTCAAACGTTATGATAATGTGGATCATCGTATACATAAATTGTTGTTACGATGGTATGAAGTGTTACTTTCCTCAAACGTTACGATAATGTGGATCATCGTATATATATATATATTGTTGTTACGATGGTATGAAGTGTTGCTTTCCTCAAACGTTATGATAATGTATGTCATTGTATACATTTATTGTTGTTACGATGGTATGAAGTGTTACTTTCCTCAAACGTTATGATAATGTGGATCATCGTATATATATTGTTGTTACGATGGTATGAAGTGTTGCTCACCTCAAACGTTATGATAATGTGGATCATCGTATACATAAATTGTTGTTACGATGGTATGAAGTGTTACTTTCCTCAAACGTTACGATAATGTGGATCATCGTATATATATATATATATATATATTGTTGTTACGATGGTATGAAGTGTTGCTTACCTCAAACGTTATGATAATGTGGATCATCGTACATATATATATTGTTGTTACGATGGTATGAAGTGTTGCTTACCTCAAACGTTACGATAATGTGGATCATCGTATATATATATATTGTTGTTACGATGGTATGAAGTGTTGCTTTCCTCAAACGTTATGATAATGTATGTCATTGTATACATTTATTGTTGTTACGATGGTATGAAGTGTTTCTTTCCTCAAACGTTATGATAATGTGGATCATCGTGTATATATATATTGTTGTTAAGATGGTATGAAATGTTGCTTACCTCAAAAGTTACGATAATGTGTGAGTTGATTATTTCAGCGCGTGTATCAAGAACCTTGACTGGCACCAACACTTTCAGATTCCCCAACTTCTGCTTTACCGGACTGCCTAAAACACAAAGCTCTGTTTGATAAACTAATCGATCGGCAATTTGATGGTTCAATGCAAGACTTTAGTACGGGCTTTATAAACATAAGGCACGTACTATAGTATTGCATTGCACCCTCGTATTGATGTCTCATGTTTTATATGGTCTGTGTTTAGTTACATGTTAACCATTACTCCAAGATAAATGATTTGCTATATATACTGCAGAATGTTATAGAAACCACCGTGACCTGCAATGTATCCTTTCGTAACAATGGTTTTGTGTATAGAATCACAGATACTTTTTATGATTCATAATTGTCGCCTGCTGATGTTTTTTATCGTGATAAGTAATACCAGAGGAAACAGTTGTGATAAAAGAATGATTATTTGAATTATAAGCATCAAATGACTATCAATCCTATAATGTTATTTCATATATCAACCGTCTCAGAGATAGACGACAGATGAAGTATCATAAAAAATGAGAAAAATTCTGACAGACTAGCAGTTATTGACGGAAAATGATCAAGACCCTTTCAGCAGATTTTGCTATCTCACATTTTTTAAGCAGATCCTTCACAAATATCAGGATCAGGCCCTTTTTTAAGATACTTACGCTATTGGCCATTAAGTTAAAACAAATGATTTTAAGTTTTTCATTGACCACAAAATCGTAACTAAGTTTAACTATAAAAATTACAACACAAGAATGGTACAAATCCAAGCATCTGAATGGGTGTTTTGTTCTATTTTTACATCACTGTTATGACTGCAAACGTCGCTTGAATTTGATAAATAACAGAAGAGACTGTTGTGGTAAGACTAATCCTTTCTAAGCGACTTCAAAAAGTAGCAACAATCAAAAGACACTATCTTTCTCGCAGCGAATGGAATATCGTCCCATACACAGCGGTGTATCAGACCTTTGCATTGGTCCATTATACCATACGCATTAACCCTTTTTAAAAGCCATACTTGCGCTCATTTACACTGAAATTGAGAAAGATCTAGAATATTTGAAAATGAGACTGTAACACGTTCACATGATGCCTTTAAAAGAGTGAATACTATAAGGTTTGTTGACAATTTGCGATAAAACAAGGTCAGCCGAAAGAAGTTGGGAACCAATAAAACCAAATGAATTCTCCATTTTGAATGTTCATGTTGTTAGTATTGGATAAATGACAGTATTCTTATGTGTTTCACATGATTTATCTAATCAGGTGTTTGCCACTCAATAATCCGAGCACTCCTTGCTACATTAGATGTTAATCGAGTGTAAACAATGAAGTTTAATTGGTGGGCACCAAATTTGTGAAAATAGCATTTTGAAAAATAGATAATAAATAGTGCAGGCGGTTTATTGGCATGATTCTGTGTTTTTTTCGCTATGTTTCAACATACATGTATTCTATCATAATTTATAGCTCATTTTACCCGAATTTGCAGTTTTTCTGAGTTCTAGTATGCTTTTAACAAACATCAAATTTTGGCCCAAATTAAAAAGAGTTTGCAGACGCCATTTCAAAATATGATGAAATTATCTTCTGATAGGGCAGACAACATTGTGGGAAAAGGAGAAATTGCTCGTTTAGAGCAATTTCTCCTTTCCTACAAGGTTTTCAAGAGTCGTCTGCAACAAACTGGTTAAATGTCGTTATTGATTGGTAATAGGTTATGGCAAATATTTAGGCATTAGATAGGGGTACTATATATGGACCACATTGTAGAGTGCCCAGGGATTCCCCTTACTACTCACCGCCAGCTGGAGAATAAAGACAGGTTTGTTATGTCAAAAGGAGAAATAATTCGTAATGGGCAACTCCTCTTACTGCCACAATGCGATCTCTTCGCCTTCAAAATTCAAACATTTTTCCACAACTTACATATGGACTTCCTCATCTTGGCTTATGTTTAGTTTTCGACCAGAGAAGATTATCGATATGGGGCTGTTATGACAGGAATAAATATCAATAAAACAGGAAATACCTTTCAGTTTAATTTCAAACGTTGTCTTGTAGCTTTGACAAACCTGCAAAAGACATGGACGGAAAGGAAACATCATTTCTTCGCATGTGATTATCAGATATAAACTGTTTTGTTATATTCCTTCGTTAGATTTAACCAAGATATCAAAGAAAATGTTATCAAATGATTTAAAAAGAAGCTAAACACGTTTAACCCTTTACCAAACAGCAAATTTTCTACTGTACCAAATTGAAAGAGTTTGCAGACGACATTTCAAAATGTGATGAAAATGAAAAAATAATCTTCTGATAGGACGGAAAACATTGTGGGAAAAGGAGAAATTGCTCATTAAGAGCAATTTCTCCTTTTCTCACAATGTTTTCTAAGGTCATCTGCAACAAACATGTCAAATGTCGTTATTGTTTGGTAATAGATTTAAAGAAAAGAGCATTTACACGTAGCATACTTGAATACGAAAAACTCATGACTTGGAAAATTGTTTGTGTAATAGTGTTGAAGTCATATTTGACGTCGTCAGACAAAGAAAATAGCTTGCTGGAAATATGCCAAAATATATACATGTATTACAAACTGAACAATATTCGGACAGAGTAATCGGTCGTGTAGAAAGAAATGATGAATTAGTGCAAAATTCATAACTATACGTACATCCTGACATCAATGTAAAAGAAGCAATATATTGCAGGGCGCAAGAAGTATAGCAAATACCATTACAAGTCACTGTCAATGCGTTTGATGTCTTTTTCGGTCTCCCTCCAATCTCCTACTCACCTCTTTCACTCAACATTGTTTCCTTACACCAAGTTTACATGTAAATCACTATTGTATATGTAAACGAATGTAATATCACTATTGTATATGTAAACGAATGTAATATCACTATTGTATATGTAAACGAATGTAATATCACTATTGTATATGTAAACGAATGTAATATCGTTTTGTATTAATATACACATATGTCTGAAAAATTCAAACGTGAGCGAATAGAATACGTTTGAAATGAAGTGAATTGAAATCTTTTTTCAAAATTTTGAAATGTCCCAATGTTTGTTATAGGGGGTTGGGTTGGTTAGGTTGATATACTATTACTTACAGCATTTTGAAGTCTTTCCATAATGTCCTTTTGGCTGGCATATTCTCCTAACGTTCGGTTAAAGAGCCCGGATACTGAGTAGTCATGGCAACGTAATTGACACGATCCTCCAATTTGGATGGACACGCTGGTGTAATTAATGGCTTCCACGGATTTGACGACCTCTGTAAAATGGTTTGACTTAAAGGGACTGTATCACAGATGTTACTATGTGAGAAATAAACATTTTAGATGTGATTTAAACAATCACCGTCAATAAATAAATGACCGTCTTTAATTATTATTTTTAACTGATTGATCGAAGAGATTTCATCTGAAAGCGATACAATTCTGCATCTGTGGTATTCATGTAGTCATTCTAAAATAAAGATGTAAGCCTAAATCCGAATCGCTGGTTAACACGAGTTTTTCATCTCCACGTGTGTTCAAATTCAGCGACCTATGGGACAAAGATATACATGAGAATAGTCGCCCGACTTACTAAAGAAACACCGATGGTTCTACCCAGTCCTACCCGAGCTCCTTTGGTCTTTTAAGCTTTGGGTCTTTCTCCATTGATTAAGACAGGGGAAATCAAAATATAACTGAAATATTTTTAACAATTCACAAAATAAAAATAACCGAATTAAAATGCGCACTGAATCAACTGATCACAATTATCTAACTTAAATACTGCCAAAAAAAGATGAATCTCAACTTAACTCTTTATCTGCTGCATGATTTTCTTAAAATAGATTTTTGAGTCGTTAGCTTTCCAAAACCTTAACTATTTACTTAATTTTGATGACGAAAGATACACAGAGTAGCAAACAGGTTAGGTCACAGGCCAGCCGCCAATTAACTTGGCGGTTGGGCTGGATCCAACATGTTTGCATAAGCATGAAGTCGGTTCCAGCACTATAAGAGTTAAAGTCCAAAATATAAGCATCACATCGTCGTCACATATTATGCTGTACTAATATGTTTATTTTTTTTTTTTTATAAAAAACCAACACCTCATGGAATCGTAAGCCAGCATTAAGTCAACAGCCGATAAGTTTGTCACTGCTGTTTTATAACCCGTTCCTTCAAATATACCCATTGTCACATTAGGACCAGGGTACCGTTTTACTAAACAAATTAAAGAAACTATTTGCGTTAAGTCAAAACTAATAAACATGAATAGTATCTTAAACAAAAGTACAATATTGCAATGTGACACGTCGTTGGAATCGTCTCAGAGAGACTTTGCGATATTGCTTAGCCAAATACTGAAATAAAAGAGGCTGTTGTTTTGAACTTACACAAATTCTCAGCATAAAATGTATAGTAGAACGTTATCCAGATGTTTAACGCACATTACAATAAAAAAGAAATTCTTCCCAACTATTGACCAAATAAGAAAAGCTAGTGTATGTTATTTGTAATATCCATGCACTGTGTCATCGGTATAATGTTCATGCTTAATCAATGACATATGGTTGACTTACCGACGGGTCCCTCGGAACGATACAAACAGTTGTTGAACATGACGACAGTCGAGTAGTCTAGGAACGATGTCCCGCTGAAATATAACATAGAATATGGAGTATGGCGTGACAAACGTTGCAATATTGTATAAAAAATATTCGTTCAAAAAGACTCAAAATAATTGTTGTTGAAAAAATGATACTTCAATACTTGAATCATTATTGTTTAACAACAATTATTTTTTTGCCACAATTATTTTTAACAGCAATTACTTTTTTTACAACAATTGTTTTTTTTTAAGAACAATTATTTTTCGCGCTGCAAAATTCAACAATTTGAAACATGGGATACATAAAGCCCGTTTGTTAACGCGGTTTCATTAGCCGAGACGGAAAACAACAAAATGGCAGGTGATCGAACCAGTTTCTCGGCCAATGAAATCCGCATTTACAAGCGGGCTTGAATCATTATTAATGGCAGCGTGAAAATAATTGTTGCTAAAAAATAATTGTGGTAAAACATAATTGTAAGATTTGTTGTTGAAAAATAATTGTGGTCGAAAAATAATTGTTGTAAAAAAGTAATGTATGTAAGTTATGTAATATAATTGTATAACGTAATAATGTATATAATACACTTCAAAAATGCTATTGAACACAAAATAAATCAAAACTGTTATTATATATTAATGTTTACAACTGATATGCAGTAGTACTAAAAACCCATGAAACGTTTTTGGACTGAAATACATATAAATGTATACAGACTCGTATCACTCAATCACGAACCAAATTTACTCTCAGTGGTTATTCTACAACAGGGGCCCGTTTTACTAAACAACTTACGGAAAATGTGTGCGTAAGTCATAATTGATTAACATGGATAATATCTTCAATGAAAGTACAATATTGCAATGTGACACGTCATTGGAAGCGTCTCGGAGAGACGATTCCAATGATGTGTTACTTTGCAATATTGCTTTGCCAAATATTGAAATAAAAGGACTTGTTGTTTTATACTTACGCAAATCTTAAGCGTAAACTGTTTAGTAAAACGGGCCCTGGTCTCATACATCAGCTCGGCTACTATACAGTTCTAAAGAAATCAAATGTTGATATCCAAACTTCCTCCATACACGTGAACAAGTAGCTTTAACCCTTTCCCAAACAACAAATTTTCGACTGTTCCAAATTGAAAGAGTTTGCAGACGACATTTCAAAATGTGATGAAATGGATCGACAGATTGGTTTCAGTTCGCAACCAATTACTTCATTGTGGTGTGTATTTAAGGAACCCACAAAGCCTGGTTCTTCAAGAATACAAAGGAAAATGGAAAGGTAAACAATCCCCGCAATTTATCTCTACGATCGCTCAATACGCTGTAAACGCCACACAGAAAACAACAACTATACTTACTGCAACTTAAGCTCTACCGCACCTGTTACCGCAATTGAGTCATAGTGTACCGTGGTACGGAACGTCCCGTCTTGTGGAAACGTGACTTGGATGTCTTCTGCTTTCCCAAGTGGCTCTCTATGAACAGATTTACGGAATTTGAAATTGTAATATGCACGTGAACTATCTAAACAAAGTGATGAGTTATAGTTTAGCTTTCCAAAATACAATAGACTTATCTAACCCTTGTTGTAGCAGGAGATATTTACAGTCATATCAATAAGAGGATATGGTCGAGTTTGCTTTATAAATACAAACATGTATCACCTTATCTGGTTCCCGTCGTACTATAATAAATGAGTACCAATGTGTAATGCTAATGTGCAGGTAATCCTGCCTAAATATCACCATGAATGCACTGGGAGGTTTTCTCCCCTTTCTCCTTGATAGTCTACCTGATCGTCGTTTGTCGAGGGAAAAACAGAGACAGCAAAATCGCAATATATTATCTAAGTGAACATGCTAACCTTATTACTTAAACATCACGTGCGGATAAACACATAACGTTATATAATGAGGCATCACTATAATATATCGGAAGTGATCTAACACATATACATATAAGTAAAAACAGTTTATTGTTGTTTTAGTTTAATGTCGTAGCCTTAACCAAATGAAACTTATTATGTACACGTAAATATAAAATTATTTCATACAGTCAATTGTGTTTTAAGCGGCGATACTAAAAGGAGACAGAAACGTGATGTATAAGGAATATGATAGTTTAAAACGGATGACACTTATTTAAAAAGGTGACGTATGAGCTTTTGTTATGGCCTGCGTCCTGTATTAAGATTGTCAATTGTTAAGATTGAAGTAGATAGATTCTCATGCAAGGTCTAAAAGTGATCGTTTAAAACTGGTTCGACTGAAGTTGATACAGAAAGGGAACAATACCAATTTCACAGAGTTACACGATTGCATTTGTCCTATGAAAAAATGCTATAACCAAAGTGAATTTCACTTCCGATTTAATACTACGGAAAATTGGCGTTCATTAGAATATATATGCGTCGACTCTCTGCTTTCATTTATTACCAGGATGTATGGTTAGGTGTACTTACTGTCGTCTAATAACTTAAATTCGCCTTCAACGATCCAGATAAAGGAACATATAGGGTAAGAAACCTACTGATAGTATAACAAGTTAACAGAACTTACCGCACATACTTGATAGCACCGTCCCCCATTGTTCTTTCATCGTCAGTGTTGATTAAAGAAAACTGTGCAGCTGTATAATGCAGAAAGAAAGTAGAGAAAAAAAACCCATTTAATCTGGATGTAGTGTGCATTTAGTGTGTCTCAAGTTTTCATTTTTCACTTAAGATTTCTTTTATCTTGTATTTTAACTACTATATATAGGAAATGGATATCCACGCATCTCTCATGTTTTCAGTGACATCCTGGTCAAAACAGTTTTGTGACTTATGCAAGCGACCAAGAGCAAACCAGTGATCAGGTATAATCACGAGAAAGCAGTCAGTGTTTTGAAGAAGTAATCTAAAGTACTGGCGAGGAACTACCAGGATAATAGGTTCACTGGCCCCGATCATAGTAATGAGATGCTGTTGAAAACAACGTAAACCCCTCCACCCCGAGCACAAACTGGAAAGCAGTTTGTTAACCCATTACCAAACAATAACGACATTTGACCAGTTTGTTGCAGATGTCTCTGGAAGATATTATCGGAAAAGGAGACATTGCTCTTAACGAGCAATTTCTCCTTTTCCAACATTGCTTTCTACCCTATCAGAAGATTATTTCTCAATTTCATCGCATTTTAAAATGTCGTCTACAAACTCTTTTAGTTTGGGACAGTCGACAATTTGGTGTTTGGTAAAGGGTTAATTCGACATTCCCAAGCGATACCTTGTTATCAGCATACAAACCTTCGTTAAACTGTGACTCGGCCATCTTGTAGATCAACGTTCCACTCGCCCTAACTAGCGTTAGCTGTGTCAGCAACAGAACAACATACAGCATCGCGGGCGGATATGGGCCTCTCATTGAACTGCCTGCTGAAACAAAGTATGTTGTTATCAGACAGACAGACAGACAGACAGACAGACAGACAGACAGACAGACAGACAGACAGACAGACAGACAGACATACAGACAGACAGACAGACAGACAGACAGACAGACAGACAGACAGACAGACAGACAGACAGACAGACAGACAGACAGACAGACAGACAGACACAGACAGACACACAGACACACAGACACATACACACACATACACACAGACACACACACAGACACACACAGACATAGACAGGCACAGACAGACACCCAAACACATAGACAACTATACAGACATACAGGCACATAGACACAGACAGACATACACTTAAACACAAAGACACACAGAAACAGACAATACACAGACACATAGATAGGTACACAAACAGACACACAGGCATACACACATAGAGATAGACACACAGACATACACAGACAGACACACAGGGGCAGACAATACACAGACACATAGACAAATACTCATGTTTGAAATAGTCTGATATCCTACCCTTATTTTAGTTTTGTTCAACTGATAGCAAATCTTGGGTAGATAACGTTAGAGTATCGTCCACACTGACACAAAACATGGATGGTTATAGTTACGAGGGAAAGCCGGAAGTTCTTTTTATGCCTTAAACACATTACACACATAGGAAAAGTGTCGCCTCCTCACCCAATCTCAAACGTTTGTTGTTTTCGACGACAACTGAAACATAAATCAAATAAGGATATAAAGTACTGATACAGTACTGTATATGTTCGACAGACAATCTCTGTGTGGATATCAATTCCTCCCTGCTTCACGATTTCACAAGTTGTTTTCATTTGCAGTAGATCCTTAAAAACGGAGATAGATAAAAGGGTAAACGGAGCAAATTACAACAGTATTGCGCTGCGTAGTGTGTAATGCTTTTTAGCATACGATCTTCTTGTACACAATCCCCAATGATGTCAACTTACTTCTTATTCGCTCTCTTTGAACTTCCTGAAACGTCATACACAGATTTTGGACCAATCAGTTGACTGCCTCACGAGTAATCTGAACACATCGGTTTTATCCAATAGAAAACACATTTTACAGCTCTCTGAAATACCCGAGTAGTTCCGATTGCCTCACGAGCACACACTCGGTAATCGTCGCCAAATTCCGGCAGCCCGACTAGTCTACGGAAATCACCTAGAGGTACCGATTGAAACACAAGACATGGTAGGTAACAATCTGAACACATCGGGTTTATCCAATGGAAGCACCTCTGGAATAATAGGGATGACGCCATATTGTTTACCGCGAGAATGTCGTCACTTTACTTTCGTTTTTTAAAAATAGATCTTAAATGTGAAATCTAAAAAGTCGAAAAATTTGATGCAACAGCTATACAAGTCACAACAACGATTTTGCCAATTGGTATGAGTTACTGATAAAATAATGTTTTAAAAGGATGTCCAACACTTCCATACACGTTGAACTACTTAACCTGCACGCTTAGAAAATGTGTTAGACGCCGGAGGCCGATTTACCAGAAAAATTGTAACCCTACACTTATATCCGAAGTGCATTTCACAGCTCACGGAAATACCCGAGTAGTTCCGATTGAGTAGGTAGATGGGTCACCATGTTTCAAAAATAGATGCGACTTTTGGGAAATGAGGTTTATTCCATAAAAGCAATTTCTCCCTCCTCTAAGCAATGATATGTCAATAATAATTTAGATTTCTGATCTTCAAGTTTCCTCATAAAAACACATTGATACGAAATACATCTTTCCATTTCGATTTCGTTTTAATGTAAATTATTTTTACAATTTATTCATTGTTAGTCATTTATTTCTAAATGATACTATTATTCAGGAAGGTTGTTTACTTTTAGTAAGACCAACATTTTAGAAACTAAGAGGTAAGTACTAGAAGTTAAAATAGATGTATCATTTAACCCTTTCCCAAACAAACAATAACGACATTTGACCACTTTGTTGCAGACGACTTCAGAAAACATTGTGGGAAAAGGAGAAATTGCTCGCTACGAGGATATTAAAAGTGTATTCCTAATTCAATATCTTAAAAGGGGGAGAGGTTACTAACGAAAACCATGTTGTCATGTTGTTTTTTCAAAAGGATTATTAAATGACATGTATTTAATAAGCTTAATGTTGGAGATAGATAGTTTCTGGCGAAACACACATTCTACTGTGTTGGCCTTCAAAATATGTACGATCGAAAAGGGGAAAGTCCCTGTATTTTTTAAATCATCCCGGTCACCTTCTCCTAATGGGTATGAATGAATGCGATTTTAAATAACTAAAAGTTTTTGATAAGCTAATGTCAACATGTTTATTGGAAAAATTGAATGGCGAAATACATTTGGTAATATTTACTATACGTTATAATCTAGACACAGTTAAGAATAGATATGTCTATGAAATACCTTGTCATGATGATTCTAAATACATTATGTAGATCTATTTGTATTAAAGAAAACTGATTACCTCAGACTAGAGACAAAATAGTTTAACAAAATAAAACCTTTACTGGGGTTATCTTTGAACAGCATATCATAGTAACACAAGAATTCGTCATGGGTCAATCTCGCTGGAGAAGATTGGCAGGTAAATGGACATACAGTGTTACTTATGTTTAATGGTTGATTCGCTCAGGGTCTAACAGTAGATTTATCCTGTTTTCAACCTTTTTTTGTGCCAACACTCAAGCCATTCTATTCTCCTTGTTAGCCCACCAGTAATGGGTTAATTTGTTTGTGTTGCACAAGGACATTAAAAAATGCAACAATTCGACAAGGGTGCGGATAGAACCCTTCTCAAAGCATCGATAATAACATCTTAACAATCTTTCCACTCATTTATAACCAACAACTAGTAACCAGCCACAAAATGTAACATTCAAATACATTTCATGGAAAGCAATTTTGGTCATCATTTGCAAAGTTTCCATTTATCAAAATGTTTATTATAAGAACATATATTGCCAGGTAGTTTGATTTGAGTAAGTATTTTTCCCACGGTTTCGAGCATACAGATCAGACACATTTAACAATTATAGATAGGATAAACATTGACTAAGGTATAAATCGTCTTTTATTGTACACAAGCACAAGCGTTAATTATTACCGAGTACGAGTAAAGAGCAGTCTACGTTTAAAACAGATAAAAACAACTTTACAACAGAAAAAAAGAAAAGAAAAAGAAAATAAAAAACAAACCCTAACAAATTCCATTCAACACAACCATACCCATTGCGTAAAAGAGTTATTGTGAAGGGTCGAAAATGAGATTTGTGAATCTGTTTTTGGTGTAATGGGTCAGTTGGGTAAAAGCGGAAACACCTCACTTCTCGTTTGGAACCGTAGTTTTAACCCTTTATCAAACGCCAAATTTTCGACTTTCCCAAATTGAAAATGTTTGCAAACGACATTTCAAAATGTGGTGAAATTGATAAAAAAAAACAATCTTCTGATAGGGCAGAAAACGTTGTGGGAAAAGGATAAATTGCTCGTCACGAGCGATTTCTCCTTTTCCCACAATGTTTTCTAAAGTTGTCTGCAAAACAAGTGGTCAAGTGTCGTTATTGTTTGGGAAAAGGTTTAAGATACTCATAGATAAAACTATACAAACACATGGACCTATTGCCTATAAACCTTAGCTACATATATGAGCCCACTAAACTTCAGTTAGGTGGGTGGGAATTGGTTATATTAGCTACATATATGTGCCCACTAATCTTCAGTTAAGTGGGTGAGAATTGGTTATATTAGCTACATATATGTGCCCACTAAACTTCAGTTAAGTGGGTGGGAATTGGTTATATTAGCTACATATATGTGCCCACTAATCTTCAGTTAAGTGGGTGGGAATTGGTTATATTAGCTACATATATGTGCCCACTAAACTTCAGTTTAGTGGGTGGGAATTGGTAATGTTAGCTACATATATGTGTCCACTAATCTTCAGTTAAGTGGGTGGGAATTGGTTATATTAGTGGACACATATATGTCTCCACTAATCTTCAGTTAAGTGGGTGGGAATTGGTTATATTAGCTACATATATGTGCCCACTAATCTTCAGTTAAGTGGGTGGGAATTGGTTATATTAGCTACATATATGTGCCCACTAATCTTCAGTTAAGTGGGTGGGAATTGGTTATATTAGCTACATATATGTGCCCACTAATTTTCAGTTTAGTGGCTGGGAATTGGTTATATTAGCTACATATATGTGCCCACTAAACTTCAGTTAAGTGGGTGGGAATTGGTTATATTAGCTACTATTATGTGCCCACTAATCTTCAGTTAAGTGGGTGGGAATTGGTTATATTAGCTACATATATGTGCCCACTAAACTTCAGTTTAGTGGGTGGGAATTGGTTATGTTAGCTACATATATGTGTCCACTAATCTTCAGTTAAGTGGGTGGGAATTGGTTATATTAGCTACATATATGTGTCCACTAATCTTCAGTTAAGTGGGTGGGAATTGGTTATATTAGCTAAATATATGTGTCCACTAATGTTCAGTTAAGTGGGTGGGAATTGGTTATATTAGCTACATATATGTGTCCACTAATCTTCAGTTAAGTGGGTGGGAATTGGTTATATTAGCTACATATATGTGTCCACTAATCTTCAGTTAAATGGGTGGGAATTGGTTGGACGGTTTTACATCAGGAAGTTTTAATAGGTCTGTCTAAGACATGTCATGTACTTTCTATAAACATGTACAGGTTCTTCCATTCATGCATTTTTAAGTAATGTATTTATATCTTATAACAAAATTGGCGTGAAAAGGCAAGCAATGGTTACGACGACGTTACACTGCAGAAACGAACAGAGATGTATGTTTTTCCTGTATACGCACTTACGCACTCGCTTGTTTAAGTTAAATGTCCATTCCTTAATACAACGTCTATCCTTATCTAAGGTATATGTTTAGTTGGTGATAAATTGAGGGGTTTGCCCATTTACAGGTTAATAGAAAGTACATGACATGTGTTAGACAGACCGATTAAAACTTCCTGATGTAAAACATATACGTCCATTCACTTCTTTGTTGAAATTCTTCTTCAATAAGACATTTATCCTTTACTCAGGTTCCACTTGGTGACAAAGGTTTGTGAATAATATCATACATCGTTTTACGTTACTTGTTACGTCTGCTAGTGTTTTCAATTTGGACCGACCATAAAGGCCCTTACAAGGAGACTAGTTTAGTTGGGAGAAACCCGCTTTGGTGCGGACAGCGAGACTTACAATCCGCTCGATCGGATTACATGCGCTTGTCTATGTCCATAGGTGTCGGAACAACGAAACAGTATAATTTGACTCAATCCGAGGGTCCACTGTAGTTTAAAAAAAAAGTAATTTAGCCGTTGGAAAAGCCGATGAAAAAAAATCAAACACTAATGTTTTTTACATGTTACGTTTTTTATGTCTTTTTACAAACTTTTTATGAAACAACGTTCGAATCCGTAGAAGTCGAGACTCTTTCTAATGATGGTCGCAGTAATAACTTCTCGTGTATTTCCGTGACCCAAGAAACACAAGTGTAGAGACACAATTTTGTGTTAACCCTTTACCAAACGCCAAATTTTCGACTGTCCCAAGTTCAAAGAGTTTGCAAACGACATTTCAAATTGCAATGAAATTGGAAAATAATCTTTTGATAGGGCAAAAATCATTGTAGGAAAAGGAAAAATTGCTCGTTAAGAGCAATTTCTCCTTTTTACACAATGTTTTCCAGAGTCGTCTGCAACAAAATGGTAAAATGTCGTTATTACTTGGTTAATGTTTAAATGGCCCGGCGAATAACGCACTTCCTTTCGAATCTTTTGAAT